>LR553120.1:600000-928551 GCA_900536415.3 Caenorhabditis sp. 38 MB-2015
GATTCGGGCCCAATTCATGAACGAAACTTAATTTCATTCAACAAATTCATATTATTTTTCCGAATCAGAGAAAGTGGACTTTAGTTTTTTTTTTCATTCTCTGACCAATTAAGTATTCAGATTTCTAAGTCAATATATAAAAATGAATGAACATGTCGACTACTTTTGCAACGGCTAATTCATCCATCTATTCTTTTTTCTTCTTCCCATTCCATTCCATTCATATCCTTTTCAATTATAAATATTCTTCAAGTTTTCTGGTCATTTTCTGCCTGTTTTTGTCTTCAAAAATCCAATTGTAATTCCAGTCACATTCCAAGGACCTTTCATTTAATTTATGTGAAAAGAAAAAAACATATTTTCTTCTTTTTTTTTCTTAGTTTTTTTCACCAGACATCTGGTACAATTATTCTTTTTTTTTTGAGTGAAAACAACGGATATATCTACTTATATTTATGAGTATATTATGTAAATTGGTTGGTAATTCAGAATGATGAGTGGTTTGCTCTTAGTTCCCTCGGGTCTCGAAAACCTTTTCTCAAAAAAGGATATCCTAATTGTGTCTTTCATACTTTTTTTTTGTTTCAATAATTTCGAAATAATTGTGCTATGATTCTTTTTGGGGGAACTTTGTCCCATATTCAAAAAAAAAACTAGTTCTTTTGCACTTTCATAACAATAATATCACTTGTTTTTCTCATTTTTGATATGCCGAATTTTTCCAGAATATTTCTAATTTCTAATAAATCTAATAAATATTAACCAAAAATCACCGCCATCGTAGAATTGTTGTTATTGTTCATAACAGAACCGCTACAACGTAGTACTGTGATTCAATTTTCCCGAATTTGAATATAAAAAGAAGATATTGATCTTTGAAGTTATTTGAAACCGATTTTGATAATTAGTCAAAAATGGGCCCAATTTTCAGAATTGATTAAAATTTTTGGAGCATCCAATTTAATCGCCGTCGTCGGTAATTTCAGTTTTCTCGCTCAATTTTAACTGAAACGAAAGTTTGAATATTTTCGTGAACAAGTATGTTATGCCGTGAAAAATAAAAGAAAAATTGATTTGATTCAAGAAACAACATGTATATCAATATGGCGCGGATTAGTGACTGAATTTTTACCTATTCCTATCACGGGTTACTGTAGTTATCAAATAGCCTAATTTTTCACAGTGGATAAATGTTTGTTGAAGTTTTCAAAACCGTCGAACCAGGTGATGATTTTTTTTTAAATATCCAGGCCGAACCAACATTACCGACACACATGTTGAGATTCAGAGTTATAACCGAGAAACTAAAAAAAAACTTCGGCTCTGTTTGGCTGAAGAAGAATTTGAAGAAATGATTTCGACAAAAAAGGGAGATTTTCTTCTGAATCCCACTTTTCCAGCGAACACGCGTAAAAGTGGTTAAGGGAGAGCGAAAATTCTCTGAATAGGAGAAATTTTACAACTTTTCTAGATTGATAAAATGAGCTTAATCACATATAGCAAAATCACATATTCAGAGCGTTTTTTATATTGTAAATGGATTAGAGCAGTGAATTTATTTGTTAGAAATATTGAAATTACAATCACCTGACGATAAAGAAGTGAAATAAACCTGGTTTTGTTTGAAATAACTTCAAATCAAATATATGAAACATTGTTATTAGCTTTGATACTATACGCTCCATTGGGCTACTATAATCGTAAAATAATTATTGTTTCATTCTTGTACTGAAATATCCAGTAAAATTTATCAATATTTTGAGAAAATGAGCTATTTCACTCTAGAAAAATATAAAATTTCCCCTATTCAGAGAATTCTCGCCATTCCCAAACCACTTTTCCCGGTAAAACAAAAAAAAACTTCTTTTTTTTTGCCATTTGTGCATGTGTTCAAATTAGTGCAAAGTGTTCTTCTTAGTTTTTTCTTCTTGTGTCTAGAAAAATACCGGAACTTGTTGAGGTGATGACGACGACCATAAATGTGCTCTTTTGTGTGCTCGGATATCCTCGATCCACTTCACAAATGATGTGCTCTTTCCTTTCTTCATGATCCAATGTTTACCCATTTTTAGTGTTTTTTTTTATTTATTTCATTCTCTATCTGTGTTCCATGTTTTTATTTACATATATTTGGTTTTTTTTTTCGTCGCAGATTTCATTTTTCAGCCCGCGCGAACATTGTCTCATCAAAAAACAATACCAATAAATAAAAAATGCATTTCGTGTCGAGAGCATCTTTTCCCCCTTTTTTTGTTCGTCGACAAAAAATATATGTTTCGTTTTTCTTTCTTTCCGGCGGTCCGTGTTGACTGAAAGATGAAATGTCCGTTTTTTTCCCACTGCTATTGAATTTTTAGTGCTCTTTTTTGGTGGTTGCGCATGTTTGGAGAGAAAAAACACTTGTTCTTCTCTAGCAAAAAAAGACAGAAATGCGGTTATCTGATTTTCGAACTTTTTTCGGGTTTTTTTTTCTGTTGTTGGCGGGGAACGGCTGGCGTAAATTTGATTATGAAAAAAAAGGAGAAAGAGGGGGAGAGGGGTCTTTGAAGCGTCAAAGATCTGAAAAATCTCTCCATCGTCTTACTGTAGTTTCAGTTTTTGAGCTCAAAAATTTCTCATTAAAAAAAAAAAAAAAAAACTCGATTCTAACGAACCGTCAAAAATTAATCTGGATCAGGTCAAACAAAAAAACGTTGAAAAAAAAAACGAAATTTTCAAAAATCACGTTTATAGAAAAAAAGAGACCTAAAACTGTGATTCTTGGCATAAGTTCGGTGTTCCAGAAAATTCCCTGTGATTGAAATCCGGATGAACAAAAAAATGCAGAACTTTCATTTTTTCATATAAAAATGTTCAAAATTGGAAATGAGGCATGGTAAAATACTGAATTTCAGAATTTTGGTTTATAAATACCTTTGGTCTGATATTTTGAGTCAGATTTCTAAAAAATTCTGAAATGCTCACTTTGTCTTTTTAGAACTTGAACCCAGAATTTCATTTTTTTTTTTTTGATTTTTTGGTCACGTTTCAGTAATACTCTCGGGAAATCTGACCAATAATGTCGTAATAAAAATCGTAGAAAAGAGACCTTGTTAATGAGTGATCTTACAGTAATCTCTGATTCTGAAAATCCGGTTCATATACATAAGTCCAGGGATAGTCATTTTGGTCTCAACATGTCCTTAACGTGGTTCACGGTCAAAAAGCTATAGCTAACCTGAAAACGTTGATTATACGAGATTATTTACATAATCAACTATTATGGTTTTGAAAAAGACGAGTGACCCTCACCGATATCCATATTTCTTTCATTTTGACTATATTTTATTTTTTTCTAAAATCTAGTTCAAAAACATTCCCTTTAAATTAAAAAAAAAACAAATTATTAACAAATTGTTTTTAATAATTTCACTTGAGAAATAGAAAATTAGTCAGGTATCCTGGGACTATGTTTACCTTAATTAATTTAAATTATTATGTAGACAAACAAAATATCTCAAAATTTTTGTCGGTCTCAAATTTACCTTAGGTTTACCCTTTGCTAGTTTCTAGATAGTACTAGTTTTATTTCCTCATTCTATCCAGATTCTTTCTTTTCGCTTTTTCTTCTCCAATTCAATAACAATAGATGATATAATATTCGTTTCGTTTCGTTTTTTTTTCAGTAGTAATTTGCAGTCAAAAAGCGGCCAAAATGTGTGAATTATGCAGTATTCATTCAACCATCTAGCTAGCGCGATTCTTTCTGTCCAGCTTCTTCCATATCTCTACGTCTCTCACTTCTTCATTATATTTCATTCATTTTCATCCCAGTCATTCCTCGTTTTCCCTCTTCTTCCAGATTATTACAACATTGTCTGCGTCTCTTCTATATTTTCGATTGGTGGCTCTCTTTTCTGGCTCATTATTTCCTGGGCGTAGAGTGTATTTAGAGTGTGGAGAGTGACAGACAAACGGGACCTTATATGTTTCTTCCTCTCTTTTGCCTTCTAATTTTAATCCTGACACCATGTGGGCACCCTCCTCCCTTCTTCTTCTTCTTTGTTTGTTCGGATTTTCTGGGTTTGCGCGAAATTTTTGTGTATTTGTTGAAGCCTTTTTCTTCATGAGTTATTTTTTTCGTGTCGCGTGTATGAAACCACACACAGACGGGTGTGGCGGGTGTCAAACAAAAAAACAGGCGGGTGTGGCGGGTGTCTAACGAACGAACAGACGGGTGTGGCGTGTATCACGGGTCACCCGTCGCACCCGTTTTGCAACCCTAAATCTCAATTTGTTGTGGTTCATTTTTAAGATTCTTAGCTAATATTGTTTGTATTCGAGTTTTGTTGGTCAACATGCCTTGGATATCGTGTGAAGGTACAAGATTACTGTATTCATATCAATATACCATTGGATTACTGTAACTACACTTTTTGAATCAGAATTTTATTGGAAATATTAAGGTTTCAAATGGTGTAAATTGGCTTTTAATAGTAACTTATAATTTATCTATTATTGAAAAGGTTTCACTCTACCATTCTACTCTACCATATGGTACTCTAGTTTCAGCCTTAAAAGCAATGGTACTCTGACCAGAAGAATCGCTTCTTTTCTCTTGGAAATTACGTTCAAAATGAAAACAAATTTTGAATTATCAATAGAGCGCATTTACCCACCGTGTTTTGATTCATTTTAAACGTTCAAAATGTGATGTCTTCGATGTGTTTTCTTTGAAAATAAATATATCAGCGTCTTCTCATAAATCTTTTGAGAATCTGAGATGAGATAATCTTTGAAGTTTTTTTTGGGTCCATGATTTTTTGAACTTCAATTTCCGAATCCACCGAAAATAATATTTCTTGAATTTTGCTTAATCTGTAGATAAATTGCAATGTTCGAATGTTCGAATGAGATATTTTCTCTCCCCAGACACTTTCACCTTGTTTATTTCTGATGATTTGTCTTCTGAAAAAAGATAAAATTCTTCTTTTTTTCAATATTAGCCCTCAGTTTCACTTGAATGAAAATATCCGTAATTCCAAAAACAGATTATACCTCTCTATTGAATGTGGATATACGCCGAGCCGATAAATAGAGATCGTTCCACGTGAACCCGGAAATTCAATGAACAAAAAAATATAATTTTTTTCAAGAAATAGAAAAGCGTTCTTGTGTACTGTACTGCTTTGACCAATTTTTGAGTAATATGAAAAAGAACCTACCTTCGAAGGTGTAAAGTTCGAAGTTTGGAAACACTAGGAGAAAACTGGAAAAATGAATTTAAAAACTAAAACTCCGTGAATTTTTAATTTTTTTTGTACGGCATTAGAATTTTGTGGAAATTGCTAGAACCTCTTTTTTTCGTGACAACATCCCTTGTGAGATAATCTTCTGAAAAAAGCTCAGAATACTTCCGAGAACACTGATAGAATTCCAATCAGATGTCTTATTCTTTGGCTCATTCATACATCTGTGTTAAATTTCGAAGAACGTTAAAAATATTCAATTCCAACCATTATGTCTCTGGCCATGTTCAAAAATTCAAACGACTTTGAAAAATGATGTTTTCAAACATGTCAACACGTTTATTTTTTGTCAAACTCATCCAACCCCAATATATTGTTTTCATATTAATTTTTTCGACTTTTACAACATATCCAATTTCTTCTTCTTCTTCTTCTTTTTTTCCTCACCCAACCAACCCATATATAGTTATTTGTTGTTGTTATTATTTTTCTCAACTCAAAAAATATAAAGCATAAATATCAAATTGTTAGTTGTTTTGCCCCCTAGCCATGTTCTTTTCCTTTTTTTTTGTTGGTTTTCAAGTGTTTTTGTATGTGACTGGCATATGGTCACAAAAATAAAAGGAAGTGGTCAAAAGAAAAAAGCAGAAGAAAAAGAGGAAGTGGATTGGATGAAACATATTGTCCAAACAAATAAAATGCACTTTATCTGAGTTTTTATAATTAATATATGTGAATTTTGATATTTCGTAAACTCTGTTCTTATCTCAAAAATCATCAAAAACTCATAAATTTCGCAAAATCATGTCTTTTTGCGTCGAATATTAATCCAGGGATTACTGAAATTTTCGAAATTTCCCAGAATTTTGGTAAATATTGAAATCTTGTTTTTATTATACATATACATCCGAATTTAAAAATGTCCTGATTTCTAAAATTGATAACATTTTCACTTTTGTTTTTCTTCTTTTTCAGGATGCCAAATTATATGCGCGGCGAAAGAAAGGATATTCATTATAATATATTTATGTTAATTTTCAATCTCGTATGTTTTGTCTAATTTGCGAATTTGATATTCAAGTATTTTCCTAATTTGTGAAAGAAACCTCTTTTATTTAAAATATAGCTTGAAATGGTACTCTTTGGAGTACTACTACTTCGAGTATAAATATTTAATCTGTCATAATCTGTGTCCTTCTCAATTGAACTTGAAAATCGATACTTTTTTTGCATCCAAATATTGACCACTTCTCGTGTTTTTTCAAACATCATAACATGTTTATTCTGCACTCTAATATCGAACACAAACTCTCCTCCAAATTCAAACTGAACCTGATTTCGTTTTCCGGGTTTCTCTAACTTTTTTAAATTCGAAAATCGTTTCTATTTGTGAAGTTTCAACGAAAATATCATATGCGTCGGCAAAATCGAAACATTCTGTTTGCTTTTTTGTTATTTCAACATTTTTTTCCTTTTTTTATTTATTGTTGAATTTTTCGCTCAACGAAAATATAAATTTTATGTTTCGCTAAAAACATCTGATGAATAACAATTTTCAGAATTGGGTCTGAAAATCGGACTTGATACAAAAAGCATTTTCCGTAAAATTTTCCCTACAGTGAGTTTTTCAATTCAAGAACTATGATTCCAGATCCGAAAAAACAGGTTTCATTGTATTCAGGTGGCACAATTCAAAAAACCACTGAACTCTGTTATTTTAAAATACTTTAATGAAAAGTGCTACAGTTTCTAAAAATTTGGAAGATCACCATGACCATTCTATTCAAAATTTGAATAACAGTGACCTGATTTATCCCGACTCACTTCAAATCCTACAAAGTTTCGAAATTTATCAAGACACAACTCGTTGAACCTTTTTTAAAGTATACTATTATTTTTTTACAGTCACGCAGATTTGAAAACTTTCATCTGAGGCAGAATTAATACTTCTAAAACTGTGAAATATAAGCCAGTTTTCAAAGAATTTTCAATGTTCAAACGAGCTGTTGAATACAGTTTCAAAAATGTTGTAATTTTAGAGAAATCTTGGAAAATTGGGCTGGATTCTGAAAATTAACTAACTATTTATTTTATTTTATTTATTTATTTATTCAAATAAACTCAAACTTTTTCCAGATATTGAATGATAGACATGTCAGACAGCTCTGACTGAAATTTGAGAGCAATTCGACATGTTTCAAAAAACTTGGTCACAAAGACCTAACATCTTTTTGGCCTTTTTTACAAAAAAATATTTTGGAAAAATTAAAATCTGTTGAAACTTTGGGTCACTGTCATTTTAACTTTTACTATCTAAAATCTGCCTGAAAAAGAAGTCTAAATTTCTTCAAACTAGAAGTTTGTTGACGTACTTTTGCCCTGATGAACCATTTCTGATCAAATTTCATCCAAAACAAATAAAACTATGGTTATCTACTGAGCACGTGTTGCCAAGCTCTTTTTTCCAGCTCATAAGGTTGAACTTTTAGTACTGGGTTATTCGATACTGTTGATTGTCTTTATTCCCCCATAAACATCCCTTATCATTTTTGTTATATTATTGCATATTCAAATTTCCAATCATATCTCCTTCATTTTGTCATATTTTTATCTTTTCATTTTCTCGCATCGTCCTAAATTTCACCTTCTTTTTCCCGCCCGACAAATCCTGAATTTCAGAACAGATAACACAATCACATCAGAATAATAAGAAGAATAAAAAGTGGGAGGAGTTGATATCACCTTCATTGAAATATTGTATATATCAAAGAGACGCAGACACACTCTCGGAGGATCCGATTTCAGGTCAATTTTATTTTTGTTTTGATTATTATTATATTATTATTGTTGTTGTTAATATAGATATATTTTGTTATTGTCTAATATCTTCTTTTTGTGATATTGGTGATATTAGTATATGATATGTAAATATCTCATGTAATCCCGAAAACCGGATATTTTTGGATTTTTATTTTGAATTGACTTTGAAACGATCTTTAGTCTATTATATTTTTCGTTGATAGTATCTCAGAGTTGACTAATTTTATATTTTCTGCAACAAATTTATTTTGGAAATTGTAGTTGTATATATAGTGATTGTATAATCATTGGATTGACTCATCGAGATCAAAAATATTCAAATATAAAGAGAAAAAATAAGTGAATACTTGCATAGTTTGAGCAATTCTTCATAGTTTTAAGGAGCAGACATTTCTTAGGATATCCAAGTTTGTTTTTTTTTCAAATATTATTCGTGGAAATATCACTGCAATCATTTTACATTCATTTTTTTTACTATTGTTCTTTATTAATGTGAAATTTCAAAGTAATTTTGTATGTGATAATCACAAAAAATGTGTGTAAAACATTTTGACTGAACTGATACCCAATTTTCGTTCTGCTAACCAAAAAATTAAGAATTTTGATTTTGGGCGTCTGAGATTTTTTAGTTCTGGAAAAATCCTGATAGGGCTCGAGTTTTGTTTATTTTTAAACCAAATTTAATAGAAGGCCTTTTGCCAGAATGGCTCTAAATGTGAAAATTTTCATTAAACCCAAAGGCAAATAAAACCACAACCCTCTAAAACAAAGATACTAAATTATATTATAATTTTTCTTGTGAAACCCTCAAGGGATTTTGCACTTCTAGTGTTCGAGAAAAAAGTTCAAAGTTTGAAGAAATGTTTCATGTATGCTAGAAAAAACCCTTTCAGGGTTTTACTATGAAAAATTTGCTTTTCAATTTAAGAACAACTTTCAAAGTTTTTTCACCTTCTTTGAAAACCTTATTCTTCAATGACTAGTTATTTTTCAGAATTCTGACTTGTTCATCGTCGTAACTTTTCTTTATACGCAATGACGACTGCGTCTGAATTGTTGTCCGATGATGCGCGAGCTCGATTCTCCCATACAAAAGCATTATTCGAACAATTGGAACGACAACAAGATGTTCCTTCATTCTACTCTCCTCGTCTTCAAAGACAACCTCCTCCACCACCATTGCCACCAAAACCATCAAGTCCAATGTCACAGGTTAGAATAACCCTTTTTTCTTCTTGTTTTTCAGAATCTTCATAACATTCTTTGAGGGTCCCCGGAGAAAAAAGATTACGACATGAAATGCGCAAAAAATCTCCCCCTACTCTTTTCTTCGCCCAAAAATATGTGTATTATAAAAATAAATATACACATATAGTATATGATGATGTATGTCTGCGTCTCTTTTTTTCTCGTTTCATTCATTCAAAATCTGAGAAGAATCTCGATTTCCGTTCCGAAGAGTAGGCGAAAGCACATAAGGGTCCCCCTCTTTTCTTAAACTGATTTCATTTTTTTTTGTTCTCGCCGAGTTTTGTTCGCTTTTCAACTCACTTCAATACAATGAAACACTTTTGATAAAAATAAAAAAATACGATTTTGCCTTTAAATTTATCGAGAATCAAACCCTTAATCTGAAAATCTGCATCAGATTTATGTACATTCTGAAAAAAAAACATTTGTGTAAAAATTGCAGACTATATCTTTATAATTCAATAGATTAAGGGATGTTGATCGCCTTTATTCGTTTTATTTTTAGAATTCTCGATTCCTAGTGTGCAAAATATTTTAATGTCTATTTTTTTGCGGCTTCTGAGTTTCGAAGTTGAGAGCTCAACTCCAATATTTTCGGTGAGGATAAATATTTTCACACTTTCTAAAAAATCGCGCACTAGATATCGAGATGATGATAAACGTATATTCCCACAAAATTCTCTTGAAACAGTTTTTTGAGAAAAATTTTCATTGGAAAAAACTACAGCCGCAAACTATATTTTCGCGGTGCACAGAGAACAAACGTTTCTCATAAACCTCTCCAAAAACTGATTTTTTTTCCAAAAAAACCTGTCAGGATTATTCGTTCTTTTCTGGAGATTTTGGAGCCAAATTTTTTGGGTCATTAGTTCAAGGACTCAAGGATTTCTACATTAGAATCATTTTTCAATGAAACTTTGCAAAAGTTACGAACTCGATGTTGATCAACACAAAAATAACTGAATTGAATGACATAGGTCTCATTTCAAAATCCGTTAACGTAGACCTATTTTACTATAAGTTTACGAATTTTGAAAAAAAAAACTCGAATCCATGAGTTGTTCTCTGAACGTGACCGGGTTGATCCGAATTTTTCATTCTTTTTGGATATTGTTTTCATAGACATCAAAATCTGATTATTATTGTTCTAATTCCATGAAAATTAGCTTCAAATTTCCTGATTTTCGTTAGAGTTCAGCTTGAAACCATTTGCATTTGTCATTGTCGAAATATTTCGTAATGACACCCTCCAATGGACAGCGAAAAAAAAAGAAAATAATCCTCTAATATATGTATATTCAAATTTTCAGTCTAAATATTCATTGTTTCAACTTTCACTCTCATCTTTCATCGCAGTTTTTCAATTTTCAGGTCGAACGAAGTTTTAGTGAATTGGCAGCGGATTTGGATCGAATTCAATCGAGCCCCGCCACCTCTCGATTTTTAGCATCACAAAAGTAAGTTACATTCCCCTTTTTGTACTGTACCCCCGCTTTTTTTCCTTTATGTTTGGCGTGTTTTTCTCTTTTTTTTCTGCTGCATGTATTTCATTTCAGATCACCCGAATTACCGTATTCTCACGAGACTACAGTAAGACCACCATCAAATCTCAACAATAATAACAACAATTTTGAGCCGTATTGGAGGGATGGATCTATTTATCGACGACAATTCGATAAGTCAAAGTATGTGCATGTGAAAAAGAAAGAAAAAATGGGGGAAAGTTTGAAATATGAGCAACTAACCAATAGAAAAAGTGTTGAAGTGCCAGATGTTCGATGTGTTTTTTTCCGCTGATGCTTGACGACTTTTTATTGTGCAACTAACTTTCGAATCTATGTTTTTTTGCGTAATGTATATACTTTTTATACAAGATTGTGAACATTTTTCTGGAAATCAACGATTTTTAGCATTTAATAATTGTTGAACCAAAATTTTTCATATAAAGTGTACTCTGAAATCAAAAACTCTATTTAGATCTACCAAACTGACATTTTCAATAGAGCGTACGGTAGACAACTTGTACATCTTACTTTATCAAATTCAATGTTTTCTGAAATGATCAGACCTGTATAAACTGATTATGACATCCATAGACTTATAATAAAAAAAAACACTATTATCACTATAGCGGTACTGAAAACTTTCAAGAACAAAAATATTTTTTTCGTGATTTGAATCTCGATTTCACTTTTGTTTTGTAAAGCGAAGTTTTTGAAACAGCAATGAAATTGTTGACTAAAACACGAAGAGTATGAATCATTTTATTGAACATAACTAAGAGTCATACATTGATCATAGTTTGGACTCTGTAGAAGAACTCATGTTTATGATTGGTTTGAAATTCTCCTTTTTCCAACATTCAATCTCTGAAAAAATGTAACTGCAATTTCTAATTTCAGCAATGCAGATTTTTTTTTGGACGTGATTTTCTCTGTTTCACAGGAGAAAACCATGAGAACTTCTCACCAGTTGGTTTGAGAAACTCAATCATTTATTTTATTTATTTTCTTGATAGATTCTAAAATCAAAGTAACACTGACTAAACTCTTCCTTAGAATATCACACATTCAATTCTGTTTTTTTTTCAGTTTCGTCGAAGACCCAATAAGTTCTCCATCGGATTTATCATTAAATGGTATGAAGCATACAACATACGCAGTTGTCAAAACTCCCCTTCCAACAGCTTCCGAAGATGGAAAAGGTCTCATGGAAACTCGTCGAGGTCTGAGTCCCGAAAGAAACTCTTCGGTTGATCAGGAAAATCGAAAGGTGTCTTTCTCAACTGCTCCAATTCCTGTTTTCTGTGCTTATTCAGTTGATGATTATGATCGAAAAAATGAGGATATTGATCCAGTTGCAAGTTGTGCTGAATATGAATTAGAGAGAAGATTAGAGAGAATGGATCTATTCGAAGTTGATTTGGAAAAGGGAGCGGAAGGATTAGGAGTATCCATTATCGGTTTGTTTCACCCTAAAGTCTTCTTTATTTATTTCATTTCTTTTTTAGGAATGGGAGTTGGAGCTGATTCCGGATTAGAGAAACTCGGAATCTTCGTGAAAAGCATCACCCCAGGAGGTGCAGTTCATCGAGACGGTCGAATCCATGTTTGTGATCAGATTGTCTCTGTTGATGGAAAATCACTTGTTGGAGTATCTCAATTATATGCAGCAAATACTCTTCGATCAACAAATAATCGAGTTGTCTTTACAATTGGGAGAGAACAAAATTTAGAAGAATCTGAAGTTGCTCAATTGATTCAACAAAGTTTGGAGCAAGATAGGATAAGAATGATGGGAGATGAAGAGGATGAGATTGAAGAGCAGCAGCAGCAACAACAACATCAACAACAACAACAAATTCAACAAAATGTACATCAGATGGAAGATCGACCAACAACATCAATGATTTCGAAAGAAGAAGCCGAGATTCGCACAAAAATTGCGGCTCTTGAAATGGAACTGGATATGACACAACAAAATGCGATTCGAATGCATGATGTATTGGACACAACGAAATCGCATTGTGATCAATTGGAGAAGAAATATGAGCAAGCTAACCAAATGTTGAAGAATTATCAGGAAAGAGAAAAGGAATTATTGACAAGAGAAGAGAATCATGTTGAACAATTGAGAGATAAAGATGTACATTATGCCAGTTTGGTGAGACAATTGAAGGTGAGTTAATATGGGTTGGACATCGTAAACGTTTTAGGATGTAAAAAAAACAATGTTTCCAATGTTTCAATTTTACTGTCCATTTTCTGATGAAGTGAATCCAAGTCTGTACAGTTTTCTTGAGAATTACTACAAGCTCGAATATTTTGAATGGTTTGTTTTGAAAATTGTAGATTATGGCGTAAAATCAGAATTCTATGCACATTGGTGGAAAAGTATACAAAAATATTCATACTCCAGAAATAGAAAAGCGTGTCTACTCTCTTACTGTTATATTCTGATGATACTTTATCATATACAATTTTATTTTCAGGAAAGAATCGATGAACTCGAAACTAAGTTGGAAGAAATGGAAGAACGTAGACATTCCATCCAGAATCTCGAACTCTGTGAACTTCGAGAAAAACTCAAAGAGAAAATAGAGAAACGCGATGAAGGTTTGGCATATAAACCAGGAGGTGAATTGCCACACGAAGACAAAGCAGTTATGGCTAATTTGATTGATCCGAATGTAAGTGAACTATTAGATTATAAATGTCATCGTTTTTTTTAGAACAAGAAAGATGCTGAAGTATCAGTTGGAAGTAGTTGGACAGAAGAGTATTCCTCCCCGTGCGAATCTCCAGTTCCTCGAATTTCGGAGCCAGCTTCTCCGGCTCTTCCTCATAAATTATCGCATCGTAAACTACTATTTCCATTGCGCAAAAAATATGCTGAAAATGAATTTTGGCGTGCAACATGTCAACCTGTCGGATTACAAGCATTACATTGGTCAGTTGATGACGTATGTCAATTGCTCGTTTCGATGGGATTGGATAAATATGTCCCAGAGTTTACTATAAATAAGGTCAACGGTGCCAAATTTTTAGAATTGGATGGGAACAAATTGAAGGTATTTTAATAATGAACAAATTCAGCTACTTTGAATTAATTTTGCAGACAATGGGTATTCAAAACCATTCGGATCGTTCGTTGATTAAAAAGAAAGTAAAAGGAATGAAAAATAAAATCGAGCGAGAAAGAAAACAACTGGAAAGAGAGAGTCGAACTCGTGTTATTGCTCATTCTATACCCATGTAAATAAATATAATATATTTGTCTCTCTGGTTGCCGTACTCCCAAAATGCCAAACATGGGTTTCTCTTTTTTTTTCATTTCTACATTTTTGCCACTTTTGACAGTTAGTCCCCCTACCAAACATTTGTGATACTTTTTTTTTACTAATTTATATGTTATTTGATACAATTTACGTCTAATAAATGAAAATTTTATGATAAAAAAAATAAGAAAATGAAGATCATATTTCCTGAAATATTAATTTGTGAAAAAACAGGAAAACTTTTGGAAATTAATCAATCAATAATTTAAATAACAGGAATAAAAACAGCAATCAATAGATACACACAGCGCCGAGTTAATCATGGCGACGACGATTACGATCACGGTCACGATCACGGTCTCGAACCGATGGACGAGCATTCGACGACGATGAAGCACGTCGTTTCTCTTTTTGTGCGACCTGAGAAAAACATTTTGAGGAGATATACTACCGTATTTTCTCTAATATAAGGGCATGCCCTTCTATTTTCCAACCCATTATTTCTAGTTCTTTTTTATAGAAAAAATCTACTTCTAGAGGTTCCCTTTCCGTTTTTAATGATGCACCGAATGAGTTAACACTTTAATGGGTTTTACTTACAAAATCGACACACTAAAAATGAATAATTATTTTTTCAAATGCTCAAATCAGAACTGCCTCGAGTGCCCTTATATTAGAGGCGCCCTTCAACTGGAGGTGCCCTTATAATAGAGTAAATACGGTATATTAAATTGTTCTTTGTTTTCACAACGAATTTTAACATCGTGAGTATTGAAATAAACTTAAGAATTCAAAGAAAGATGACAAATGTACTTTATTATTGCCATTCCACGTTAGTTAGGAACTGGAACATACCTGATTCAGAGTGTGTCATAATCACGGTGTAATTTGGGGTTTGAAAAATTTCACAGTGTAAAATAGAGGAAAATTCGAATTTTTGTTTCCAAAAAGGAAATCCCAGAGTGTAATTTTGGAAAATAAGTGTCAAAAATTTTTTAACTTTTATTTCACAGTGTATTTTTCTTTTTGAAAACCACAGTGTATTTTCAAGATGGGCACTTGCATAGATCTGAATGAGGTATGAACTGGAAGCTCCAAAAGGATGATATCTTTTTTAATTCCACGATTGTCCAATAGTTAAGAAATTCTAAACTGTTGGGCAGCCATGGAAGAATTTCAATATTCAAAGAAGCCACATTCAATTTATCTCAAAACAATGATTTGTAATCAAAACAGACCGCGAAAAGTGACACATTATTAGTAGAAATTTAGTTTTTTTTTTGAAAACAAATTAACAACTATGTATAACTCTCTTCTTGAAAATATATTTTTATGCCTTGATTCTGAAAAAACTAAAACTGAAAAAAACACAGTATCAAGATGCAATTTTTCTGGTATAAGTTTTTTTTTCAAACTAGTATCAGACTTGTCAAGAAAACAAGAAAAGGAGAAATTGTGGGCATCTGAGCTTGGTTATTTTTTCACCCGATTTTCAAATAGTCTAATAATGTCATCTACTCAATTTCTTACCTGTTCTTCAGTCAATGGTACATAATACAATGCGGGAAGTGTTTTAGTCTTCATGAATAGATCATCAGGCGTTTTCAATGTCGGCTCACTCGGTCTATAAAAAAAATGTTTTTTCGAGAATTACGAACATTTGTTATACCTTCTCAATCGTTCTCCATCTAAGCGATGTTTCTTTTCGTCTACAACTCTCGAAAACGGAGGGGTTTCGGATCTTGGTCGTTTTCTTTCCGATGTTGTTCCCTCACTAACAGCTGTTTTATCGATTCGAGTTAGTCGAGATGCTAAGGATTTCCGTTCTTTCACCTCGCCATCACGCTTTGAATTATCTCGAACAGCATTCTCGACCTATAACATTGTATTTTTAAATGATTTCAAGAAACATTCATTTGCTTTTATTCGGCAGATAAAGTTCCACTCACTGTTATTCTCAAATTCGATTTTCCAGCTACAACGACCGATGAATTCGATGCAGTTGATAGCCTTTCAGCTCTCGACAACCCTGTTAGGCTTCCAACTGTGACTATTTCCGGAAGTTTCGCTTCACCCCGTCCTTCTTTGTATCGGATCATCTGAAAACAAAACGTTAATATACTCAAAACAAATAAGTCACACTAACATTATCTTCAGTTTCATGTACAACGGAGAGCAATTTTTGATTCGTCTCAGGCCAATGTGTATCGTCCATAGCTGACAAAACCTTTGCTGCATTCTCGTTGCTTGTCATCTAAATTATAAATGAAGAATTCGATTATATCAACAACAAAAAAAACAAACCTTGGCAAGACAGTGACTCTTGACTTTATCGATCCAGAAATCAACAATTTCTCCACCATGAGAAGTGATAACAGCACGCAAGTTGTTTTCAGTGAATGGTCGCACCAATCCACGAATGTGCACAATACTCGATGGGGGATGTCTGAAAAATCAAAGTGATTGAAAAATAGTTATGAGGAAAAAGAATATGACAAACCTAGACGAAGGAGAAGTTACGCGACGGTTTGAAACTCCGCGCACCTTTTCCTTCTTCTCGACATCCTTCTTATCCTCATCATCGTCACCATTGGCAGCCTGTAAAAATCCAAAAATAACACATGAAAACAAGAATCGTGTTTTGAAAATTTTGGGACTGTATTGTGAATTCTAAGAAGTCGTTTCAAAATAAAAGCAAATTCGATGGTTAATAATTCGAAAAATCTACTCAATTTTCGTTATAAAAACTAAAACAAAAATACCTCGTCTTTTCCAGTTTCGTCCTCATCTTCATAGTCCAGCTCGTCACCATTCTCGTCGTTGTCCATTTTCTTGTCTTCGAGTCTTTCCTTCTCTATAATAAATAATTTTTTTGATAATCAATAAACCATTTTTCTTCTTTTTTTTTAAATGGAAAATTTCACGTTGCTTTGGGCCACGTATAAATAATACTTTATTTTTGCTGACGCTTTTTGTGCTTAGTATTTATTTTTTTATAAAACACTATGTAAATAATTCTCAAACAATAAACAACCGACCTTCTCCATTCGTATTCTCTTCTTTTAATTCTTCAGTTACTGGTTCAGTTTCCACTTTTTCTGGTTCACTGAAAAATATTCATGAAAAATTGCATTTGTTTCACCAACTCACCCAACAAAATCTCTCTGGTCATTTAAAGATTCTCTTTTAACTTCTTGCACTTTCTCTGATTCCACCTCAATTTCTTGTTGCTTGACTATCTCTTCTTCTTTCTCTTCTGATTTGGTTGTTTTTGGTTCTTCAGGAATTGGACTTCTACTTTTTGGTTCTTCTGGAATTTCTTCGTCATCCTTTGCTTCTTCCTCGACTTTTTCTGGCGAGGACTCTCTCGATGGCGAAGAAGAACTAGAAGAAGAAGATGATGAAGACGAAGAGGATGATGAATCTTTTTCAGCATCCTCGTTAGCTTGCGATTTTGCTTCTGGTTCAGGTTCCGCTGCTGGCTCATCAAAACTAACATCTGAACTGCCAGTTTCTTGACTTTCTTTCCTGAAAAAAATGTTTTTTGTGAAAAGAAAATTCCGTTTAAAAAAGAAAAAAAAATTCCTTTGGGGAAATATAAAATAATTAATAAGCTCACTTGTCAACTGGTTCATCTGCTTGTTTTGTAGATGTCACTTGTTGTTCTTCTTCAACTTTTTTGTTTCTAGCTGAAACTTTCATTGTTCGAAAAATTAACTCTTCTTGAAAATCACTCACGATCAGCTGCTCGAGCTTCTGCAAGAGCCTTTTGTTGTTGCGCGCGATATTGAGCAACGAGTGGACTTTCTTGTTTTATGACTGGTTTTTGGCCGCCCAGTATGAACTGAAAACAATAATGATGTTATTTGCAATAGTTTCACCTTTTACATGTGAACATTTTATCAAAAGCCTTTTAAAACAAAAACGTTCAAACAAGATGTAATTTTTTTTAAAGCCTATCGCGAAGCTTATTTCACCAGAATAGATGAAAAACGATTTTGTTACGCGATGGTATTACAAAATCGGAGAAAAATATTAATTCTTCTTTTGATTAAAATTTTTTTAAACCTCACTTCTTTCAATCTTTCTTGTAAAGCAGCTTTGTTACCCTTCGTAGGGAGTCCATGCTTATCAAGTTCTTCTTTCAGTTCGGTAACCTTGAGAGTAGAAAGTGGACGCCCATCGATTTTTGGATCGTCTAGAGACATGCCTGAAAAAGAAAAATTAATTTCTGAAAAATTTTTTCGTACAGTTTAAACAAGCAAATATTTTGAATCCAAAACGCCAAGCAATAAATGCGCAGAACGAAAACATGTCAGCTATGCAGACAAAGGCGCACAAAATAAAGGAAGGGGAAGAGGGATAGATTAGAATGGAAATGATATTATACATCGTCGAATCAGGAAAAATTAAAAATAGTAATAAATTAAAACTTTTCGAGAAAAACACAATTTACAAAAAAAAAGTTTTAAAAAATATGTTAGCGGGAAAAACAACGTGGCGAGACCCAATAAGAAGCTACAGTAACTTCATCACTGCCTTACTTTTCTTTTTCGAAGAAGAAATTTCAAAAACTTTTTTCTCGAAACGAAACGATGCCACGTCGAAAAGTGGTATATGGAGCTCATACATTGACTAAGGTACTTATTCCTGTCGCGCTTTGTATGGTTATTGTGATCATCAATGTGAAAATAATGAACAATCACAAAGAATCGAACCCAAAGTTGTAAGCGTTTTGTTTTACTGTTTTTTATCAATTTGTTTGTTCAGAGTAATCGGACTTTTTAACTCCTATCATGCAAATGAATCTCCAATCAGTGCTGTAATAATTTTTCTCTTCATCGTATGTGCAACATCGTTTGGAGTTGTGTGTTACAAATTAAAGCTTTACAGGGTAATTAAAAAATCCATTTGTTTTATATCCTATAAATTAATTCTTTCAGGTTATAAAAGTATATCTATTAATGAATACTATAATGACATTTCATGTATATTTCTACTTTCATCTTCGGAATATATTTGACGCGTTGGATATTCCAATGTCGAATGTCACTGCAGTTTTCCTCGTGTTCAATTTTGCAACTCTTGGATTGATAAGTATACACTGGAAATCTTCAATAAGACTCAATCAATTCTATATGATTATAATGGCTGCATTAACAAGTTTATTCTTCCTCAATAATCTACCAGATTGGACTGTATGGCTAGTTCTAACAGCAATGTCTATTTGGGACCTATTTGCAGTTTTAGCACCATGTGTGAGTTTTCCGCGAAGTTTTTTTTTTCACTTTGTTCCCAATTTCCTATTACAGGGCCCTCTTCGCTTGATGGTTCGAACAGCTCAGCGCCGAGGTGATGATACATTTCCAGCTATTTTGTATTCTGCAATGTCCCATGAATACGGATCTACTCTTGATACAAATCGGTCCGAAGACATTTCAACTCAGAGATCTGGTTCTTCAACGTCTTTCTTAAATCGCAAGTATAGAAAAATAGTGAAGTTGATTTCTGTTTATTTCAGAAACGAAAGATGAAATAGAGGCAACAGTTCGATTAGGTCTCGGAGATTTTGTGTTCTATTCTCTCATGATTGCAAATGTTGTCCAAACATCGAATACTACCACAACATTTGCATGTTTTATCTCAAACCTGGCCGGACTCGCGATCACTCTTCCAATCGTTTCCCTATCTCAACGTCCTTTGCCAGCTCTTCCATTTCCGCTTCTATTCGCCGCGGTATTCTATTTCTTTTCGCATATCGCTTTGACCCCGTTCACTCAAATGTTATATAGTAATCTCATACTTAGTTAAAATCAGGTGAAAAAATAATTAATTGATCAATTTGAAATGATAATGAATGAAAAACAAATAATAAAACAATTATTTTAATATTCGAGATTGAGTTCGCCAAGGAATATGCGCTTGTCACTTCCAGCCGATAACACTGAAATAATTATACTGGATTGAGGCGTGAAGACTAAGTAAACTCACAAATTGGTTGTGATGGATGGAAATCAGTTGCGTTTACTGATCCCATATGACCTGGCAACTTGTAAAGACATTTTCTACTTTTTGCATCCCAAACGTAAACGAATCGATCGGCAGATCCAGCTGTTATATATCTGTCGTTCGCGGACCAAGCGCATTTCAACAAGTTCTAAAAAGTTAACATATTTTTGAGTAGAAAAAGAGAAAACCATTAACCTTCTCAAAATTATGAACATGTCCACCAAATGTTGCAACAAGTCGCTCTCCTGGTACAAATGGCCGAATATCCCATGTCCGCACTGTAAAAAAGATAGTTTCTAGTGTTTGAACCATGAGTATTTATAGTTTTTTTTTAAAGTCAAACTAACAAGAGCAATCCATTGAGTTGGACAACAAGAAATTTCCATTATTGCTAACTGAAAGACCAGTGATTGTATCTCGATGTCCCGCCAAAACGTGTGTAATATTATCTCGACGCATATCCCACATCTAAAAAACGAAACTATGGGAACAAACGAGATCCGAAGCTTCTTACTTTTATCGAATTGTCAATTCCTCCACAAATAATATTGTCAGATGAATCGTTGAACACAACTGATGTTTGTTGATATTTATTCTCGTATGTTTTGAGAGGTTCTTTTGTTCGAAAATCATGAAGTTTAACAGTTCCGTCGTCAGATGCAGATGCAATCATTTCCGGGCCGCGACGAGTGAAATCGACTGAATTCACAAAATCCAAGTGTGATTTGAAATTACGAATGCATTTTCCGGTTGTCATGTCCCATATACGAACTGTTTTGTCAGTACTTGCCGTGGCCAAATGACTGTAAGAATTATGATATTGAAAATTAAAAGGAAAAGAATAGACGCATCACCTTGAATCTGCATTGAATTTGATGTCCATGATAGCACCTTTATGCCCTTTGAGGGTAGCAAAATTGTCACAATTTTCGAATACGTTCCATAACATAATCTAAAACAACCAAAAAAACATATTTGAAACAATTTCATGGTTTCTTACCTGCATATCATATCCAGCACTGGCCAGAAATGTTCCATCTTTGCTGAACTGTGCCGAATAAATTTCTCCTTCATGACCAAGGAGGCACATAATTGGCGCCATCAGGTCAGATGTTCTCTGTTCATTTTGATCGGTTTCCATCGACACGACTTCTGAAAAATATTGTTTTGAACTCAGTTTTTCAAATAGAAACTCACCATTTTGCGTCCTTTTAACAAGTGCCATCTTTGTTTCTAATCTGGAAGACAAGAACTTTTTATTGAAACGTAATTAGGAAAAGTAGAGTATTGAACTGCACACAATTTTAGGCAATTTAGAGACAGAGTCAGCATACAGATATATTTATGAACATTGTGACATTTTAGGAAAAAAAAAATAAGTTCAGACGGTTTCAGACGAAGAAGTGATCAATTTCTTGGCAACGATTCGAGTTACGAATTGCTCTGGAATCGCCATCTCGACATACTCTTCGTCATCTTCGTTCAGCTAAAAAAATATAAACGAAATTGAAATAATGCGACGCTGTGTACACACAGCGACGGCAATATGCACAGTGGTGTATTATGAATAAAACATACCTGTGCCAAAATATTCATTTCGCTCGACTTGGAAGAAACTACTTGGCATTGCAAAGCATCTTTTGATAAATATACTTGACATCCATCAGTTTTTTGAATTGAAACAGTTGACAATTCTCCGAGCGTTTGTATTTGAATTGCTTGCGAATTGATGACTTCAATTTGAGATACAAGACCATCAAACTTTATGGCTGCTTTGGTACACCCATCAACAAATATCGCATTTGCTTTTCCTTTGATCTGAAAAAATGAAAGCTATATAGCTAAAACACGAACTATCAGTGTTCTTTCTTCTTCCTTTTTCAAACATTTATCCATATACTCATGTTTTCTAATGTTCACAAACTTACTGTAATAAGTGAGTTTTTACATTTGTAGATATAGACACTGTGACTTTTGTCTGTAACCTCGATGATGACATTGGCATCATCTTGAACATATTCGACGATCCACTGCTTGTCATTTTTCATTTTAATTGATCGCTTCTCGCAAGCATCGTTCGCTTTTTTCGATTCTACATATTTACTATTTTTCTCACTGCCAGGTGGAATATTCTCTTTTCCTCGGAGTTCCGGATTCTTATGAGTTTGCATATCTGCAGTCACTTTTTTCAATCTTGATGTTACTTGATCTCCTTGGTTGATTTGATCGAAGAGAGCATTTCTGTCGGCTTTAACTTCGTTTAATGATTTTTCGAGATTTTCGAAAAGTTTTGGATTCAATGGTGGAGGCGGCGGTGGTGGAATTGGAGCAGTAGTGGGTGATTTCATTTGACCCGGATGGAAATTCCAAGCGACGCCGGTTGTGTGAGACTTTTTAACGTATTGATGCATGTTTTGCCAGATCAATTTCCATGAATTGACCCATTCGACATGAATGTGATCTGTTTCTTTGTACTTTGTTAGAATTCTGTTGAGATAGAAGGTGGAGCAATCCAACATATCACTGATTAGAGGAGCTGGAGTGTCAGCAACAGTAACCCATTGAACAGCTAAAATTTTCAAATTGTTGATTTCATATATGGAATAAAATAACCTGCAACTGCTGCCTCAACAGCTTCCAAGTGTGTAAAGAAAGGAGATTCCTTTTTTTTCAATCTGAACGCGTTAATTTCTAGCAGAGTTTTCAAAATAGGATCCAACAACTTTTGTAAGTCATTTTTATCGTTTGGTTTTTCCGTTACAACCGCATGCTTCAAAAAATCGCGAAGAACTCCAAATAATTTTTCAACGAGCTTGCTTTCCTCGTATACATCGTCTCCAATTTTCTTTGACACATCCGCCCACGATTTGAACGTGATCATAATCAAATCATCGTATTCCTGAATTAGGCGGAATTTATTGATTGCATCTTTTGTTTCGATTTCAACGATTTCCTTGTTTGGTGACGAAGATGTCGACTTAGCTTCTGACTCGAGATCGGTGACTACTTTGTCGAGTCGAAGAAGAGTTTCGCGCAGCTGATTTTTCAATTCAACCAAGCTCATCTGGAAAATGAAAACGACTGCAAAAAACAATTGAACATCACAGAAAGAGATACATTTTCTAAATAAAGACGTATAAAAATTCTGTAGAATGATTTACAAGAAAGTTAAAAACGAACTTTTTAATTGAAAACCATAACACTTGAATTAGCTGAATATTTCAATAAATAAATTTGAGCTCAGGATGATTTTAAAACGTCATTCAAAACTTGAAAACGCAATAAAAATAGTTAAAACATTTGAAATCAATGGACGTTAACGAAAATGACGTTCTTATCTGTAATTTGTCAACTGTGTATGATTAAAATCTTGAAAAATCGTAATCGAGTGTGAAAACAAAGGAAGAAACAAAAAAAAACAGTTTCGAAAAACTTTTCTTTCAAAAGAAAAAAAAGAATAAGAAGCTACCGTAGTTCTGTTCATTGCGAGACCACACATAAGAAAACAGATTGTGTGCCCCAAAAATTACAGTACTCCCATTCTCACTGTTCGCTTCCAGCCCGCAATTCGAGTTTTTTTCTCTGAGAAAATCGCATTTTTTCTTACGAGAAGCATGTTTAGCATCAGTCGTTTTGTTTTTCAGAGGTTTTTTAAGTACAGGAAACAATTCGAATTGGTGCAAGCCCTAGTTTTAAAAACAAGGTGCCTAATATCTAAAATTTCATCGGTACCACGCGCCCCGTTGGACAAAGCACGCGACGCAAGACACAACGCATGATTTTCTCATTGAAAAGTTAGCGTTGCGTGTTTGCGACGCGTGTTTTTCCATGGAGCGCGTGGTACCGATACAATTTTTGACTATAGAATAAAAAAAAAACAACTTGAATGCGAATTAACTTTATTGCAAAAATTAAAAATTAAAGACCCAAAGCCATTTTTCTTCGGTATTTCTCTTGTTCTGTGTATGTGACACATTTTGCAGCTGGATCCTTGATGGCGCTTTTCAAGAACTTGATTCCGTGTTTGTAATAGGCGGCTTCTTCTTTCGCGTGTTCTTCCAATGACTCGTAGAATTCTTCCAATTGTTCCAAAAGATCCTCGTCCGAAATGTACTTGGTTTTCAAAACACCCAAGACAATTTCTCGATGCATCGCGACACTTGAAACAAGTCTATCCACATTTTCTTGCTCTAAAAAATATGAAATAATTCAAAGATTTGGCGATAGGCCTATTGGACCTACCTCCAGTTGTCAACGTATAGTTTTCTGGACACGTGGCCGAGTAGGAATAGAAGAAGACGACGAAGAGAACCAACAGTTTGCAAAACATTTTCTGTTTGATAAATCAACGTATCGTGGACCGTTTATATATTGCTTCTATGATCGAATTAACCAAAAAATAATATTTTATCGAATTATATATTTACATAAAAATCTTATACCAGAATCGATTGGGACCCGTTACAACTAAAAAAAAAGGAAAAATAAAACAAAAATGGAAAAATATAAATTCTAACAATAAGTGCGAATGGAGGAATGCATTGAGAACATTTCATCGGCAATTGTACTATTCGTGAATGCGTCAATCGGCATTCGAGTTGGCGCAATTGTGGTGCTTGATCTACTCGATCCACTGGATTTTGTTTGACAATATCGGCGATTGAGATAAAAATAAAGACAATTGAAAATAGCACCAACAACGAGACCCGCAGCGAAAACAGCCAAATATTTCCACATTTCAGATGATGCATATTGAATGATCTCTCTTTGAATAACTTCAGTTGTACATGGGATATTGGTGGTGGTTTCACAAAGACATTTCAACGGCTCTTCTGAAAAAAAAAAAAATGATAATAAAAATGGTAGACCTTTTATCAAAATGTCTAAAATTTTTCAGGTTATCGAACGTTGGAGCTTGTTAGTTCAATAAAATCAGAGGACTAAAATGATGAGCTCTTTTCGGCCAGATTTCTTGAACTTCGCTCTCAAAATATTAACCTGTAATCAAGAAAATAAAAGTTGAGAACCCTAGTCAAAAATAACTTATGGTCACATTCGAAGAATTTTGTAAAAAAAATTTTCTCGTGAACTTTTTTCTTGGGGTTTCTATATAAATTTCATTTCCAAATTTTTTTCATATCCCTCGAAATCAGGAAAAACTCACGTTTTACTGGTTTTAATGGTGCTAATGACACTGGTTTAACTTCATAATTCAGATCACATGTTCCACTGTCTTGACTCGAATATTTTATCCTTCTGAAAACACTACCTCAAAACCAATATATATTATTTCTAACTTACGTTTTTTCACTTCTCACATCAATACATTCTCCAGCATCCGCCCATGCACATTGTGGATCTCCAGGTGATAAACATTCCGCGCATGTTGCAGCCAAGTTACACGTAGTTGTTGGAATTTTCAAAACACTATGGTCAGTTATCACAATCAGATATTGATATGTCAGATTATTAGCTAGTTTTTCGGTGAAAAGTGACATTCCCATTATCTTTGTATTTGGCTGAAATTCAAAATAATCCGTTTGATTTCGAAGTTTTATTTCGACAAACCGGTAATACTCGTAGTGTCAATGAGTGTCGTGCGGTTCCAGAATGTGGGATGACAACTTTCAAAACATTCCCGAGGTTGGTTGCGATGTACATAATATCATACTTTTTTCTTCCAGACAAATCAGTCACATTTTCGTCGGTGACAATATTAACGAACTTATCTTTTCCATGATAAACATAAATTGGATGAGCAGAAATTTCTAGAAAAAATCAATAGTTCCCGTTTTTATGTCCCATAAGTTCTCTGCTTAGTCATGACTCACTTTGCTTGATCAGCGGATTGACTCGAACTTTTATAAGTTCTTCTAGATCATTCGCCCTTGGACAACTATTTCGATTATTTTTGAATGAATTTCCAATTGTTGTACTGATATATTTCTTCTCATATCTACAAATCGCCGATGCTCCAATTCCAGCAAGTTGTGATCGGAATGCTCCATAGAATGAATTTGATGTTTGAGTGATACTTGCAAATTGATTGAAATAGAATGTATCCTCATTTTCCTCTTCAATCGAACATTCTAACCTCGCTTTCGAATATGATGACCATTCTTTTGATAAAGTAGATTGTCCACCCGTGTCATCATCACATATTCTTCCGATTCTTGCCACTTTATGAAGTCCACATCCTTCTGAATCAATTGGAGATTCGGAGAAGAAGAACATAACCTCGCTTTTCTGTTTGAACATGGCCAAAAAGTTAGTCTGTTGTTCGAAAGAGTTCAATCCTCTTGGTGTTCTTAATATCACATCATTCTCAACTCCTTTCCACATTTTGATAACATTTCGACGAATTAAAAGAGGTTCCGAGGATGATAATTCAGCAACATTCACAGTTATTATATTGTCATTAGATCGGATGAATGGAGAAATAGAATCAGCATCGACTGGAGACATTCCGATTGCAGAAATTAATCGAGTAGCACCTAAATGAGAAAATGAAACAGGGAAATATTGCGGATGAAAGTAACTTTATCTCATTAGGGCTGCTTAGTTTCAATTTCAACGTGAAGAAGTTCATGGCATTCTTGTTCTTAAAAAAATAACAAACATTAATGTAACGTTTTACTTCAGAAATTAGGTTCTAAAGAATAAGAAAGGTATAATTAATAAAATGATTTGTAAAGCTTTATCAGTTTTAAATGAAATCTTCTTTTTTTTTGAGGCCGCCCGTACTCATAGGGTCCGACCTAGTTGCGGATTTTTTTGTTATTCAGGGGACACACATATGTATCTCCCAACAATCTCTTTATTGTGATAGAGTTTCTATTAACGTTGGATTCTTGAATCTCAACGTCTATCTTGTTAAAGGTATCAAGTTGAATACTTCACAGTTATTTAAAAAATTGATCCAGATTCTGAAAATAAACACTTTGATGTACAAACTGTTCGAAGTACTATATTAGAAATTTTAATTTTATAATTCATATATGTCTGAAGCGATTTCTACAAGTCAGATTATTCCAGAAAACTTATTTGTTAATATTGGTAAATTTTGGTAGAGAAACTGAAGCTACATGAGAAGAATTGAATATTGGATAGTACGTGACCCAAAGATCATTACAGTTCTATGAGGATGGTTTAAAAACTTTTCATCAAAAAAAAACTCACTTGAATTGCCAATTCTAAATTCCGCACAAGTTGGTTGCAATGCATACGTTCCACATAAAATAAAATATCCATTTGCCAACTCGAAAAATGTTCGAATAAAATTATGACAAATCACATCGGCATCCAGACTGATTGCAGCACAATTCAATTGAGCATTTTCACTCGGTTCCCATTCAAATCTATCAATCTCTGTCATTGTTTTGAGGCTAATATTATATGCTCGATTTCGACCTCCAACAAGAATGTATTCATCTCCATAATTATTCAATATTACCAGTTTATCATTATTAGGATAGATCACACTTCTAATAACTGAAATGAGAAAAATTGGGAACATTTTAAAGTAAAGAGAACTTACGATGTGAAATATCAAACTTTGTTGTATTTTGTTCTTGTCCAAATATATTTGCCAATCCGATCGAAATCGTTGACAATAAAACAACTATTCCTAATAGTCTCTTCATTATTTTTCTCGAAGTTAGCTCATTTTTCTTCTGAAATATGAACACCTTAATTAATATTCAAAGATAATCATCATAAATTAATAATCGAAATTAATATTGTGCGAATAATAATGATAAATTGTTTGGGCGGGCAAAGGCAAAAGAAGAGAAACGAAGACACAAATCAAGCGGATTTTGATTCGAATTGTCATTTTAGCTGTTTTTTCATCAAATATCTTGTGTTGTTGCGGTGAAGAAGAAAAAGAAGAAGAAAATGAGAGGAAAAGCTGGTTTAATATATGAATATATATCGGTGTCACTTTCAAGGTAATTTCGAGAAATTTTATGGGTTCCGAAGAGTAATCTCATAAGGTCTACACATTAGAGAACAAACAATTTTATACTGTTGGTCAAGGCTCAAAGTAGACCGTTCGGCACCAAATATGACACAGATGTGGCCGAAATAACAAAAAAATATTTTCCGATAAACCTAGTATTTAGGAACTTTGCTATTCCGCGTGTTTGTTTCCCACGTAGCTATAATCGTTCGAAAAAAATAACAAATCCAATTTTCTCGAATAAATTTGAACAGTCGTTATTTTTTGGTGTTACCCCTCCCCCTTTTGAGTTTTAAAAATAGGTTTGCTTCCACGTTTTTGACCTCAACTGCAAAATATGAGGCCGAGTGAACCTTTTTTGAGCCAAGGTATGAATTATCAATAGTATAAAAAATTTTTTGGAAACAAGTTTGGGATTTTTTAAAAGAAAAAAACATAAAAATGTAGTTTGTAACAGTACATAAATGTCATAAAACAAATGATTCGGAACAGCAAAAATCATCAGCATTTTTTTCTCAAAAACAACTGTTCTGATAAAAATTAATTGACAAGGACTAATGAGTTCATAGTTCTCCTGAATTTAACCAGAAATCGATCATTTTCAAAAAAAATGAAGAAGAATTTTCAGATGTTTAGAACCATGGACACATGTGTTCATAATCCTACTTTTCTTTTCCCGAACCCCATAAAAAACAAACAAAAACTACTTTCCAGATGGCTACTAAACAATAAACACAAGTAAACAAAAGTGTCACATTTTCTCTTTTTTCGAAAACAAAAAAAAGAGAAGAAAATGGACGAAAAAAAGCTCTTCATAAATTAGAAAAGATAACATATAATATTACACTAGTTGGACAAAAAATCCACTAACGAAAATGTGTGAAAATGAACACCTGAGGTGTAAAATTACATTTGTTTGAAGGTGAACAAATACTGAAAAGCTGAAAATGATGTACAATGTACAGTAAGCACGTCAGATGGAAAATGACGATTATGAAAATAATAAAAGTTGAAGGAAAAAAATTGAAGTCAAGATAAGAAACACTTTTATCAGAAGCCTAGCAAACAGTTTTTATTGAATTTTCAAAATATGAAATTGAACATTGTGATCTTCAATTTCATAAACTGATTGAAATAAAATATATCACGTTTTATGAAAAAATTATGAGCAAATTGTTTCTGTTTCAATTTTTCTAGTCATTCATTCTTTTGTTGCGATATAATACAACTTCGAGCATCAAACAACAAACGAAAAGGATGAAAAATTATTAGGAACACGTAAAGTAATTGCTCACGGAGCCCAACAGTGCCTCGTCTATTTGATTTTTTTCCGGTCGTGATTATTGAAAATTCTCATCGTGACATGTGTCGGCAAAAACCTCTAATTCTCCAAAAATGAAGTTTTTACTGTTTCAAATCATCTACTTGAAAATTAAAAGTTTTTAGACTCTAATGGATTGAAACTACAGTGCTAAACGTAGAGTCGAAAACAAAAACACAATTTTGAAAGAATTGTTCAAGAAATTTATCATTTTTTTGTTGATAACTTTTAGTTCTTGATGGACAGGTTCATTTTTAAGCTCTAAAAAGTGTAACAGAAAAACAACTGTAAAATTATTTAATGACAAGATTGAAATAGAGTTGGAGTTCGTTTTGTGAAAGTATACATGAGCCTTTAATTGAGATTCGAAAATAATTTTAATATATGTGGCTTCCTATGCAAAGAAACCAGATCTTACTGTCTCAAATCATTCATATACCTTCTTTTTTTTTACTTTGTTGGTGGATGAAACATATTTACACTGATAACACACAAAGTTTTGAATGAGATGCAAAAAACTACGAAACATCAATAGAAAAATTTCTGCTCCAAGAAACGAAGTTAGGATATTTTATAAATTTTATAAAATATCCTAACTTTTTCATTCCAATGATTTAAAAACATAAAAGTACAACTCAGAATTTCAAATTTTCAAAAGAAAATAAAAAATATATGAATCTCGTGAAAAAAGTGGGACAAAAAACACACCCTAAAAAACGATAAAATCTCGAAAAACTCATTAATTTCAACACTGTTCAACATTTTTCGTATCTGTGAATGATCATGATGACAAGATATAAAACCAACACATATTCATCTTCTTCTTCTTGTTCTGGTTTTAAAACTTTCTGAAAACAATGAATGTTTTCCGAATCTAGTTACTATTTAGATTAAAATCTGTCTGTTATGCTGAAGGAGAAAAAGAAGGAGAAGCCCATTGTTTTTTGATTTTCACTTTTCGTTCCAAATTAATAACTTATTGATGAAAATGTCATAATTTTATTGGTTTAGAATTGGCATGACTAACTGTGGAACAAGAATTTTCGTTGTAAAAATTTAATCTTTTTCGAAGCATCTTGTTCAAGATTACTGTATCTTAATGGATATAACTAGAGTACTATCGAAGTATATACCTATGTAGGATATGAAACCTTCACATCTACAAATAACTTTTATTCAGAAGTTGAATTTGATTTCTGATTTCTAAGAGTGTTTTTTTACAATCTCCAGTGGTCACTTCTCTTCTTTGTAGTACTAATTGTTTTTTTTTTCATAAGAAATGAGCCATCAATTTATCACAAATAAAATAGCAGAAAATAAATCAAAATGTGGTGAAGAGCAAATGCAAAAAAAAAGAACCATAAAACTCTTCATGCTCTCATGAAAAAAAATCAACGATTGGAAACAGAAAAATGAACGGACCAACTGTTCGAAAAAAGTCCGATTGATTGACAAATGAAACATTCTTCATCTTATGCTCCGAATGTTGGAAAATAATATGAAGAATTGAGTTGTCAGTTGAGAAAAAAGAGAAACTATTAGAAAACGACAAAGTTGTTGGAAGACAAATAACAATAAAGTGGTCAGCAAATGGTATTTTCGGAAAAACTTCCCCTTTCCAAATATGATCATCAATTTTTATTACTTCTTCACCAAATATCATAAAAACCACCATTATTGTTTTTGTTTTCGATAGTTTCGAGAAATAATAAATTGATATCCGTTTAGAAGAAAATTGGAGTAACCAACATATATCTCTTTTTTGTTGTTGAGATTAATGGGTTTAACATAATAGAGTACTGTACTTTGCAAAAAAAGAAAGTGATTGACTGTCTGAGACATTGAAACTTTTCAATAAGGGAACATTTTTAATAAAACTCATTGAACCGGCATTTTTTATCCTCTCTCACTCTAACAGGGTAAAACCTGATTCTTAAATTCACTTAATTTTCAATACAAAACTGGTGGGACAGGATTGAGAAAACTGACTTTAATTTTGTCCATCTGCAAAAAACTACGAGTTTCACAAAAAAGCATCGATGAATAGAGACTGCTCTAGCAGAATTTCTGAAATAGTTTTTCAATACCAAAAATAAATTTGTCAAAAACATGTGATTGTCTTTTTTTTTATACTCGTGTTATTTTTTCCAAATTTTCCTTTTTTGTTTATGGAAGAAGTGTTTCTCAAAACAATGTGAAGTTTTCCTGAACAACATTCAAAAGAAATTTTATTTTCAAAAATGAAACAAAAAGTTGTCCAATGTTGAGAAAATATATTGTGGCTAACTGTGAATATATGACAAAGGAGAAACACTTTGAGCCGGAAAAACTCTGCCGGGTACATGAAGACAACATGAACAAAGTTTGAATTCTCTAGTAATGAAAAAATTATCTGTAAGTTCTAACAGAAGTTTAAGTTAGGTAATGCATTTCTAGATTTCCAAGTATACATATATTTTGAGTTCAAATATACTATGAGAAAGGTGCGATTCAAGAGTAGGAGTAAAATCATTCACCTGATACTAACAGTTTCAAGGTAAAATAGTTTAAATGTTTTTCTTGAACGGTTTCGTGTGAGAAAACCAGAAGATGAGGATTTGACCGTTGCGAAAATAACAAAAATTTGTTCACACATGGCGGAGCAGAGACACATCTTTAAAATGTTGCTGTGCACTCAAGTGAGGAACTCGTGGACTTCTCGTTAATTTTTACAAAAAAATTCCAGGCTTTTCACGCGATTTGTCAAGAAGCTAAAAGGTCATCCAATTTGAAACATGAAACAGTGAAATTATAGAGCAGTTTCAATTCAAAATGAAAATAATTCCCTCAAAATCACAAATATTGTTGAAACTTTCCCGAAGGTCTTTATTGAACTCAACGGTTTACGGCTTTTGGAAGTAGGCAAGGCTTACGAAAAACTAACTTGAAAATTCATTTTTTGGAATCTATTTTTATTGAAAACTTACAAGGGCTGTTCAACTAGTCGCCAAGTTGAAATTTCGTTGAATTTTGCACACCTTTCTCTGGTCTTGTTGAAAAAAAGATTTGAAACAGGATATTGTGTTCTAAAACTGTGCCTATTTTGAGAAAATTCCAATGGACGACTAGTTCCAATCCAATTTTATTTTAGAGCAAATCGTTCGGATAAATATAACTGACTGTAACTTGCACAACACTTATTTTTTTTCAATTTTAATCACAGGCCAACGAAGTTTTTTTTAAACTCCAAATTAAAGTACTTCTAAATACCGAAATATTAGGGAAACAAGTCTAAATACACAGATCTTTTAATGAATAACCAAAAAAGCTACATCAAAAATGATGTTTGAAGAACAACACGAAACCTCCCAGCCACCAGAATATCTCTAAAATCCTCAAAATCCAACGCTTCAACAAAAAATGAACAAAACGCGGATATGCATCAACCTAGTTGGCGCATTTCACTGTTCAAATCGACGAAAAAAAAAACAAGCAAGGCCGATCGAAATCTCTAAACTATTTATTTATCTAGGTTTTGTTTTTTTCCGCTTGACGGAAATTGAGAAGGGTAAACGGCAAGCAACACGCAGTTTGTTTTTTGATTCCCGTTCAATTTCGTTTGAAGAAATAGATAAGACAATTGATAATGCAATATTTATCACAAATTCAAATAGATTATTATGTACAGGTAAATATGTGAATAGATAAAAGAACGGGTTGAGAAAAAAAGAAGAATAATTTAGCTGTCGAAATGTTCCTTGTCGAAGACATATTCTCCCATTCCTGGTCCAAGTCTCTTGAGGTTTGTCACCATATGAGCGAATTCGTTGATTGATTTGACCTATAATCAGAGAATATATCATTTGATTTTAGAGATTATTTCACTTACTTGTTCATCCAAATATTTCTCTTCGATGAAATCGGTCAAATGAGCATCATTGTGAGTAGTAGCAACGGAATGAAGTTTCAAAAGCGATTCATTGTTGAATTTTTCCAAAGCCAAAGCAGCTTGGAATGCTTCCAAAGCGGTTCCCCATTCGTCTTTTTCTGGTTTTTGAATATCTTGAAGAACAAGACGTCCTCCACGAAGATTTTGGACACGCATCAATTCGGTCGCATGTTCTCGTTCCTCATCCGATTGATGTTTGAAGAATTTGGCAATGTTGAGAAGAGCAACATCGTCGCGTTCGAAGTAGAACGACATCGACAAATAGACGTATGAGGCATACAATTCGATGTTGACCTGCTTGTTGACAGCGGCCTCGACTTCGGCGTGATAGTTTTGACGAGACAAAGACATTCTGAAGAATATGAAATTGTATAAGAATATGAAAATGAGCTACTAGACGAGCACTTTTATACGAGGCAAAATCGACAAATAAAAGGCGGAGTCAGCAAAAAAAGAGAAAACGATATCAACAAAATGATGATAATGGCAAAATCGAAGGGGTTTCTTGATTTGCGTTGTCCGAATCAAATTAAAAAATTAGAAATTAACCACTGTCGCGGTCACATTTCATTTTGACCTACACAAACTAACAAAAAATTGGAAGTGTAGAAATATCTGAAGATGAATGATGATTGTGTGGTGTTGATCAACCAAGGTTTTTCTAGGTCATTATGATTTATGAGGTTATCAATAGAGCGAAATTGGTGGAATTGGTTAGTTGGAAAGGTTAAACAGATGATGTCATACTAGACTGTGATCGGAGGAAAAAAAAAATAATTGTATAAAAAATATTTTGAAATTGAGTTTGTCTGGTTACAAGAAAAAATAAAATGAAGTCGATAAAAATTTTGGGAAACTAAAAAATCATGATTGATTACTGTAGTGATCAATCAAAATCATGAGTATTTGGACCCAAATAGATAAATGTAGCAAAACAAAAATACATTTGTGAATAAAAAAATCAAAATCAAATTTGGGTTTCGTGGACAATTGGAAATCTTGAAAAAGCCAGGCTTCTCGTATCGAAAATAAAAATATTCAAACTTAACAAGTACATTTTTTTGCAAGTTCCAGTTCCTAAAAAATGATTAAAGATAATGTCACTAAAATATAAAAATAGTTGAGTTGATCTTTACATAAAGAACGCTTCCAGGTGTAACAAAACCATGCTGGGACTCAAAAACTCGATTTTTCGGTAAAAATGCACTGTAGATTTCACTATACCGGAAGTTTAAAAAAATCCACTCAACCATACTCAAGTTTTGGTTTTGCCGTCGAAACTGGTCCCTTTTTTAAACTGACACCAAGTATTCTGACCCCTTGAAAATACAATACACCTTTCAAACCTGTTGTCCATTAAGATATTTTTTGGAGTTTAGGTCCATTTCAGAAACTTCAATTTTAAGCTCTATTCCATCGGAGTCGTCCCAATCCGGCTGTTTTGGGTTTTCTAGTTTTTTCTGCTTTGAATGTTCATTTTAGGGAAGTTTCTGAACTCCCAAGATAACAATTTTGTTCCTTTGAATTTACAAAAAGTTGTACGATAGATCAAGATCACAAGTCCAGCCCGACCTTGATGTGGCTTCCGGTTATAATAATGTAATAGGTCCTAGGAGACGACAATGTACTTTTCCTTTTTTACCGGATGCATTTTTTTTTTCAAAAATCAGCATCATTTTTATTGATACTTTTCTGTTCACATGATTTGCCAAACAACTCAATTTTCTCCTCAAAATATTTCATCGACAGCCAAAAAGAGGCACGTACACCTTGATAACAGCCGCACGTACCTCTCTTATCTCCATTTTTGCTCAATAATTATTATTTTGTGTTGTTGGTTATTTTGATAACATAAATCGATTGGAAAATGATGAAAGGTCTCATTTTTTAGGGCACAAGATACATTATAAAAAAATGAAAAAAAGTGATTAGTATTGAGAAAAAAAGGTTAGTTGGTTTTAAGTTTTTTTTTGTCAAACTGATCTTATGATCTCATAGGACTATTTTCTTTCATCATTTTTTGAAATAAAGGGACTCACAAGGGAATTTGGTTGAGGTGTCAACTGCGTGCCTAATTTCAGCTCCATCTTTGTTTCATGGTTCATTTTCGAGAAACAGATATGATACATATGTTACTGTACTTTCAACTTGAATAAACCTTTCACAGATCGGACACACGCGCTCTATTGATAATCTATTAATTTTTGCTCTGAAAATGAAATTCAAGCTGATTTTCAATATCAAATTCGAATTCTACGTGTGAAACTACTCTAGGGAACTTTTGATTTCATGGTTTAATTATTCCGAGAAGCTTATTTTCGAGTAGGAAAAATGAAAATACCGTAGTCCGATGGCAGTGATTTGTGAACGACTATTATGATACATTTTTTTATATGAATGCGAAGTGATTGTCTGGGTTTTGACCCACAGTATTTGATTCCGAAATAAAAAATATCTGAAAGTTCTAATCCACCCTAAATGTAGTTTTCAACAGGAGGAGTTTTATCGATAAAATTTCATATGTGCAGAAAAAAAAAGCCATTGAAGTTGTTCTACCAGTAGAATGTCAAAAGATATTATAATATTAGTTATTGCATCATCATGTTATTTTTCCTCATCATAATAACAAAGTCCATATCCTCATATTGTATGATTTATTAAAAAATTCAAACTTCTTTTTCGCTGGAGAATTAATGGGTTGGTTTAATTCAGAAAACTTCTAGATAGACGATTTCAGGTATTATTTTCAAAAATTGACTACGAACACTTGAGATATATATTATATAGGTTTGTAAAAATATCGCCCGCGTGACCACTCGGCTAATGTGTTTCTCTGATTGTGAGAAATGCGCGGCGTGCGGGCGTTCAGAATGGGCGTTTGGGCCACCCGCCTGCCCGATTCTCCAAACTTATATATAGTAATCCTATCGATGAAGTTAACGTCAAATTTTGAAACAAAATGTGGTCAGTGAAACACGCTTTATTGATGATGTAAGGTTTACTAAAAGTCAGAAATGATTATTCCGTTCAATATGCTGCCATTAGGTTGCAGTTCCGGTAATATTACTTCCAAATTTTGATGACCAAAGTAATCGCAAAGTGTTCCATTTTAATTCAACTTTTAATTAGATCCTACCGAAACAAACTCAAATATGCCTGATTCAGAGATGATGTTGGTGAAGTCAGATTTTTCTTGAAGTCCCGGATGTTTTTTTCGGTTCTGAAGAACGATGAAGCTTGGATTCAGGTGTTGTTTTTAGCATGGCTCTTCCAATCCTCTTATTCTACAGTATTCCATGTCTGTAATTGGTTGACTATATCATTTCCCGCCCATTTCCTACAGTAGTTCTATTTTATTTTGTTTTTTTCATTCAATCACAATAATATTTACATCAAACACAATCAAACATAGTACTTATACAGTAATTCTATTCATTCTTTTTGTATTTTTTGAGAAGAGTAGACACCGATTTTCGAACTAATGAGTCTGCAAAAACAAATGTTTGAACAATAATATTAGAAAAATCATACCAACTGGTTCATTTTTATCCATTATTTGAGCAAGTTCAGTCGACGGAGTTCCCACAGGACTACAAGTTGCTGAACTTGGAATCTTTTCAGCTGTAAAAAAGAAAATGAAACACTTTTTGGTTGTAGGTTTTTTGAACTAACGTTTTGGTTCTTCCATTGAACATGACTCCGAGTTTACTTCTGAAAAGAACATTTAGGTATCAATTAGGAAAATGGGGAAGAAACGAACCCTCATGTAGATTATCTTTGGATGTTGATCCCTTCTTTCCAACAGTTTGCATTTGGTCACTTTTCGAGATCGACGTTTCCGTTTCATTCACAATATCAATTACCTCTTGTTTACGAATCTATAAAAAAATCTGGAATTTTTGAATGAAAGTAATATGATTGTTGGCACATTGGTGTCGAAGGTCGTTTTTGCGACACGGCTCTGTGAACTCAAAAAAAATAGTTTCGAAGTTTTTCTTCTTTGAAAAAATTCTGATCACAACGCTACGGATTGAACCCCAGTGGAGAAAAGGTCCTATTTTTTGCAAAATAGAGATAATTTCACGAAAAAGTTGTGAGTCAGATAAAGACAACCAACATTTCATGCCAGATGTTATTTGACCCGGTCTCAATAAAAATCCAGGAGCCCAAATTGTCATAGAAAAACATCAACCTTGAAATACATGCAAGAATCCGATAATACAAGAACCTCATTGATTCCTTCCTTAACAACATTCCTCAATTGTCCCAATTTTAGATCCACAATCACTTGATTGAGCATATCCTTTCCCGCCACAAACACAGCTACCGTATCCGATCCTTGTCCATCTGGTTGTTTTACCAATATTTCTTGTGCTACCATATCTTCTTTTCTTTTCACTTCAATTAATCCATCCCATACAATAATCAATGCTTTATGTATTGCCAATTTCTCATTTTTCGCCGCTTTTCTTATTCGATTTGTTCGAAGTAATTGTTTGACTTGAAGTACATCAATACCTAATCTATTGAAAATTGGACATTCTGATAACAATGATTGGATAACTAATAATTGTTGAGAAAATGAAAGTGGATACATTGGATCGGAACCCGCTTCTCTACACCAATTAATGACCATTGTATCCTTATATGAATTATTTCGAACTTTTGGTTTTCTCACTGATCCATCTTCAGAATCTCCAAATATTTGTTCGAGAATATCTTCAATTGTTATAATTCCAACTACTCTATACGACGAATGAATAAATTTGCAGACAGCGGCGATGTGAAATCCACCAGTTCTCATTTGTTGCATCAATTCCTGCACCTTCATATCCGCCACCACATAATTCATCTGGAAATAAACTAGGATCTATTGAATCAAAAACAAAATGAAAAAAGTTCACCTGTCCAGATTTTCGATCAGTTCTCGACAATATTTTAGCAACTCTCGGCGAGCTACTCAGATCATAATTGATGAGATCTTTTATGTTCAAAACAGCGAAAATGTTATCGTGATTTTTATCATCTCGAATTGGAACTCTTGTGAATCCCTTCTCAACCAATGTCAAAACTGTCGTTTTTGTTAATCGGGTAGAAGCAGAAAGAAGAAAGACCTTCTCAATGGGAGTCATGACGTCTTTGACTGTTTTTGAGGAGAATGTTGTGGCTCTTTCCAAGATCTCTGAAAACATACTTTGAGGTAAAATATTTACAGGACATGGTGGTGGTAAACTGAAAAATAGTCTTAGAAGAGAACGTCCAAAACTGTAGCTCGCAAAAAGAGATTGGAAAACCCAAAAAAAACTGTTCATGGTAATGTTTTGTGTAAACATTTTAAAAGTGAAACAAGTATGAATATTTCTGTATTAGAATTTCGATTCAGAATAATTTTATGTTTTTATGAACCGGTTTCAGGAAATTCAGTTTTTCTTTTAAGAAAAAAATGGACACGAACTCAAAGACTTTTCGGTATTCATTTTTTAAAGACACCTAGACAGTTGGAAATCATTTTTTAGTTATTACAACATTTTTGTTCATCTTCCAATGAGTTTTTTTGTGTGAACCACGTTTTCAAAAATTTTGTGATTTACAGAGGAAAAAAAATGAATATCCTTTTTTCAAAATTTCTGGGACGCCGTAAATTCCGTAAAAACACAACTACCGTGGTCCAAGCGAATTGTTGTTCTCAATGGAGCAAACAAGCTTGCTTGTTTGATTTTGAAATTTTTAGTGCAAAAAATAATTTTTCCAATTGGCTAAGTGTCTTTAAATTAGTTTTTTGTATATGAAAAATGAAACTTGTATCACTTTGAACTGACTATCGGCCATTTTTTAGAAAATCCAGTTATCGATGGGGCGCATATTGCCAATTGAATTTTAGTTTATACTTTAGTTTTTACTTTATGTTGACTCACTTCTTTCGGTGCAGTTACTATTCTTCGCCATATTTCTGATAATATTCAATTTTTCCTCTTCTGTCATAACCTCTCTAACATCTCTTTTCAGGAACAAATCAATAACTTTCGAAGCTGGCCAAGCAACCGGAGAACAAACTATGAAAATGAGCACAGTGATTGGCCATAACCCCGACGCCAATGTGAATCCAAACTTGCTATTACAAATAGCTTGTGGAAGAAATTCAGCAAAGATGAAAAGAATAAGAGTTGGAACTAATATGGAGAGAACTTCATAATATTTATGTCCTTCTAACATTGTTTCGACATTTGTTGTGAATATAACACTATGAATTGTAGAACAAAGAGAGAATGTGCAAACGAGCCAGTTTGATCGTCTTCTGAATCTCAGAATTCGTTGAGCTCTTGTTTTGATTGGTTCATCGTATTCAAGCATTCGTTTGAGATCGGCGATCGAGAATCTCATCAATCCAATTGTCATTCCAGAACTGAATGCGGATACGAGAACACAATAAATACAAACAAGGCATTTGACAACATAACTGTTTTCTGAGTCATCTTTGTAATAAATTCTCGTGTTCTGAAAATAAAAAAAATGAAGGAATATTATGCTGTTCCAATTTTTTGAAAATAATTAGTGGGAAACTTAAAAAAATTGGTTTGATTTAAATTTTTTTAGCCATCAAATTAAAAAAAAACCGAGTTGGGTCTTTGTGACCCTTCCTAAATTTTGAGCAACTCATGAAGAAGTTTATCAACCCTCTTGGTAAAATAAAATTTTTCAAAGAAATGGTAAAAGGCAATCTCGAATTTTAGGATTGTTTTCTTAATCTCGAAACATCCTCCCCCAAAATTTGCAGATTTTTTAACAAAGTAACCCATTTAGTAAAAAGCTGTCCATTCCATTTACTCAATGGTTATTTACCTTTCCATCAATATGAGTTGCTCCATCAACACATAAATGATAAAACTCTGAAAATCCATCAAACGGCAATCCATCAGGCATATCAAAATATGCGAATTTTCCCAAACTTTTCACATTTCCAACATAATACGTATTAATACTATCCAATTCTGTATTATTATGATCTTCGCATCTATCAGCTGTTGTAAAGAAATATCCATGATCGGGCAGATTCTTTCCAAATACTTCGACTGTGAACTGTTGATTTTGTTGATAATGTTTTTCAGTTGTTCGAATTCCAGATATATTTAAACGAAGTGCATCCCTAGCAATTCGTGTCAAAATAGTTATGATTAGAAATTTTAGAACAACCATTTTTAATATGGCGATTTAATAAAATGAAAAAAAAATAATAAAAATGAATTGATCGTGTCATCCACCGTTATTATTTTTCTGGATCACGTCAATGTTTTTCTGCGAAGTTCAAACTTTTTCAATAACAGAATATTAAACCATAAAAAAACAATAAACCAGTTTATTTTTTCGATCATTCAGTATTTCTGTGATACTGTTCTCGTCGGTCATTTCATCTCTCAACAGATGCTTTCGTGGTGTCGAAAATATTTACTCGAAGGTCAAAAACTTGACGAAAAATATTCGGAGAAATTGAAACATTTCCCCGAAAATCCAACTATTTCGGATTATATTCTAATCAAATATCGCAAGTTTGTTGCGGTTCTCATTCCATTTTTGTTGGTTCAGGTGAGCAAAAAAAGAAAAACATTGAAGTGGGATGATGGTTGATAGTAGAATGGGACCAAAATAGAGTACATTGAATCGATATAGTTCTCGGGAACACGGGGTTTGTGAATAGACGGACCATTATTTGAAAAAAAACTTGGAAAGAGTGAACCGTTTTGAGTGATCGTTTAAAATCTTGTCAATAAAGCGTAAGTTTTTGATCTGAAAATGAATATAAATTTGATTTTCAATGTTAAATTCAAATTCCACGTTCAAAACTACCCCATCCAACAATTCATTTTATGGCTTCGCCATTCCGGGAAGCTTATTTTTAAGTGAAAAAAAATGAAGCTACAGTAGCCCGATGGCAGCGATTCGTGAACAACGAAAAGCGGACAGTGAGGCTGAGTTGTAGGGTGACATTGTTTGCCGATCTTCCATAGTGCTGTGTTTTGCAGTCCAGAAAAAACAACAAAACCATTGTTTTCATAAAAAATGTGTGTACCAGTGGTTGTCGTTCGGCGATTACCATCAATAGATCCAGAGTTCAAACCCCAATGTCTCACAAGTTCGTTTTTTTGACGATAACCATAGTGAACATTTTTTTAGACCTTCTGGTAGCTTCCTACGTCCGTAAGCTATGATCATGAACTCGAAACTTTCAAAAAATACAGTGATAAATATCCTTCTGAACACTTTCAGTTTTCTCCTTTTTTGAAATGTTAACTTTCAGTGGTACGGTAGTCTGGTGAACTAAAGAACTTTCAAATGTATCATTACTCTTTAATTTTTTCCTTTGAAAAACGAGTTATTCAACATCCGTTCCAGTTTTGAGTTTCTCTCGTATGTAAAATCTAGTTTTAATCAACTACTTGATAAATATCACAGTATCCCGAAAAAGAGGCCGATACAGTGATTTATAGCCAAGATAGTGAATAGAATACAGTTCCTATTATCATTATAAAAAGCAATAAAACATCGGGAAGAAGATATGTTAACATGATCTGAGAAAGATATTAAACATTCAATGGTATATATGAAGTATATCCAGGGATTAGTAGTCACAACTCGGGTGAATTATTTTCAGAAAGAGGATGACTTGTGTCTAAAGGTGTGCTTGCGGACAACATGAGTATACCTTTTTGTAGAACCACCAAAATACATAGAACTCTTCAGATGAACAATGTAGTTTGATCGGTTTTATAAACCATTTCGGAAAGACAATTTATTGAACCCAAAACTATCATCAATTCCCTCTGAACATCTCTTTTTGACTGATAATGATCATTTGACATTGACTGAAAAGTGTTCTTTTTTTGTTGATAAAATGCAACATTTGAAAAGGAATCAAAATATGACTTTTATGGTTTATGTTTTTCGATATCAGTTGAAATTCGAAGTTATTTTAGGAATCACCCGTTCAACAAACTTGTCTAGTGCTAGTTTATGCAGTTTTCTAAACAAAATGCTCGTGTTGATAAGGATAAGAAAAACCAATTTGAGATGTGTGTTTAGAGGGTACTGTATTACTTTTAACTGGCGTTTTATCAATATAGTGATTGTTTTTGAGTAAATTCAAATTAAAAATATAATTGGAACAGAAAAAACTAAGATTAGTAAAAAAAACGAACAGCCTACTTCCAACGTAATCTTTTTAACATGACAACATAGTTAATGAACAAGGACACATTTTTTTCATATTTCATATTATATTTCTCAAAACGTATTTTTTGATTCATACATCACTTTCAAAATAAGTAAATGGTTCTTCTCGATAGTTTTTTTTATTATTGAAATTGATAGGATTGATGGAAAGGACATCTAACGCTAATTTCCTCAAAACTGAAATCATAAGAGTTGCTCCGTTTCAACATAATTGAAGCCCATATAAAACCAACAATCCAAAATAAAAATTCCAAATATTATTATTATTATTCAGGCAATATGGTGGTCGACAGCAGTTCGATACAATCTATTCTCCTTATACAATGATTATTGGCATATGCCAGTTACTATGCTTCTCGGATCATTAATTGCTGGAATGACTGCTGAAGGAGCCTCTGCTGTCTCATTTCCAGTCATGACATTAGTTCTTCATTTGTCACCGACAATTGCTAGAGATTTCGCATTGATGATTCAAAGTATTGGTGAGTTTAATTCAAACTGATATTCATCTTTCATCTTTGAACACAAAACCTGATTTAGTTCCCTTTTACTTCACATTATAATACACTCCTAATTAGATGTTCACTCAGTTAGAATATACTAACACATACATATGTCTTCTCTAAAAAAATGGTGTCGAAAATATTTGCTAGATGGTCAAGTTCTCTCTAAATCTGTCAAACAACTTCCGGAAAATCCTACTGTTTCTGATTATATTCTCATTAAATACAGAAAATTCGTAGCAGTTTTAATACCGTTTATTCTTGTACAGGTAAACACATTTTAGTTCTTTTCGTAAAAGAAACATATTTTAAGTCGATCTGGTGGTCAGCTGCGATCCGTTTCAATACTTTTCCTCTTTATTATGATTATTGGCATATGCCAGTCGCCATGATTGGTGGTGCTTTGGTATCTGGAATGAGTGCTGAAGGAGCATCGGCTGTTTCATTTCCAGTAATGACTTTGATTTTACATTTGTCACCTACAGTTGCTAAAGATTTTGCATTGATGATTCAGAGTGTTGGTGAGTATCAAAAGGCTTGGCGAAACAACTTAATGGAGCCCGAATCAGGTTGATTATTGCGCTCAAGTCAGAGTATCTCAATTGTTCCTTTTTTGAAAAATTCTTTTGTATTTTTTCTGCAACAAACTAAAACAATGACACATCAATATGTTTTAAAATTAAAACAAAAAATGATACACACGAAATGTTACTTCTTAGACGAAAAGTAATTTTCTAATTTCCTAACAGCTTGTATGATTTATATATTTTTGCTTTTTAAAAAATATCTTACATTATTATCAAGTTCCAAAATCCGATACGTTCAAGAAGTTCAATTCAGAAGAATTCTAAAGAATCTGGATTAGTCTGATTTTTACTTCGAATCCGATTCAGGTGAATATCTTGATTTCCGGGTCAGCTTCATGAACTTCAACTCGAAGCCCTATTTCACTGATTTCAAAAATTAAAGGATTATCGCCTGTCCAATATCAAAACAACACAATTTATTTTTGAATTGGAATTATATCTGGAAAGAAAAATGATCTCAAGAAATTAACAAAATTCATTTTGGAACCCAATTCAAAGAAAAAAATCAGCTACAACTCAAATTCTTGTTAGCCTTTTCCAATTTTTTAAACTGACAATCTTTCAAAGACCAATTTCGTAATCGAATTTGAAACCTGCTTTTTGTTTTTTTTATGCTAATATCAAATATCCTTTATCGTTTTCATTTTTATTATTTTATCATCATATTGCAATGTCACTAAAACAATGGTGTCAGAAATATTTGCTAGATGGTCAAGTTCTTTCAAAATCTGTCAAAAACTTTCCTCAAAATCCAACTATCTCTGACTATATTCTGATAAAATATCGGAAATTTGTAGCGGTTCTTATACCTTTTATTCTCCTCCAGGTAAGAAATATTCATCAAGCTGTTCTAATCTTCTTCAATTTAGTCAATATGGTGGTCAGCCGCAATTCGTTATAATATTTTCTATTTATACAATGATTACTGGCATATGCCAGTTACTATGCTGATTGGTGCATTGATTGCTGGAATGACTGCTGAAGGAGCATCTGCTGTATCATTTCCAGTCATGACATTAATTCTTCATCTTTCACCTTCTATTGCGCGAGATTTCTCGCTAATGACACAATCTATCGGTACATGGGAACCAATATAATCCGACTTTGCGTAGATTTATCCGCTTATTTAGTTACTCTTGAAAGGGAATCTATAGTTTAAACATCAGTAAAACAAAAATGAAAATTGTAGGGCACAATACTTTATCTGAAAATTCCATAAATTCTCCATTTTCAAATATATATCCAAGTTTGGATGTTGATCAGCATAAAAGCAATACCTCATCTCCTCTTCCTTGTCACATCGCCTGAGGAAAAATAAATATTTCAAATCAGGATTTGTTCCCTCCACTATTATTTCAACAAGATGTCAAACATGTACCCCAACCCTAAGCCATGATTATTTTCTCAAAGAACCCCTTCAATTATTTTTCAGGAATGACGTCGTCTTTGGTTTGTGTCATCTTTATGAAAGTCAAATTTGAGGCCAAAGCCGTCGTTTTCGGAATCATCGGAGCATTTCCAGGATTTGTATTTGGAATATACTTTGTGAGTAAAAAAGGAGAACATTTAACTGAATGGTGCTAGATGACAGGAATAAACAATATGGTATTTCAGTTCGATCCTTTGTTCACCGGTTCGGAAAAGAAAATGATGTTCGTCTCGATTTGGACAGCCTTCGCATTTGCTCTTGCTCTTCTCAATTCACAGAAAAAGCGATCAACATTCATGAAAATTCAAGAATTCTCATCGGCAAAAATGATTATTCTGATAATAGTCGGGTTCATTGGAGGAATATTCGATTCATTTGCGGGAAGTGGTATTGATATTTGTATATTTTCGGTTATCACTTTGTATTTTAGAGTGAGTGAGAAGATTGCCACGCCAACTACTATGATTCTAAAAGGTTTGATTTTGAAAAAAAACACAATTCATCTTTGAGACCTAGGCAAACCGTAGGCAAAAGAAATTGCTTCCATCAATGATGCAAGCGTTTACTTGTTTTTACAACATTTTAATTTTTATCTGGACGAAATTATTTTTTCAATTGACTAGGTGTCTTTAATCTATCATTCTCTTGTTGATCAAAAAGATAAACTTCCTTTTTGCAGGTGTTGTCTCATTATTCGGTTTTTATTATCGTGCCGTTCTCCAAGGTGATATCTCGACAATTTCTTGGAACTATTTCATTTGTTGTGTTCCTGTTGCTTCTTTAATGGCTCCTGTTGGCTCATTCCTCGGTTCTCATTTACATCGACAAGTTGTTGCTGGACTGATCTATATCCTTGAAATTGTTTCATTGTGCGGTTTTTATCTCACCGGACCTGGAATGCGACTCATTGTTATTTCAAGTAAGTGTTTTTATCAAAGTTAGTCTCAAAACGAAATAATTTTCAGTTGTGATCATTTTTGGTGGATTCGGGTTCTTCTTCATTATTTCAAAGTTGGGAGAGAGGAAAATGTTGGAAATTGAAGCGAGAAATGCGGAAAAACTCGAGAAACCAACAATTTTACCGACGGTTTCGAGTAAAGTTAGCGATTCTTCTTCGATTCCAAGGAAACATTCAATTTAAAGCATTTTACGAGTCTGAAATTGTTCGAAAATCTCCAGAGAGATTAAACATTTTCGTTCGTTCAACTCATTCATCATTCTTTTTGTCTCATTTTCCGTTTTTGAAACACTTTTTTCTATTTTTGTTTTGTGCTTCTCAGAAAAGTCAACGCGGGACAGCTGCCCGTGCGTGCGTGGTTAGCGCGCGATAAGTAAGAAAACTCCCGAAAGCTACGCGCGCAGCTAGCGCGCGTTTCTGTTTTTTCTAACTATTTGTCTTTTTAATCGCGCCTGCGATCACGCACATATTTTTTAATCGCGCGTTATAAATCGACTACTTTTTGTTTCGAAAATTTATGAACTCTGTTTTTTTTTGATTCAGAAGAATTGAACGTTGAATGATTATTCTTGAATTTTTTCCAATTGGTTTTTTTTGTTATTGAAATTTCAACACCTTACACGAAAATAATTAGCAGAAAGTCATTCTTATTTTCCTTGTTTCAGATCAGGTTCGTTCTTCGTCGACCTTCATTGAAAGCGGAAGACAACTGAATGTAAGAGATCTTCCTATTTATCTTATTCGTTTTTCGAAACTTTTTTTCAGATTATACTGAATGTTCAAAATTCAAGATCAACAAATGAAAGGTTTCGATGTGAGAAATTCAAAGAGGTGAGTATTAAACAACGTTTGAAGTTACACTGAGATCTTTTTTGTACTTCTAATAAGGATATTAGACTAACTTTGTAGCGCTCACAATTGTATTCAATATTGAAAATTGCACCGATAATTTTAATTGAATGAAAAAATCTAGGTTGAAACTCTTTAGATTTTTCTGAATAGGTCAGTTCACATTCGAAAACATAGTTTTTTACAGTTACTACAGTACCGCAGTGAATGTACGACGAATGACGGAAAATTTCAAGAATTGGATCCATTACTTCAAAATCAAAGGATGCGAAAAGGTTGAGAAGAGTTGCTAATATTAAAAAAATAACTGTTAGTTTTTTTTTAATCGGTGAAGTTTTTTTGCTTAACTTTTTTTGTATATTAATTTTTAGAATTTCTGTGTATATGTTATTAGTTGAAAACTTGTGCAATAAATATATCAACTGAAAGCGTTCATTTTGTTAAATATATGTTGCGATGTGCACTAAAAGCACCGATGAATGATCAAAACGCGCGATGGCAGCGTGATAAGTGCGCGCTCGCAGCTAGGTTAGCGCGCGCTCGCAGCGTGATTGGTGCGTGGCGGCAGCGTGGTAGCGTGCGACCTCGCACTATCCTAGCTGCTACCACGCACCAACCTCGCTGCTATTGCGCGTTGACTTTTCTGAGTTTTTCTCTCCATTTCATGTCTCGTTTTCCCCTATTTATTATGAATTAAAAATTTAATTTGTCATCGGTTTCCGATTTCACTTCTATTTTCCCTTTTTTTCCCTTCTTATTTTTTCAAACACAACATAAAAATATATCGACCATTTGGCAATGCATTCCCATCAGCCGCCATAGCTCAGTCGGTTAGAGCGTGGGTCTAATAAGCCCAAGGTCGCAGGTTCGACCCCTGCTGGCGGCAAACTTTTTTTTATTTTCTGCTCGCTTCTCTCATTAGACCTGACCGGAAGGAGAGACGAGAAGCTCTCTTTTCACTTTAAACTTTTGATTCACTTTTTTTCGACATCGATTTTACACAAAGCAATTTTAGAGCATTCGTTTTTAGGAAAAAATCGTTAGCAGGTGAAAAACTTTCAGTGCAATTTTCTTTTTTTTTTGTCTTGTTCGAAAAATAGCTCATATATATTCCGCCTTTTCTTTTTTTCGAAACTTTTTGTTGTGTGCAAAAATGCATAAAAATGCACATCACCATGAGCATGTGTCAAAAATGGTTCATGAATTTATCATGAGACAGCGCAGCTTTTTTTTATGACTCGGGTGAGATTGTCAGTTCCAATTGATCGTTCATTCATAAAATATTTGGGTTGAAAAATCACAAAACATTTTTTTTGTTGTGAAAAAGTTCACAGACGATGACGAAAATAATATGAAAAAGTATCTAAAATTGGAACCTAAAAAAACAGAATAATATATAATTTATGAATCTCGAAAATATCGGGTTTTCTTTCTTTTTTCTCTCCTTTTTCTTATTTGCATTCGCAATCTTTAATTGGCTTGTAGTTTTTACTTTTCCAGTATTTCTTCTTCTTCTCCAATTTTCTCATCTCAACTCAATATTGTTTTTTTTCTGAGAATTCCAGCGAAAATTCTTATTTTAGTTCAAAATGTGCAACGATGATCACGTTTTTTTCTAATACAATAAATTCACCAACTTCTGCGTAGCACTTCATTTTTTTGAACCCTGCAATTTCAATTTTGAAAATATTCATTACGAAAATATCAAACTACAATTCTGTCTTGTGTATTACTTTTTCCCATGTCGTAATCAGACAAACCCGTTTTTTCCCACAGACATTTTTTTACACCTAAGATTGAAGGAGTTAGAGATGAAAAAAAGGGCTATGTCTAAAATCCTGGAAATAAAAACAGAATTCAATTCGATTTTAACCTGACTCTTTTGAGTAAAATCGTTCTGTAAGTTTGGTATTCTCCAAATCTTAACAATAGAAAAAGCTAGAATTCGATAAAAAGTGACCTTTTTTAGCAGTTTTCCAAGCGAAAAACAGGAAAACTTGAAGGAAATTTGAAAAAAGAGAAGAATATCGTAGTTGGTTACTGTAGTTCGATAGAGCACAAAAGTGTAAACAACATTATGATGAGTTCGAAATGCATATTTATAAAGTTTTCAAGTCGATTTTATTGTATAGCGATGTGAATATTTTCAGCTTTCGAAGTATGGAAAATGTGAAAAAAGGGGTTGGCAGGTTGAGCAACGTTGACTCCGGTTAGTCGAAAGTTCGATTCCGAGATGCGTAACTTCTTGAAAATTCTGTTTTTTTTTAAAGGTTTGGGAAGGTATTTAGATTTGTAAGTTGTTCCTTTAAGGTCGCAAACCAAACTTCTTGACACATAAAAAATGTCAAACTGAGATTCCGAAAAACAGAGCATATACAAGGGATGATCGCGAGCTCATAAATTCAATTTTTTCTTGAAATTTGGACACTTACAGAGTCCAAACTCCTGATTTTTATGTGCAAAAAAATTTTGTGAAAAAAGTTTTTTATGAATGGTCAAAGAAAAAATTAGACAATTATCTATGTGAAGCGTCAGTGTTTTTATAACTTTTTTGTTTCAAAAAACTTCCAAAAAACGGGATTCAACGGAAAATGAAAAAATGATGTTGGGGAAAAAACCGCAATTGATATATTTTTTTTTTTTTGAAAAAGTGTCTTGCTTCTCAAAAAATTGTTTGATCAATGCACTTTTGCTGTCTTACTACAATTATTTCCATTACAGTACTACAAACTTTCGATTTTCGATGCATTTTTCGTATAAAGGTCAATTATTCTTCGAAAAAGACCTCTTGTTTTTCGAGTAATCTTCGAGTCAAAATCTACGTGTTATCTACTTTTTCCTCTATTTTTCCTCTTTTTTCGTTTTCTGACTTTTCCACTTCACATTTTTATCGCTTTCGTTTTTTTTTTTCGAAAAAAGCTCCTCCTTTTTTTCTCCATTTTTTGTCAAGAAAAAAGAACAAAAAATGTCAAAAATGAGCACGCGAGCGGAAAATTAGACTCTCGCGGTTGCTTGATTACTTTTTTATTTTATTTAGTATTCATAATTCCTTTTTTTCGGGTATTATATACGAATTCTTCGTCGTCGCTTTTCTATTTTTTTCGGTCATTTTACGCGAAATTCGATATTTTAAAATTGAAACAGCCGAAAAAAAGAAATAAAATCTCATGTGGCGGTGCTGCTGTTCGCCCGCTTTTTTCTCTTGTTTCTAATCAAATGTTTATGGTCTGATTCTCACGGTTCCAAATCAATGGGAATATTCATAAAATATCGCCCATTTTTGACATTTTATATCATTATACACCTCTGCTTTTCCAAATTTTTATGTTCTGCCACGTTCATTTTTCAAAGATTCGAAAAAAAATCAGATTCAGTTCTTGGAAAACATGTTGATATTTGTATTCAAGAGAAATTATATTCATTTTGTGAGTTGGTTTTGGTACATGAGGAGTGATTCTGGGTAATTTTCTGACTGAAAACATCTTATGAGTCAACTTTCGGCTTATTTCTTGAGAGTAAAAACAGGAAAAAGATTTGTTTTGTCTTATTTTCTAAAAAAAAAAATTTAAAACTTTCATATTGGACAATTTTTTAAACCTGAATTTGACCAGAAAAATTAGTGTTTTCAATAAAACAAATTACAGTTTCTCGTGTATTATATGGTTTTGCATTATGTCATAAATGTCGATTTTATAGCCAGCTTCTAGGTTAAATTTTCCTCAAAATTTGTACACTTAAATATACAATTATACTATTGTTCATCCAACCAGGTCATCCAACGAAAAGTAGATCAAATTTTGGAAAGTTTCGAATTCTCTCAATTTTATATGCTATTTCGTCGGTTCAAACTACATATACCTTTTTCTCATTGGATGACCTGGTTGGATGAACAATACCTGATCATCATGATATTTTTTTTTTCGCCGGAAATTTTCTGTGAAAAAGTTATGAAGTCATAGGCGATTCACCTGATAACTATTATGAAATAAGGATGAATAAAAAGTTGTTCAAGATTCCAAAAGTAAATGCCTCTTGAAAAAAGAAAAGATTATGAAATAAATGTTGTCTTCCATAACTTTTTTGGAAAATTTTCTGGGAAATGAAAACGATATCATGATGATCAGGGTAGTCAAAAGGTTTCCGAGATAATTTATAAATGATGGGATTCATATGATGCAAACACTTTTTGTTAACTTCAAAATTTCAAAGACTTGGCCCTGATTTTGTCTTCGAATCATCATGTTATTCGGAGGCTTTTATATCTCCCAGTAACCCCGATATTAGGATAGAAGGGCATTTTTCCGTTTGTTTTATTTTGTTTGCTGAAATGAAAAAAGGTTCCAAAAAATTAGTTACAAGGGAGGTTCAAATAGTTGCCGATTCAGATTTTTTTTTATTTGAACACTTATAGAAATCGATCTCCTGTATTTTTCACCGAAGATTTCAGAAGCATTTCTGACATAGACATGTGTTTACTTTCGTCCAAATTCAGCTATATATGTATAGAATATGTTGATAGGGATATCAAGTTCTAGAAATCGGAAAGGTTTGAGAAAAATCTGAATTCGCGACCAGTTAAACCTCCGTTGTTAGTTAAATAAAATGAAAACCTGGGTTGAAAAAATCAACCTTTGAGAAAAACTCAACCGAAAATCCCTCCATTTTTAAACTAACGTCACGTAAAAATAAATATCCAAGTTATAATATTCTACGAAAATGTCGGTGTTATATTTCTCAAGTACATGGTATTTTCTCTTTTGAACTCAATGTTCCATATGAACCTGACCGACCTTTGTGAAAAATTCAGTTCAGCAATTACAATCGCCACGGGACCAATAAGTACAAACCCTGTATTTCACTTGAACCCAGGAAAATATAGCCAATGAGAACTTGACCTCTTCCAAACTTCATCTTCATCGTGTTTTTCTGAAAACGAATTACATAATCTGAAGCAACCTTTCCATTTATATACATATTAGTCATCATAGTGTTGTGCTTCCATTTCGAACCAGTCTATTTTTCAAAATGGCTACTACATATGTGTTCTTCTGAATAGCTACTTTATTCCCTTGCGAGTTTTACTCCGAAAATCTTCGCCGAATTTTAAGTGACGTGTTTTTCTCAAGTTTTCAGCTGTTCAAGAAAAAATTATGAAAAAAAAATTTATCGTTTTTTTTCTTGAGAAAATAGCGAACAAAAAAATCAATCGGCCTCCCCCTCTCTGATTCCTTTTTATTATACCATTTATTTAAAAATTCATTTTTTTGGTTGGGAAAATATTCTTGGCACTTTTTTCTTTTTTTTCTCATTATTCTCTTGGCTGAATAATATTTTGTATTTCAGAGAAAATGTATTTGAAAAAAAAATAGAATAAAAACTTGTTTGTTTTGTGCTCCTCGTTTACTACTAGAAGCAAAAAAAAGAAAAAAAAAGAAAATTTTTATTTTATTGAAGAGGTCTGTTTTTTTTTCGACAAAGAAAATTGGATTTTTTATTTTCTTTCACAAATATTTTTGATATTAAAAATAAGCATTCAATATTTGGTAATATCTCAAAAGTACAATAAAAAAGCGAACGACTCTCTTAAAAAATTTATTAGCCTTCAGAAAGTTGGCTATTTTCAGCAATTTTCAGCTGCAATATTATTTCTAGCTTTTTTTCGATTTTTTATGAGAGAGAAAAGAAAATTGATGACACGAAAAGTTCTGAAATTGAAAATGACGTGGCGTGGTTTTTTCATTGGAATTTTTTAAAGAAAAATAGTCGAAAAAAATCTACGGTTTCAAATAATAATTAAAACTATCTCAAACTTTGAAATTTTCAAAAAATATATGCTTTGTTTTGAAGTCTATTTTTTAGTTAAAAAAACTCCCCTATATTCAGTAAGGTGTTTAAATTTGAGAAAATAGAGCACAGTACTCAAAGGTACATTGTATCTCGTGTGTTTTTGACATGGGTCTGACCCATTTCTAAAATTTGGTTTAATTTTACAGAGAGACCAGTATTTCCCTTTTTTTTTATATTGAGCAGATTATATTCGATAAACACTGAACGGTTAATTTCTCAAAGTGAGTATGTTAACCACATATTTTTTGAAAACAGTAGCGGTCAGTATTCTTGTGTTTTTTTTTACAAAATCAAAAGCTATTTTCTCAAGAACCACAATTTTTCCAAAAAACTCTTGGAACTGTTACTAAACTTGAGGCACTTTATCGAAAAAATAAAAATGGCTTCATCTCAAACTGAAAATTACTTTTGTCTTTGAAAAATCTGCTCTCCTAATATCTCGTACCATCCATCGGGAGCATCACAAGTGTACTCTCCACACTTTTTATTTTTCAGGCATGTTTTTATGAGTGTTACCTAAACACAATTAAAATCAAATGTCAATCTGAAAGCCGAGTTATAGTGACCGTTACTGTAAATCTCATTAACATCATGTTGAAGCCAGTTTTCCCTCCCTAACAGTAGTTTGATATTGTTCAAACAATTTTCCACTTTGCCACAAATGTTCACAACCTTTTTCCCAATCATCAGTTTATTCTAAAACTGAACTCACATTCTTCATTATTCAGCCCAAAAAGTGCTTTTCTCCTCATAATATTCTCATTCTCATAGTTACTTTTTTTCACGAGCCCATTCTTTTTCGGTCCAGCTGATTTTACCTCTTTTTTCAAAACGTCATTTTGTCTTCTCTCTTCTTTTTTTTTCTCAAAAAGTTAACATAATTAATATTTTTCAGAACAATGTACATCCAATGATCTACTCGTCATGTTTTTGCCCTTTTTTTTGTTAAAGTTTTGATGATTTTTTCTAATTAGTTGTGTCGTAGGTAGACAATTCTATTGAGACTTTTTCATTTGCGTATGAAGAAGAGCAAAACAATATTTCTGACGTAGGTATTTTAATTCAATTTTATCAAAAATAGTTTTTATGGTGTGATTGAAGTGAAAAAAAAAGTTTAAAAAATAAAACAAACAGAAATCGATTCAAAAGATGTCGAGATATTGAATTTCTCAACAACTTTTTCGACATTCTTCGAACTCGAATTTTTTGTTTCGATGTACATATGAATCATTATAATCTGAAATTCGTGATTTCAGCTGCAAAAAACTCTGATGAAAAAGTAGAAGTAGACATGGTTGTGATTTTTGATCGAATTTTAATCATTGAAGTCTCAGAATTTAATTAGAATTCGAACATTTTAGAAAGTATGAGAGATGGTAAAAATAAAAGTGTTGGGATTTATTTATAATATCCATCTCGGTTTCCTAGTTTTGACACGTGATTTTGGAAAATGATGATAAAACGAGTTGATTTGCTTCCAAACATTGTTCTCTTCAAAAACCTCTCAATAAGTTTCTTTTGCAAGTTATGACCAACATGTTTTTAGACAATCATTATTTGAAGTCCAAAACCAAGCTTGGCTCGTTTCACAATTACGGGCCACTAGATTCTGAACCGATACCGATTTTTTTCATTTTACTGTTGCTTTGTCAAGATGATCACGGTGATCTCAATCAAACTCTATATTTCTGATAAGAACCCAGTCAAAATTAGATTCTTTAATTACAAGCTCGAGAAGCAAATAAATTTTATCTAAAAATTCAGAAAAAAAGCTCATAATATTGGATTCTCAGCTTTCAAACCCTTTTTGACAGATTTGTCAGAGATGGTATTTTAACCTGATGAACGAAATTTTATACAATCAATGTTCAGAAATTTGTACCTAATTCTATTTGGTTCACCGATTGACACTTCTCTCATAATTTTCAAACTTATGCAATTTGCTCTCTTGATTCATATTCTGTGCTTTTTTGCCGGTGATTTTTGTAAAAGGAGTTTTTGAAATTCAGAACAACTCATTGAAAACCGGGATGAGAACCAGTTTATTTTGTTCATGTAGGTATGAATATGTTCCTATATATAACTTCCATCCAGTTTTTAACAGTTATTTTGTACAGTATATATGTGTCTTCGGTGAAAAAAAATGAAAACAGGATATTAATCAAGAGATCGAGTTTGTACCCAGTTTGAAGAAAATCTGAATCGGCGACTTGTTGAATTTCCTTTGTGAATTTAAATGAAGGTTAATCTGTCCACCTCTGCCTAAAAAAGTCCACAAAAATCAAAATCAGGACATCGTAAAAAAAAATACAATATTTTCTTTTTTTTTCTGATAATACAAATTTTTATTATTTAGTGACGTGACAATATATGTCACGTATATTTCAATGTTTCTCAAAATACATCAAACTTTCTAGAAAAAGTGTAGTTTGATCGATGTCTTTGTTCCATTTTTTCTCCGTTTTTCTCAAATATGACATCGGAATAAAAAATAAGAAAAAGTGTCAAAAAGTGTTTTTTTTTTTGTTGGCCAAGATTGATAATTTTGCTCGTTCGAATTCATTGTTATTTTTTGTCGTTTTTCCGCCGCGGCCGGCTAAATCCAATTTGTTTTTGGTGGCCACGTCTGCTTTTTCGCCTTTTTGCTTTATAAGGTCTGCGAGCAGCAAAATACTAGTAGAAAAACGAGAGCAGAAAAAAACGAAGACATTAGCTGTGTATCCGATTTTTCAATTTTCAGGAATATATATCCTGCTTGTTTTTTTTCAAAAAAAAAAAACAAAATAAAATGAGATGAAAGGAATGAAATATTCATTAAAATCAGAACAAAGTTGGAAAATTTACTCATTTTCTTTTTTCTCTCCTTCCCATATATTTTCCACAGGCCCAAATAGACCAGGCCGGCCCTTTCCAGGCCTTCTCAAAACAGCCTGATTTCTTTAATTCACATGAATATCATATTTATTCAAATATTGTTGTCTTCTCTGATTTTTTTTGTATTATTATTCACTTTTTTCTCGAATTTATTTCCTTTTCGTCGTTTTTTTTTCTTCGTTGATTGAGGTTTGTTGATGATTTGATATGAAGTGATCAATATTCAAAGGTTAGTTCATTTTTGGGAGAATTCGGGTTTTTTTTTGTTGGATGGATCAGGTTTCGAGTGAAATATCTAACGAAATTTTATACTCTTTTTTATGGTTCACATGACCAAAGTTTTGTTATTTGTTTATTTGTCGGGTTTTTTCCTGGAATTCTAATTTTTTCCTATTTTTTCTCCATCTCTGAAATATCTTAAAATAAAATGAAAAATATTTGTTTTTGTTCTGTACTTATAACCTAATCTCATTACATTATTAAATATTTCTTTTGTTAATGTTCTCAATGAAAATTTTTTCTGTTTCATATGAAAATATATATTAATTCCCTATTTCGAATCTCTGAAATAACAACCAATTTTCGCATTTTTTCTGGATGACAAGAAAAGCAGCGATTTTCTTCCGGTACTTTGAAAAACGACGGACGAACAGACTAAATTCGAGCGGGTGTGAAAAGAGAAAAATGACGAGACATTTATTTTCGAGAAGAACAGAATTGAAAAGAAAAATAGAATCCTTAGAGTTTCGAAGAATTTCGATTTTTCAAATTTGTTATTTTGTTCAAATTATGTTTTATAAAGTACTGTCTAGTCAACAAATTCTTTGGGGTTCTTTCGAAAAGAAAAAGTTACCTAAAATCTTCACTGAATTTTTTTAAAGTTGATTTTTTGTGCCAAGTGTTCACGATGCGCGGTGGAAGCCGAATTCATTTTTTCAAAAGTTAAAGTTAATATATTATTTTTCCTGTAGTGATTTTTTTCTATCTCGAACGATTTGGTACCAGTAATTCGTTATTTATTCATTTTATTATAATTTTCGCGACAAAATAACTTTCCAAACCTGATTTATTCAAAATCAAAATGTTTGATTGAATAAAAATGAAGTTTTCAATTGTTAAAATGGCAGAACGACTACTATCATGCTAGAAAAATCATATGAAATTACTGAAACAGTAAACTTTTTGTATAAAAAATCGTAATTAACTGTTTTACAATAAGATTTTGCACGTTTGGTTTTTTTAGTATTTCAAAGTTTCACATACTGAACTTGATGTTATTTTGAAAATTCGTAGTCCACTCTAACGAAAGGTTTCAGAGGATTTACGAACCAGATTGTAACTAAATCAATTTTGCTGTTTCAGAATTACTTTTTCATTCAAAAAAATAAATCGTGAGCAAAATAAACACAAGAAATATTCGAAACGTTGTGGAAATAAAACTTTCAACTTTATGAAAAGTATTGAAACAGTAAAACTTTTTGACATCAGAAAACATTGATTCAAACATACCATATTTGCGCTAAAGATTTCTTGAGTCTCGTAAAAAGTGTCATTTTCTGGGTATTGTTTTTTTTTTCAAATTTGAAAACTCAAACTTAGGCGGAGTTTTCAAATTTTTTATGCAAACCAAATAAATAACTGAATTCAATTTTATTGTTTCAGAGTTACTTTTTCATAAAAAGTGAAATCCCGATTGAAAATTAACTTTTTTTGAAAAATAAAAATCACTATTTTTTCGAACAATGCCAGTTTCTGTCAAAATGTATGAAATCTAAAACGAAAATAAAAAAAACTTTCCAATTAATACATTTTCTGAAACAGAGAAACTACACGGCAAACACCAATGACTGATTACTGATATGAAACATTAACTTTATGAAATTAGTGAAACAGTAATTTCTCATTCAAACTTACCACATTTTGTCCTCATTTTTTGAGATACATTAATGAAAGGCAAGAAAAACTTCGAGTTGATTTCTCATCATCGAAATATGTTTTCAAAATAATTTAAATGTGTAATTTTAGAGCGTAAACAGTCCTGTGTCAGAATCACTTGTTCACTGAAAATTGAATACGTGGCCAATAAATTAATCTCCATTTCAAACACATTTAAAAAACATTTTTTTTTAAAATTTTTTTAAAATTAAAATTTTAAATTTTATTAAATTTTAAATTCAAATTTAAATTTTATTAAATTTTAAATTTTAAAAATTAAAAATTAAAAATAAAATAAAATTTTAACATTCATCAAAATACAATAGAAAAGTACTCACTTGATTCGAATTGAAGCTATTTTTGTTACAAACAAACAATTGGTCTCGAAAATTGAGTTTTCTTAAGAAACAAATCCACGTGACCTGGATAATCTGATCTGTTTGTTTGTTTTTGAGAATCTCGGAAATGTTTTTGTCCCTCAAACAAACCATCTGATTCTAAAAGTTTCTATCAACTTCCGGGATCAAAAAGTTAACTCCTTATAAGTCATTAATTAAGAACAGTGGTTGAATTTTCAGGATTTCCAAATTTGAACGTTCTATTTCAAAAAAAAACTTTATAAATTATGAGTTGGTTGGACCGTACATAGACCAACATTGAGGTTCCAAATTTTTACTGTTTCGTAGTCCCTTATTCATAAAACAGTTGTGTTCTCATGGTTATCTTACTGAAAATGATGCCCTGAATCTAATCGACGAAAAACCTTTAGAAATTTGGACCTAAATTTCAGAATCGGACATAGTCCTATTTTTTTGAAGAAGTTGTTTTGATTCGAACCCAATGAATGAATTTTCAAAGTCATTCTGTGTAAATATCAATTTTCGAAGTTTGAAAAACCTAAAAACGTAAACTCGAACTTTCGGACCCTTTCTGTTCAGAACCAAACGACAATCCCGTTCCGATCTAACTAAGCCATTTATCATATGGAAGGAATATATATTTTCAAAATGAGAGACAGCTGAATATTTCCATTTGAAAAATGAGAAATTTCAAAAAGTTTGACCTGATGATCTTTTTTTGCGAGGAGTTATTAATAATTATTGTCGAGGATGATGATGTCACATTCAAAGTGTTCATCCTTTTTTTTTCTTTTTTTTTTCTTCTTCCATAAATATCCCTTGTCATCCGTAAAATGACCCGGAAAAAATAGGAGCACAAGAAGAAGAAGAAGAAGAAGGCTAGTCAGTCACACCAAAAATGTCAAATAATTGGAATTCTTCTCTCTTTTTCTTTTTCTTTTGGCATAGAGGGTAAAAGGTCCTTCGCTTCTCCTTCTTCTTTTTTTCTTCGTATAGCTCTCTGTCTTCTCTGCGTCTCTTCTCTCTCTAATATCTGAATCTCTTCTCTGCTCGTTTTCCGTCTCTCAATTTCATATACTCCCTATTTTTGTGCTTCAGGCTTTCTCTTTTTCTTCTTCCTTTTTTGTGTCGTTTACGAGGATCGTGTTTTTTTCTTATTTTTATTTTTTTTTCGCGCATGGAACAAAAATACAAAGTTGTTGTTTTTATTTACTTTTCGGGAATAGCCAACTCTGTTTTGTCTGAAACTCATAAATTCTGAAATAAGCTCTAAATATTCTAGATTCCCTTTTTATGTTGTTTTTGTATTTTTTTTCTGCGATTTCATGCTTTCTGATTTCATTGTTTTCTGACCTCCGGAAAATATCAAAAAATAAATATATCAAAAATCTTTTTCTAGACAAGACATATAATTTTTGATCAAATAAATAAAAGTTATCATTCATTCATTCATATATCATCCGGAAATGTATCATTTATAATTTACATAATATATATTTTCTTGCCTGAACTCTCTATGTCAATCAAACCCGGATCTAAATAGCTATAAAACTCTCAAATAATCTCTCTCTGCAAATTTCTCAAATTTTTAGAAACGAAAAAGATTATAAGGGTATTTTATGATATAAAACAAATCCTTTTTTAGAGAAAAAGAAGAATTTGGGATGACTAGTTTTTGTTCGAAAAAGTTTCGAGACACACTTTTAAGTAATGATGGTGGGAAAATGCTCATTTCTTTTTTTTCCTTTTTTTCGAGAATCGGAGATGGTTTTGAAAGATTACATATATTATGTCTGAAGGTCCATTTTATGTTTTAAAAGGGTTGTCCGGGTTAACTGTTAGTTTTGTGTACTACTTTTCTTTATGTCTCATCCGTGTATGAAACAAAATATGGTTTTGTTCGACAAGTATATTCGTTGAACAAGAAAGTGTGCTCTATTGCGAACACACGGGTGTATTTTCATTTCAAATTTTCTTTTTTCATTTGGAAAAAGTTGTGTATACACTTCGACAACCCCTTTAAAAAATATGTTTTTTAATCGAACTTTCGATGGTTCACCAAATCATTCTACAGTATAAAAACCTGCACATCTTACTCTTTTTTATTGTTTTCAAAAAATTCAAGCGCTACTATGTGTTTTCCACTGGGAATAATTTGTGAACCAGACTTTTTGACATAGAAACAACAATATTTCTGATGTTCTCTGACCAGTGAAAAATTTTAAAACCATAAAACAAACGCCGTACACTATTTATATTGGAAAATTTTAGGTCTGATGTGCAGTCTGTCCGAGAAAAACAATTTATCTTGCACGTTTCTAGATGATTTTTTTCTTCGCTGGCAAGCCCAAAAATCATTGCGATTTTGGGGAAAAAATGTGATGATTAATTCACATCATGATCCGTAAAGTATCAGAGACCTTTCTTGTAATATCTAGTGTTTCGAGTTGTTTTCTCTGACTTTAAAAAATGTAAATCGAAAATGTAAAATGTATATCACATCGAATCTGAAAAATAATAAAAATGACGAGTGCTCAGTGGATGTTGACAAAAAATAGTGACGAATTGTCATCCTCTGATTGTTGTTTTTATTGTTCTATGATGTGCGTTGCAAAAACTAGTCGATATCCGGTAAAAAGTCTAATATAAACGTGGTCCTTACTTTCAAGATCAGAATGAGCCTTGATTTTTTACCCTGAGCCATTGCACTTTTTCGATGATGAATAAAACACAACTCATGAAAAATTCCATTCGTTGGCCAACGAAAAAAAAACTCAAAAAGTGATCATTCTTGGGATTTTTTGAAAACTAACTATGAAAAAAATTCTTTAGTTTTCCCGCGCGCACAATTCACGAAAGTAATGGGAGCCGTAGAAACTGGCTTTGAAATCTATGTCCCTTTAAAGTTTGATGGGAAATGCATTGTTATCAATAAAGGGCGGTTACATATTGAGGTTTTTAACTTGAAAAACCAAAAAAAGAAACGAAAATTTTTTCTGACTACTGTAGTTCGTTAGAGCGCGCATTATTTTGTATGAAGTTTACAATGATTCCATTAATTTTCTAATTTTCGTAGCATTGATTTGTACTTCTATCCGTTCTTTAACAAATTTAAAAAAAATCCTGTTTCACTGTCCGTTTTCCATATTTATTTCACCAAAATCAAGATCCAACCAACATAAACTCGATATAATCTCATAGGTGATCAAAGTGTTCTCGTCAGCAATTGATCATTTCGTAAATGGCGGAGGAGGATCCGATCCTTCTCCTCCATCAATATCAAATCATCAACAATACTATCAACAACAACAATATTGTGATGAGACAGAAGATGTCGAATATGATGATGATTCTCAATTTCTTTCAGATGCAATGAGCATGAGATTGCTCTGTGTTACCAGTGAGTTCAACAACTTCTTCATTACTAGATCTATAAATACTATCCATAATTATTGTTATTATCATAATTATCATTAAAATATGGACGAAACAATGATGCTTACTTTGATTGTTTCAGTTAAAAAAGCGCGTCTTCAAGGGACTGTTGGTGAGTTCTTTTTCTTTTTTTTTGTCTCGAATGTTGTGATGTTGGATATTTGCGCGCGCTCATAAATTTAAATCAAAAAAAGAGAAAATATTATAATCCTCTTCCGAGCTCAAAATTTTTACGAAAAAAAGATTGATGTTTTTTTACGTGCTGGTTAGCAACCTGCAAACATTTATAGAATAATAAATGAAAACGGAAGAAAAAGAAAAAAATAGCTGTTTAAAATTCTGAGGCGAAGCTAAATAATGTGCAAAAATTCAGCATTTTTGGAAGAACACGAAACATATTTTCAAAGCCTAAAATAAAAATAATTAATTGGGAAAAAATGAAATAGAACCAAATAACTCATTTGATAGAGCACTGTCCAATTTGTGCACGACCTTAAAAAGTTATTGCCTATAAAATTTTTGGAAGTATTTTTTGCGGACTAATTCAAAAGTGCTAAATTTAATGAGGTCAACTTCTATACCTCCTTTTTTGCAACTAATTGTTTTCCACGTATGTGAACCCAGAATGAGCAAAATTTTGCGGATGACCCGGCAAAGAAAACCAGATCTAAAGTATAATGGAAAATCTCGAAAAACATTAAATATTTTTTTGAAGTAAAGTAATTCAAATCAAAAATTCACTTTAGTAACGGTCAGGTCTCGCAACGAAGATCTTATTAATCTTTTTTTTTGTGTTTTCATACCCGACAAACCACGAAAGTTGGGAGATTTCTCGATTTATTTTACATGGATTATTTTTGTGCTCAATATCATGATGTATATATGTCTGAAAATTATTTTTTTTTTAACCCGAAGATCAGAAAATTATACAAAAGTTGAATAGAACAACACAAATCACTTTGGGTGGAAAATTTTTAGTAATGAGAGGGAAGAAACCATGACATATCTGTTATCAATAGATCAAACTTGAAAAAATGAACATTGAAAGCAGAGGTCATTCAAAAGAGTAGCCGCCAGTGTTCAGTTTGTGCGATTACCTATGGTCTTAGTGAATCGTAGGACTGCCGTCTTTTCTGGATTTTCTCAACACATTTCTCTGAGTATAGTACACTCCTATCCGTATAACCATCACCGATCGTAACTGACTGTGGTCCACGTTTTGAATACAATTTTTATTATCTTTCTCTAACTTTTTTCTAGTCATTATAACCATATTTGTGCTCCACCCACAAGTTTTTGTCTGATCTCAGAAATAGTGGGAGAATAATTGGATAAGAGAATACAAATTGTCATTTGTGTTTTTTTATTGAATGCTTTGGGTATACCTCATAATTTTTCCAATTTTTTTTACAATAATGTCATATACTGATAGCTAAATACACTCTGTAATTCGGAAAAGTAGTTAGAATTTTAAATTTACTGCTTTTTTGTTCCGATGAAGTGTTGTTTGATGTTTCTCCCCATCCGAGTCAACTATTATTTCCTTTTTTCCACATTTTTATCGAAACATTTCGCGTTCAAAAATCGCGAAAAAACAAAGAAAGCGACTCATAATTTCGTACTCGAACATGTTGTCCCAACGGACTTTTTCTATGTTGTGTCCGATTTTTTCGCCGAACATTTTTTGCTCAATATACATTTGTGTCTTTCGGGGGTCATTCAGAATAAGCAAACATCAACGAAATATGTTATTTTATAAATGATTAGTCATCTGGAAGAACCTTTTTACACAGACAAATTATTTGTTTGTTTTTTTTGTTGTGTATTTCTGGAATGGATTTAGGGAAAAAGAATTGAATTGAGTTGAGAGATCAAGAGTCGAATCAATTTAGAAAATTGAAAAAGGAAAACTTTTCCTCATTCGTTCCTTTGACTTGCTAATAAAGTTGAAATTAAAAATAATTGCTCAACAAAGTGGAAAAATGAGGAGATATGTTACAATTAGACAAAGGCGACAGAGAGCTTGTCAAAGAGTACTGTGGTTTAAAGGGACAACGTGTAGGGGGACTGTGTCTCCCACCGATTGTTTCTATTATTTTTTGTTGAACTTTTGGCGTTTTTCTTTGTCTTACTCTTGCGTATGAGTCTAGAAAAAATTGAAAACTAGAAAATTTATGGAAACAAACATGTCTCTTCGAATTTGCGGTGCTCACCTGAATTCACCCATAATGAAGTTATTTATTTTTAAAAAGGGTTAGTTAGGTTCTACGCAGAGTTACAAAAAAATAATGATTTGTCGTACAACATACACTGAATGAAAATTAGTATGCTTGTTTGAATTAAGATACTCATTTTCCAGGGTTCCAGGGAATTGTTCTTGCATTTTTATCAACCGTTTACCATTTGAGCTAGGCTGTACTCGTATTTGTTAACCGAGCACGTCGGAATTTCCTTCACAGATTAGGCTCTTTTTTTTAATTCCAAGCATTTTCCAATTCCAATTGTCTGGAGATCGAAAAGTTCTGAGCTGAAAAAAGATAATCAAAAATCAAACATTTCTACTGCTTTTTATCGTTTTTTCACCAGGGACTTTTCAGCAGAAATAAAAAAAATATTGGAGTCATTTGTTCGTTTCTATGACCAATATTATGCATCCTGCAAAATATTGGTCGATTTGCACAATTTTTGCATTTGTTTTGCACGACTCAAAGAAAAACTAAAAATAAAACATGACATGACATGCTCTTAATATTGTTCCATTGTGATTGTCCAATAACCACCCAATCTCAAATTGATGTTGTTGAAATAACCAATCATTTTAAATACAGATGAATTCAATTCGTATGTTACTGTCAAATTACAAAATGTGAAATCGACAACTGTCGCAGTTCGAGGAAATCTACCATGTTGGGAACAAGAATTTATATTTGAAACTAATCGACCTGATGATGGAATGGTACTCGAATTATGGGCAAAAGGTGTTTTATGGGATAAATTAATAGGTGTACATTATATGCCATTGTCAGAAGTCAGATTCAAGTTAGTTTTTTTTTCGAGAATAACTTAAAGAATAAATATTGCTGTTTTTGTAGTAACGTTGCCGGGGCTGGTCAATGGCTTCAAATGGATTTTGAATTAGAGACAAGGAATGGACAAACTGTTGGAACAAGAGGACCAACTGGCCATAATCTGTTGACTGATGTTCGATTCGAACTTCCTTTTGGTGAGTTGCCGGGAATTTTTCGGGAGGGATTCTAATGTTCCACTGTCTAGGGGTTATTTATTTTTTCATTGAAAATTCTACTGTTTTAAGTTATCTATTGATACAGTGATATTCTCTGTTCCCAATTTCTTTTTTTCCAATATCTCTATAGCTTATTCATCATCAGAAACTGTGTTAATTGAGATAAAAAATAGTATTTTCACACTTCTTTGTGCTTTTTAGTGCAAAATACTAGGAATATTAATTTATCCACAACTAGTACACGTAAAAATTATGTTTGTCCGTGCAACACTGCCCTGTGAATATTTTTCAAAATGTATGTTTCCTTTGAAACGTATTAAATGGAGTAATTCTTAATTTTTGAACAATACTTTTCGAAAAACCACCTCCATCTCTAACCCAATGTGATAAAACTTATCTCTTGTGTTTTCTTGTTTCGAAATGTCTGTTTTGTCCGTATCATGCCAATTCGTCTCTGTTCTGTTGTGTTCCTCGCAAAATATTGGAAAAACTTCGACCAAGCAACTGCAAAAAAATTGCGATTTCTGCTTTTAAATTTCTGCGTTCTCTGTTCCATCGTAATACTATTACTCATAAGAAATTATAAATTTATTTTTAATAAATTTACGTTAATATGTTAGAGTTTAATGTTACATTGAAAAGAAATACCCAAATTGTGTTGGGACTGGAATAAAACAGACGAGGTAGGTACACGGTCTCGTGGGTTCAACTTTTGAAAAAAATGTAGACATAAAGACTTTCTGATCATTGTCTGATTTTTTTTGTCAGGCATTTTTTGGAAAAATCAACCAATTTACAGACTCAGTCAAAGATGCATGAAGCAAAATCTCCGGTGAATAAAAATTATATTAATGATCGAACTATGTAACCGTAAAATTTCGAGACCAAGTTCAATCAAGAAGCTCAATAAACACACAATATAAGTTCGTTTATCCGTATGTTAGATCTAACAGCTTGTTCCAAATATCCTTGTCTTGAAACCTGAATTTTTATAACCCATACTTCGAGCTCACGAGAAACATTTTACTATATATTTTCGTGAGAATTTTTTAAATGAAAAATACTAATTTATAGTTAGCTACTTTTTAATGTTCTGTTGAACTATGTTAATCAACTATGTAATCAAAATGTTTTTCTATGTTTCTGAGTTTTTCAGAACTGTTTTCGTACAAAATAGTTCTTTAGAGTTCCTTTTTATTAAAACTGTTGTCATTAAAAATATATCTTTCCGGTTTATAACATACCTAATTTTGAACTCCAAGCTTCAAATGAATTTCCTTTCAAGTTTGTATTGTTCATTGAGTTTTCAAAACCAGGAAACACCCCTCAATCCATGAAACAAACAATGACAAATCAGCTTCTTTCATATTCATGAACCTCTGTTTTGAGACGAAGTTTTCTAACCCACAATTTTTCATGAAAACAAAGAAACATCTGCCGATTTTTCCGTTTTTTTTTCAACTTTACAAAACGAAACGAAAAATCCCATTATCCATATATTTGTTGTTATTGTTATTTTTGTTGAAAATCGAGTCAGTCATCGTGTCCAAGCGATGGGCTCATGCGATAAATCTTTGTGCCAAACCACAAAAACACTAATTACGAGAAGAAGAAGAAGGCTTTTGCCCCTTTCGTTTCTTTTTTCTTTTTCTTTTTTTCTCGTTGAAAAACTCGTTCATTTTTATGTTTTTCGCGCGACTTTTCGTTTTATTGCTGACTTGTTAATTTGATAAGTACGTATTTTATCGGAGAACAAAAAGCCATATATACTTTGAAAAAAAAACAAGACAAGACAACAAAAATTGGTCTCGAAAATGGCCATAAAATGGTGTCAGACGCCGTAATTTTGTGCGATTGTTATAGCTGTACTTTTCTCTAGAAAATTGGATTTCTGAACTTTTTTTTTCTTTTTTGAGAGATGTAGGTCGATGAGTTTTATTCATTCTTCTTGGAGGCCTTTTTTAGGTATAACTTGTCGTTTTCCTTGAACTGTGAGTTTAGTAAAAAAAAATTTCTGTTTCAAGAATTCTATGTAGTCATTGAATATAATCTGATTTATTCGAAATATTTAGGGCTTCTGAAAAAGCGATATATTCGAACTGGGAAAATTACTGTTTCAAATGTTCATAATGCGATAACACATACTTATCCTGACAACGTGATCAATCTCTGAAGTTTTGAAACTTCATTCAAATTAGCTGACCTTGTACATATGAGAACAATTAAATTTTCATGATAAAAATTAAATATTTAAAATGAACATTTCAGAAGATCGAATTGTGCAAATTTTGAGAAAAATCTGAAGCGGCGAGTAGTTGAACCTACTTTGTAAGAGAATTCTGCTTTAAAAATTTTGAGATGTTACGTTTTGGAAATATCCATTGCAATCTTGGGACCATGATGCACAATTTTCAGTTTCAAAGTTTGGACTGGATGCCATGAGAAGTACTCGAAATGCTCGAAAATACCAAGTCTAAATTTTCAGTAAAACTGTATCAAATATATTCAAGAAATAGCCAGTTGTTAAACGCTGAAATCGGCTTACTGAAGTTTAAATCTTCTTGCTCAAGTAGTTTTGATTTTATTTTGACGATGATTGATGCTGAATATTGAAAATACAGTAAAGTACCGTGAAAACCCGTAAAATGTTGATCACCACAGTCGTCATACAATGCTCCCTCTTTCCGAATTGTTCATGTTTTTTCTAACCATCTAGCTTAAATTTTGATCCTATTCCTAAATATTTAGAACATTGGTTTTGTTCAAAACTGTAATCTTTTTACTTTTTTCTGTTTAAGTACGAACTACAATCAGTCAAAGAATCAGTTTCTGTAATATAAAAAACCAGAGAAACAGTGATTTATTGTAGCTAAAAAGTTGTACTGTTTCAAGAGCTTGATAATGAGCAACACATAGACTTCCTATTTTCAAGATATTTGATATACAGTAGTTGTATGTACATATACTACTCAAAAATCAGGATAAGTTTGATCTCACCGTTCACTTTCCCACACCTTTCTAAGAATAATTGAATAATCAAGGAAAGCATTAGCATATTGGGATGAAAAAAAAGAGAAAAACAAAAAAACAATGAATAATAACAACAATATATATTTTTCGTTTCATTTTATTCTTGAAAAAATAACCGCCTAAAAACAAAAAAAAAACGAAGAAGTCGTTAACGTATAATTGCATATTGTCCTTCTTGTGCTTCTTCTTCTTCTTCTCCTTTTCGATCCTTCAACCTTCTTCCTTTTTTCATGCTCATTTTTTGACTTTTTCTTCTTCTTTCTTTTTTTTCCCATGTATCAATTTGGAAACAAAAAGAAGTCATCTTCTTATGAGAAAAAGATGCAACTTTTTTGCCATTTCTTCGTTTTTTTTTCCTTGTTGTTATTGTTGTATGATGGATACATACCAATGTGTTTTTTTGGAAGGAAGAAACGAAAAATTGTCGACTTTTTCTAGGGAGAATGACAATTGATTGAGTTATTTACTCGCCTTTTTTTGGAGAGAGAGAAAGAAAAAAACGAGTTGGTCTTATTTTATTTTTTGGACACAGATTTATACTTTTTAGGAGTGTTTTTTGTTTGGTGCTCAGCGTTTATAAGTATAGTAAAAGTAACACTTTTACATTTTTTCATGTTTGGTGTATAGTATTTGAGACAAAAATTCACAGTCTTAAAGTTCCTAGATTGTTATACATAAGCCCAGTTGTTTTCATACCCAATTTGATACCCAGATTCATTTTTTTTTTCAAATTCTGTTTGTCGTCGGAATTCTAATCCATTATTTTTTTTTTGAGGTTATTCATAGAAGTTTTACACATTTTCAGAAAACATATCACACACTCGAGGAAAACTAGACAAAGTACGTTTCACTACAATATAATATAGAAGTAAGAACTCCGATGTAGATTCTCTGTGAGATAATTCTTGAAACCCAATCAGTTGTTAGTTTTGTTTTATAATTAGTACTACTTTAAATATGCTAACTAGATTTTCCAACTTTATAAAAGAAGTTTAATATTTTGACTTTTTAATCGTCGTCTGAAGAAGTTCAAACATGCGACATTGGAAACTCTTTAGTATACAACTAGGTATTGGATTTTTTTTTAATTATTAGCAAACTTCAGGTCTCAATCTTCAATTTTGTGCGCAACGCTTTGTGAAAATTGAAAACAACATTTTGAAAATCACTAAAAACTATAACATAACGTAAATCCTTCGAAAATCCGTAAAAAATGACATGAGAGTACCTTGTCAAGGGACACAAATAAAACGGGATGAAATACGGTGGTTTCATCAAATCATGATTTGATTTCATGTTTTGCATACTTTAGGTTCTATCGAAATTTTTAAGAGAGACTATTTAATATTGTTATACAAAAAAATAGTTCAACCTCGGTCAGACTCAGAATATTCTACAAGTTCTTAATGTTAATGTTTTCCACGCATGTTGAAAAATGTCTTTCACCACAGCAAAAAAGCAGCTGAAATGTAACCGAAAATCAAAAATTCTGATGTAAACCCTGCTATCAATCACTCTCTCTCTCTTTTTTTTCTATTGTGCACTATGTCGATTTCACCTGTTGTTTTTCTATCTCGAATACAGAATACACATCTATATGTTCCTCAATATTTTCGAGCCGGATAGAATGCCGAAAAAGTGGAAAACAATTACGCGTTTTTCATTTCCATTCCATATATTTTTTCCACCTTGTGTGTGTGTGTGTGAGAATGTTTTTGTTCATTGACAAGCCCCCCGAAAAAAAATACGAATTTGATATTTTTATTTTTTTTCGGCAAATTAATTGGAAATTGAATACATTTTGAAGAGCAAACGAACACGAAAAGCAAGCTATTTGAGGCAAAAAAACGGGGCGATTTGTCTTGTTGTCGAAAGTCCCGTTGATTTGTTTCGTCAAAAATGTCATTTCAAATCAAATGTTGGCTCCTCTAAAAAAGCAATAAAATGTGGTGGTAGTGGCTATCGGTAGTAGAGAGAGAAAAAGAAAGAGAAGTGCTTCCGGATCCTTTTCTAATTTCAATCCTTTTTTTCTCATTTTAGGATTTATTTAACATTTTCCACCATTATTTTCTTCTGGCTGCATTTGACACATTTTATTTATTCATTCATCTAAAAAGGTCTTCTTCTTCTCCTTCTTTTTTTGCGTCTGTTTCAAGCATGCTAAAAAAGCATTTATATATTTATACACACGATATCATCAAACCGCCTTTTTTCTTCTTTTTTCTGAGATGAAGGTTTTTATGATCTTTTTCTTAGAAATGTCTCTTCTGAAATATTGTATTGCTTATCCGAATCATTCGAGCAAATAAAATTGCAAAAAAAGGAAGGTTCTCATTCTTTCATCTTTTGACCCTCGATCTTAACTTCAACTGAAAAGAATTTTTTCCTGATTCTAAGGAATCAAGAAAAATTATATTCGATCTATTTTTCCGAATTTAGGAGAACTAGAACATTTCTGCTTTCCGCATTTCGTGCCTGAGATTTGTGAAAAATCGATCCTAAATTTTTATTCGTAGCAGAAGGACCACATGATTTATTATATGGTTCTGATGTTTTGTTTTTGTCTAGTTCCTTTAATATTTCACATTTTCCTCAAAATTTCCAGTATCTCCAAAACCTGCACATCCATCTAACTGTCATAAAATACTAAAGTTTAGATAATCAGGTTCTCCTAATTATTTTATCGTTTTTTTTTTTTTTGAAATCCACTTCGAAAAATACATCCCAACCTATATCTCAATATTCTCTGACCTAGCTGAGAACGTGACCATCCGAATTCCAGCCAGCTTTTTCGATTTCTAGACTCGCATTTTTCAAAAACAGAATTTGTTTTGGATCACTTGGTGAGCATTTTCTTGGTTTCCTCCTGTTTTTAGTCTCTTGGGTATATTGGAACATCTTCCGTTTCCATATTCACAACACAACAAATATTTTTCCTTCGAATTTATAGTGGATGAAAAGGTTTATATTTTTTGTATAAAATTACTGTTTCAAAAATTGTGTATCGTTTTAAATTGGGCATCGACAATGATGCTCTGGTACAATGCGATGGTAAATTAATTCTTGAACATTTTTCGCTTCAACAATTCAATTTAGTTTTGAAAATCGTTTTTCAGAGATTTCAGAAGTAGCTTAGGTTTTGAAAACAAAACTCATTGTCTCTCATCAAGAGAATTACTACAAACCTACTCGTTAATTTACTGTTCCACAAGTATAGCATAGTTTCTAGAATTGACTTTGAAATCACTAAATCTTTTACTATACATCCGGATATTTCAAAAGTTACTGTTCCAAAAACCTTATAGAATTCTGGAAAAAGTTTCCCAACGATGTTCTGTCTTCACTATTCTCATCAAGATGTCTGATCTTTTTGCTCGATCAATTCCTATTTTCGTTTGATTTCCGTACCGGAAATTCATCTAACACGAACTTTATAACTTTCTTTTCACTCGTAAAAGTCTGTGATCCCACAAACAAAGATCTGTCTCGTCGTCTCTATTGTCCCTTTTGTTGAATTCAATTATCATACACTCTTTTTAGTGATTCTGTGACATGCTGTTCTCCTTCTCATCCTCTTTTTTTTCGCCCCGCCAAAAACCAATCATTTTGTCGTCTTTTCAGATGCACAAGGCTGTGACGGAGAATCGAAACTGCACGCATTGAACAACGACCTCGATAACGTATGCTTCACAAGTATTTTATGTTGTTATTGATTATTCTTATTTTTCAGGATCAACTGGCGTCGAATTCACACTATCGCGCACCATTTAATCATTGTGAGTTCACTAGAACCTGAACAAAAATTATGAAAAATGCTTTATTTCAGCTGGGTTGAGCGAGGATAGCGATTATACATCGGACGTGTCGTTTCCGATAAACCATCAATTGCATCCAAACTCGTCAGTTCATCAATACGAATCACATCTTCATCCACATCGAAATCGCAATTCGTTGTTTCATTCTCGCGACGCAACAGTAAGTCTTTAAAAGGGAATTAAAGGTGGGGTAAAGGGACTCGGCAAGTCGCTCTTGAATGAAAGACCACTTTTTTTTTTTTAGATATAACCTTCGAAGTATTTTTTACCGAAAAATCTAGTGTTCGAAAAAATTTCTAACTTTGACCAAAGTTTTCTCGAATACTAGGCTTTTTGGTGAAATATCCCTCAATGGTTCCACCTAAAAAATGTGCTCTTTCATTTAAGAGCGACTTGCCGGATCCCTTCACCCCACCTTTAATATTACTGTTTCATAACAAGAATATTAACTGTATAGTTGTTGGGAGACTGATTGTAATCTAGCCGACTCCGAATCTTTATTGTCATTAATCGAAACATTCATGCATGAATACTAATTTTGAAACCCTTGAAATTGGGTCACCTTGTTATAGTTATACATCTCCCTTCTTCTTTAATGGAACCATACCACCTGATTAGACGTTGCAGGCGAGTTATGAAGACGAAGAAGACGCGTATCACGCGAGAAACAATCACACTTCACAATATCATCACGAAGACACGTCACATTCTCAATTCTACGAAGACAATCACTACTCGACACCAACATCAACATCAGCGAATCCGACATCGACAACAGCCGGATACGATTACGGTAGGTTGAAAATACGAACTTGGAAAGAAAAAAAGGAAAAAGTAAAAACGGCTTGTGCATAATTTGTATGGTCACTTGGGACATTTTCGGATGGGCTGACTAACAAGTGCAAAAATGATCTCTCACACTTTTTTTTCTTTCCTTTTTTCACTTCAGCTCACTTGAGCCTTTTCAAAACATATCAATGAATGAAAATGATTTTAGACACAAGTCAACCATACGAGGACACGGTGACTCCGGTTGGCGAATATAGTGGCGAACCGCCGGGTGGATTATCCACCAGGCTGTTACAACAACAACAAGATGCCACTAGTTCACAACAACAACAATATGGTTATGCGGGTACTTCTGATAGTATATATAATGATGATAGAGGAACTCCGAATGGAGGATTGATTATGAATACAAGAGATAATCCAATTATTGAACATGAGGAACCCGAATATGGTATACTTTTTTTGTTATTTTGAAGTTGAAAAACAAGAAAACGAAAAAATCATTTTCACTATCGGGGTCATGAACCCGCATCGAGTGGACGACAGACATATGTCCTATCCACTACGTTATCGTATTCTTATCGTCGTATATTCAATTTCCCTATATACAACATCTCCTAAATACATTTTTTCATTAGTAAAATGATGTTTTTTTTCAGTGTATAATAATGGGTACAAAGAAGAAATAGATGATGATGATTTTGGACATAATCCAACATATTCTGAAGATGCACATTATAATCGAAATGAGTATCGTGACGAGTATAAACAACAATATCCAGGCGAATATTGGAATGAAGCAGAACCTCTTTCATATAATAGTAGACCACCAAATGGACATGTTAAGACGTAAGCTATTTGTTGTTATGAATATTAAAGAGAAATGGGGTTTTTGTTTTCAGTGGAACTGGCGGGCCGAGTACTTCTTCATCTCGACCAACTTCTTCACAAGCATGGAATTATAATGATGATACACATCAATATGATGAAGTTGATCGAGGATCACGGGTTTCATTTACAAGAACACCATCAATAGATAAACCGGATAGAAGAAGTGATAGTGGAAGTGGATATTATGATGATTGTCCAGATAGGTTAGCAACAAAATCATTAATCCTCAATAATATTTTCTCATAATTTATGTAATTTTTGAAACAGTATTTTATACAACAGATAGTATATATTTCAAGTTGTGTTTTTTTTTAGTAGTCGCCGACCTGATTCTCATCACAATTGGAGGTATGATTCGATCCAAGAAGAAGACAATGAGAAGGATAATTGGAGACAACATGTTGATTCGTATGATGATGGAATTGATACACATCGATATTCGGAAGATGGAGAACATCTTGATCAAGTTGGACCATTGCCAAATGATCATGTTGGAAATGATATTGTGAAGTGAGTGAGAAAGGGAAAGAAGTATTTGAAAATAAAATTTCGTATAAATATATGAAAAACTACTGAAACTCCTCAGAGTAGTTCAAGGCATGCAATTTCAAAAACAAAAAATAAAACAAAATCATCGAACTGGATCATATTACAATTGAAGCGTATTTGATATGTCCTTCAAATGTCTTAAAAATAAACTGACAAACAGAAAATTCAAATTTTCAGAATTCTAAACTCGATATAATTCACAAAACTATTTTCGGGTTGTTTTGCTTTTTCGACGTAGTCAGGAAATTGAGAAACCGTATAGCCACATCAAAATTTGAGATCATTGTTTTGAGAGAGTAAGACCGCATGATATTACATTTGTGAAACAGTAACTTTTTCCTAAGAGAAATTACATTGAATTGTGTTTTAAATTGTTATGGTTTTCAAGTACTCTATATTATTTGATAGGTTTTTGGCCGCTGTTCATCATCTTGCTTTTCATTTTCTTTGATTTTGATCATTTATGCGTGACTTTCAGCACCAAAGTTTAGACTCAAAAAAAAAGAGAAACCGTGTATATAGGCGAATTCGGAGGACTACAGCCTATATAAAAATATTCATGCATGAGAATGAATTTTTCAGGGATAATGTTTCATACCAGACCTGGGAAATTTTACGATTTTACGAAAATTTACGGTCGTTAACTCGCTAGTCACACTGATTGTTTTGTGTTTAAAGTTTTGAATAATATTCACTGATGATGTTTAGAAGATTTAACACTTTAGCGAAAAAAAATATAACCTCTCACTCACTGAACTGAAAATGAATTTTACGGTTTAGCCCAGCCCTGTTTCATACATCGTTATTTCTTCTTAGTCTAATCGAAAATGGTGAATTTTACTAAGAGTACCACAATTTTTCGTTTTACCGCACCGCAAAAATTATTTTCCAGTAATGTTTAGTTACCTTCAAGTCTAGTCATCTTCTAGACATTTGTTAATATTTGATGATTTCTCAAGCATTTCTCATTTTTTTCTGTGGAGTTTAATGATGAAAATCGCACACTACAACCCAAAATTCGTTGAAAATGAAAAGCGGAAAATTGATTATCGTCTGAAAATTCTCAAAAATTTCACAAAAAACTCACCAATATCTGACATACCAACAATAATTTTTTGGGTGACTGGAATATTAATCTGAAACAGTTTTCGTTCGTCAAAACCAAATTTCAAGCCACCTTATTTTTACAACTGATCTCTATAATACGAATTTGCTCACCTGCTCATTTCATTTTGTTTTCTGCTCTTTTCTCAGTTTGTTCAACCATTCTATGTACCTTATAATCAATTTTTTCGAAAGATTTCGAACTATTGATACATTTGAAATCGGAGAAATTAAACATGTCAGAATGTGAGTCAGAAAAAGGGAGAGAAAATCATTAATTATTTATGAAAGTTTGAACTTCGAAACGAATTTCACTGCTTTATTTCAGTCAAACGATCGAAGAGGAAGAAGAAAAGAAGAACTTTCAAGAATTATGGCATTGGGCATATAAACAAGTATGTTCGAATCTTGGATTCAAGGTTAGTCTATTTTTCATATCCGGGTTATTTTAAGAAAAAAAATAAAACGAAGATCGTCTTCTGGGAATAAGCTGGCTGACATTGGTGACATTTGAATGGCGTATTTGTTCGCCTTTTTCGTTTTTTTATTATTTTTTTTGGCCTCAAAGCACCCATATCGATTAAAGATACCATATACTCTTTTCATATAAATTATAGGTTTGGCGTGAGTTTCAATTATTTCTTCTCAACACTATTTTTAATCGATTTTTTGTGGGCTCAGAGCACCGCAGTTTTTTAATTAGCAAAACTTATATTTTCTCTATGATATAGTTTCTCTTTTTTTTCTGCTATATTTTGTATGTGTTTTGCTCCGTTTAAGTTTAAATGACGTGAAGCGAAAAGGGATTTCTATCTGAAAATAACAAAAAAAAATTATGTTTTCTTTTACTTTTGTGATATTTGAAGAGACATTGGAAACCGGTACATTGTGGCTCCAGTTTTCAGCATCAAATATTATCGGTATCATAGTTTTTTTGGAATGTTCTTTGACTCCACAAAGTTCATAGAGAATAATTAAAACATTCTCTGAAACTCAAGAAGTATACTGATATTTGCAAACAAACGGAAACTCGCATTGACCTTTTGATTTTTCACCAATTTCTATCAGATTGAAATAATGCCGCATTTCCTATAGACTGGAAATGAAACACTTATTTCTTTGGGAATGTTTCTCAGCTAATTAATTCTGAGAAATGCCACTTTCACGAAACATAAAAAAACAAAACATATTACTGTTTCAACTCTGAGGTATAAGAAATTCAGCAATTTTGACTTTGATAACATTAAAACAAACTCTTGAAAAACTGAAATTGAAAAACTGATATTTTAACATTTGATATTTTTGTAATTTGTGAGTTGTGAGTTGTGTTTTGTTTTTTGTTTAAAATCTTTCGCTTCATTTTTCTAAAAAAACTTTCATAATCAATTAAAAATTCAAAAATAACACAAAATATGCATTTTTTTCAGTTTCAGGCTAAGAACAATGCGTTTTCTACTTTTATAATGCCCTGGCATTATATTCGTTAAATGTGTTCATTCTTGGTAATTTTTTGAAATGTGCTGCGAAGTGAATTTTTCAAACATTACCAATTACCACAATAAAAAATAAACACTCCGAAAATTTTTACTACTGATGAAAAAGTTACAATTGCGAGCACAAACTATAATTTCATATCTCAGTATATCTGCTCTTTTTTCTCTTTTGTGATTTCTTTCTACCAATTGAACAACATTTCAAAAGATCGTGTTCATATAATAAAACCAATAAAATTGAAACATCTAATCTATTCTATGTATATCTCGAACAGCAAAAAAGAATCACCAGGGTGACAAAATTATAGGTTATGTTTTTTCTCGTTTTTTTTTCCATGAGACGAATAACGATATGCCTTCGCGTGTTCTCTTTTCCCATTATTTTTATTTGTGGTCCAAAATTTGCCCCCAAAGGACAAGTCTATTCTTCTTTTTTATCTGCCTTCTCTGGTGGCACAAAATCCAAAAGTTTAACGACTTACACGACAAATTTCGAGGCACCTGATTCAATTTTTGTGGCTAACATGTATAGATTGAATTAGCAAAAAGGATGGTGGACTTTTTTTTCTCAAGATATCTGTATTTTTTCTTCAAGAATAATTTATTTATTCTTTTTTTCTCGTTTCTAATAATATAATCGTACCTTCTCCTTCTTTTCTCGTTTTCTCATTTCCGTTCGATTTCCGGAATAAGAGAAAATATTTTGAAAATTATTGTTGTTCTCCTTTCTTTTCTAATTCTGATCTTCATCTTTTTGATATGAAAACACATAAGAATCTGGGGGGTAGAAACTCAGGAGAATGTGATCCAAAAAGAAAACACTTGTTGAACTCATTTTTTATTTTAAAAAAACATTAACAGTTTCAGTTTTTAGTCATAGGAAATATTTTATTGTTTATTTTACTATCATAGGACCAACACAAAATATGTTCAGAACCTTCTGAACTTTTTCTTGATAGAAAACTGTTATGTTTCAATTTCTCGTTGTAATAAATACGTGACTGCTTCCCACGTTCACAACGTGAATAAATGAATTATATAAATATTGCTTCATTCTCTTTACTTGCTGAAATCAGTTCAGTTTCTACAAAAGTTTGTTAGATTCGTGTTCGCTAGGAGTAAGATTCAAATCCAGGGTAGTAGAAGTTAAAAAGGGTTTTTGAGTTATCAGATGACTGAGTTTCAGAACATTGTCACAAACTGTTTTGAGTTGGTAGATGTTTGTTCGTAAACGTGTGTAAGAAATACACACACACGGCGTACATAACTTTTTAAAGAATCATTTTTATAGGAACACTTCCTGTTTCAAATTCAAGCTATAATGATTTCGTGAATATTTTTCTCGTTTCTATTCTGATATCTCTAAGAAGTAATCTGGAAACAGTCTGGATGTTGATTTATCGGTGTTCCATCTGTTCTCGCCACTCCCAAATTCCTTTTCCCTTCCTCGCACCAAATTCTGACAAGTTTTTTTTTCGATTATGTCATTATAACGTGTTAATGACAGTTTCATAAATTAATGATGTCAAAATGCACATAATTTCCAAACTTGTTTCATTTGACGTATATATACCTTAATTATAGAAAAAAACCATTATACTTGGAAATTCGCATTCTTTTTTTTTGTCACTGAAATATATATTTTAAGATTTAGACTTTTTTCGAACTTTGTTTCTATTTTGACATGAGGAGATTATTTTTTGCGAAAACAATAGTCTGGAACGTGTTCTTTCATGATGATAATAATAATACAATTGTCCAAGTCTCGTCATTTGATTCACAAATGTCTGCGTCTCTTTAACACCAATTATATTTCATCAAGAGAATTTTCAGCACCACCTAATCAAATTATTCAGCTTTCTTTTTTCTCTTTTTTCTTCGTCTTCTATTTTTTCTTCTTCTTCTTCTTCTTCTGAATTCCGTGTTTTTTTTCTGAAGTAGAAGAAAACTGCTGGATAGATGGCCGGAGAACGAAAAAAGGAGAGGGAAGAAGTCACGCCTTTTTTGAGCCAAATGCTCGCCGAGCCGTTACATTTCTCTCCGTATATAGTGAGAATAAGAAGAAAAAGAAAAATGGGGATTTTTCAGTTTTTATTTTTTATATTGTTTATGTCAGACACCTTTTTTTTGAATTGAATGGATCTATGTGGTCCCATGTTCACATTTGAATAGAACATGATAGATTACTGTAGATTGACATATGTCTTTTTTTGAGAAACCTCTTCTCAAACTAGATCATAGTTATTATGTAAATATTTCTGAATTGATCTCAAGATAATGTATTTTGAAACAGTGAATTTCATAACTAATCGCTTTATTTTTCTCTATGATGATGATGATACAAATGTTCTCCAAAATCCCAGAACTTTTTCTCCGGAATAACTCTGTTTTTCTTTTATCCCCTTGGGGAGCCGATTATGTGTTATTTTTGCAGATTTTGGAAATAGTCATAGTTACCTCATTGAGATTATTCTATATCACTATGATATTTCCTTGTTTCATTCTTCTTGAATCTAGCTAGACAGTACTTCATAAAACTACAATAGTTTTTCAACTAAATGAGAATGTTTTTGGTATTTTCTATAATATTTTACCCTAGGTTTAGGAGAAAATTCATAAACCTGTTAACCAGCTAAAATCAATGTACTATCCGATTTTTTCGTCAAATGCACCCTCTTTTTTTCTAAAAATATAATGATTTCTCGTTGAAATAAATTATGTAAATCGTTTGTGTGTATAAACACAAAACATAATCTGTGACCTGTGCTCAGTTTATAATAACAGGTTAACTTCACGAAAAATGAGATTTAATCAGTATTCAATTATCAGTTTCGTTTTTTGAAAGTCAAAATAGTTTTTGAAAAAATAAGTTTTGAGAGAATTAGAGACGGAAAGTAATGGCAGATGTATAGTTTTCCTCTGTTTCAACACTAATATATCTTGAAATATCGAATAATGAATGGATTTGTTGCTCATTTTTTGCATTAAAAAAATATCACAATTCTTGAAAGTACTATTCAATATGAAAAACACATCAAGAGCTGAAATAGGGTATCCGGAAGACGTCAAAATATTACGAAATTTGAGGTTTCTCAAATGACAATTTTGACGTCTTCTCAATAACCTTTTTGGTTTATTTTCAAATTTCTGACATTTTTTGTCATGCTGAATAACCATGTAAATTTTGGGCATTTTTTTAGAAGAATTCAGAAAGTTCTTACTAGAGAAGTTCAACCCCAATTTACTTTTCTCTTAAAATTAGCTTATTCATAGAATTTTCTACGCTGATACACGTTTTGTTATTTTTTCGCCAGAGATTTTCGTTAAAGTGGTTGTGTATTTTTTGGTATTTTTAAATCCAGAGAGTTGGTCTGATCTCTGCCTCCCAAACCTAAATGCAGACTTTTCTATCGTAATATATCTACCTATTCATTATATGACTATAAATATATTGGAATTACGTATGAAATTTGTTAATAACTACAAAGTGCTTGCCGACTAGTTTGTTTATTGCATTTTTGCGCGACTTTTTCTCATTAAAAATTTACTTTTCTCAAAAATTTCCGCTGTAAACACTTGTTTCTATTTTTGATTTCTAAAATTTTGAAACAAGACCTACCGAACAACAAAAAAATCAAAAATTCATAGAAATTGTGAAACATGAAAAATCATAGTTGGTTCAAAAACCAAATACACTTCAAATCTTCTTCTTAGTTTTTCCTATATTTTTTTCATTGGAAAAAGCCCAAAACAACACCGATGGTCCTCTTCTTCTTCTTCTTCTTCTTCTTCTTCTCTCATTTCTCATGAATATTTATAACAAAAAATATTTTTAATAACCAACAAATTTGTTCTCTTTTTTTTCTTATTTTTCGAAATTATTTCTGATTGCTCGCGGCTATTTATAGTCGACTATATCGATTTATTTTCTCTTTTTTTCTATGCCCTAGAAAATTAATTGGCTTCGTTTTTTTTTTGAAAAAAATCATTTTTTTTTTCGAATTTTTCATATGCGAAACTTTTTCTTTTTTTTTGCTCGTTTTAAAATTCCATATTTGATTTTGTTGTTTCTTCCAGAAAAAAAAAAAAGAAAAATCAAATTAATGTTTTTTTTTCTTGTTTTTTTTTCAAAGCGCCTGAAAAAACAGGAAAAATTAGAAATTAGAAAAATACCCTTGAACAAGAAAAAAGCGAAGCCATCGTTGTTTGTGTAAAGAATATATCATATATATATATATATATGTTAGGTCTTGTATTAAATTCTTGAAAAAAAATATATATAGGTACTGTATATTTGAAAAACGAAGCCATTTGTAAGCTACGATGACATCAATCACTATTTCACACAAAAGTAGTAAAAACGTCACTTTTATGTGTCTGAGATTTTTCGTAAATGTGTTGACATACTAGCAATTGTGGGCGGGAGAAGACAGATTTTGAAAATTGCTAGTTTTGAAACGTCATACGATTGTAGTTGGTAGCTTGGTAGACTGATTTTTCCAAGCTTCAAAGTTCATGAAAAAACTGAGATAATTCGAAAAGAATAAGAGGTCCTACATATACCTGAAAATGAAAAAGTGTAAATTGACCTCTTCGGAACAAATCCAAATATATTAGAAATTTTCTAATGGGATTCAAAAAGTAAACCACACTTGTTCCGATTTTAAAATAATTCCAAACTTTCGAAAAACAATTTTTTTTAATTTCTCATTGAGCGCTCAATTGATAATCTGATGTAAAATGGGATTTTGTTAGATTTTCGAAGTTAGAATCTGGTTTTATAGGACTGGTTATCCCAGTAACACTCTTTCTTAAAATATTCAGATGCCAATTTCAGCAAAACTGAAACAACAGTAATCCTATGAAACTAACTTTAATGGACTTAGTCTGAATCCGGTCTAGTTTAGTTACGGTTCCGAAGTTGTTCTAAAAATGTTTTTATTTTCGAAAATCTCGAAATTTTTGCAGTTTTCTTTTTTTTTCTGGTGTCCAAATGTGAACCTCTTCAAATTTTTGTCGAGTTTCGAGTATATTTTTCAGTCAGTGTCTTCTTCGTTTTTTTTCCTGTGTAAAAGGAATATTTAACTATTCTCTACGGGGTGCAAAAACGACGAAAAAGTTGGCGAAAATGAGAAAAAAACTAAAGCTTTCTCTTTTTTTTGTTCTGGTTTTTTTTCCGAGTTATGAGCATATGAAAATGTTTGTCTTGGTCTCTTTTTTGAACTGTTCTATGTTTTCCCGGAAATTGTTCCACCCACTGGTTAGAGATTTGTTAGTTAGAAAGAAGAAAAAGCAAAAATTCAACGAGAAAAATGTATGTTTTTTTGAGCTGTGCTCAGAAAAGGAAATCCTATCAAAGTAGTCGTATATATATATATATTGTTTTGTTTTTTCGTCAATTTTCGAAAATGAAAAAAAAAAATTGGCGTTTTCTGTCGAAAAAGTTCATTTCAAGGGTATATCCTTCTCCGCGCAAATGAATTATTCCAAACGTTTTTTCGTCTATTATTTTTTGTTGGGCTCATGGGGAAAAAACGATGAAGCCAGCTTTTTTGGGTGATTCTGAATTTATGAGTTTTTTTTCGAATGGAAAAATATTAGAAAAGTCGAGCCTAAAATAAATATCTGTGAGAGAAAAATAAAAATAATACAGTACTGCCAAAAACTTGTATATCTTTCAGTTATTTTTTCGACTTTCAGAACTTTAGTTCTTTTCTCGTGTTTACGCGAAAATATTTGGATAAAAAAAAATGAATTTAATTTTTTTTAAATTAGAGCCGTTGAATAAAAATTCATAACACGCTAGTGCGCTCTTTCTCGTTACTTATAGAAATCTTATGACCGACATCTCGCTGGTCCCGCGCTCCGGTATGATGTTCGCTTGAAACAGGCGGAGCCTGTTCTACAGTTTGTTTTTACAACTAAAAAGTTTACGTTTTTCATCTCATATTTCATAAAAACAAGTTTGGTACTGTAGTAGTCCTTTTAGTTCGATTCTAAATTTGAAAAAAAAACTTCCTTGTTTTTGAATCGTCTAATTAGTTTGTTTGTTTTTCTCACGAAATCATAGTCCCCTGACGAAAAGTCATAAAACTACCATCCAATTTTTTTTGTTTGAAAATAGATTGTCTGAAATTTTTATTGGATTGTCTGCATAATTTGGTATTTGTCTCTTTTTTTGTCATTTTTATTCTTTTTATTTTTACTTTTTTTTTGAAGACACAAAAAATTTGATACGTTTTTTTCGAACAAAAATGGAGAAATTCGACACTTTTAAAAAGCTTTTAGTATCCGTGTCTATTGTTTTTTTTTGTTGTATTTGAAGTGTTTCAAAGATTTCCTATTTCAGAGAATTGAAAAGTGGAAAATGCCCTTTTATTTTCCGCCAAAAACTCATAAATAGAAAAGGCTGAACTTTTTTGTAGTAAAAACACCGCTGGTGAATAATTACTCTGTTTTTTCCTATTTGTTGGAAAATTTCTAGAATTTTTCTGTGATTTTTGAAAACCTCTATTCTAGCTTTTTTGGGGTCATTAAATAGCGCATCCGACGTTTTCCGCGTTCCGTCGATCACTATCTTTTCTTCTGTTCGATAGAGCGCACATACTCTCTTGCTTGCCTTCTACCGTAATTTCTTTTTTTCTCTCTGTAAATCACTCTTTTTGACCGTATTAGTATTAAAGAACACGTCGTCGCCGTTCTCTCCAAAACAATCATCACAAAAACGAAAAGGACAAGAGGAAAACTCGACGAATCTGTTGCAAAATCTCTTTCTCTATCGACCAAAGTCGTCGTCGTCGCAATTGCAACAACAATCAGCGACGACGACGACGACGAATTCAACGAAAATACTCATGTTAAATGACAAAAATAATCGGAATCATACTCATCATAATAATCATAACAATAACAATAATAACAATAATCATGTCAAAATTGTTGCGCAATCATCGCCGATCAAGAAAGGGAGTTTATATCAGGATTTTGAAGATCGAGGAAGTGAGAGGATATATCGAACAAGTTTGATGAATGTGACATTGGAAAAGATCACAGCTACAACAACCCCGACAACATCGGAGAATAATATTGTCAAATCAATATCATATACTTTACCAAGTGAAACATCTCCGGGAAGATATAAACCATCGATATATGTTGCCAATGCTCAACCAAGTACCTCTTCATATTCCCCTACTTCTCCTCCTCCACAAATTTCTAAAAAATCAGAATCGCATGATCCGGTCAAGCAATTGTTGACATTTTCAAAATCTTTTAAAAAAGTGAGACGGGTTCGATCAGCAATGCCAAGAAGGCGAAAAAGAAAACGGGTGAAATTGAAAAGAGCAAGAAGTTGTCCGAATTTCTGGAGCACTGAAAGGCCACCTATGATACAGAGGAGTATGTCATTAACAGCAAAAGACAAAGAAAAACCGAAGAAGTTGGAAGATTTGCCAGCTCCGCCGAAGAAAAGTTTAGCGACAAGATGTGAAAGTGATTCGAGGGCAGCAAGGAAAATGAACCTGTTAGAAGTATATAAGGGAAGATTATATGGAAAGGTTTGATATATAAAAGGGGTAGCCAGAAGACGATCTGAGTTTGATTTTAAATTTTTGGGTGGAATATTAAAATGAAATTAATTTTTTATTTTTCAGAGTACTGTACTTGACGGTAACGGAAGTATGGCGGCAAACGCATTTTATAAATCAATCGATGCGGCGCCAAATATGAATGTAGCAAGGACGAAGACAAGTATTCCATTGGTTTCCGAATTGGTGAGTAATAGGAATCACTTGGATATTGGTGTAGTATCATGTTTGTGTGACATTTGAATAGGAAAAGAAACATGAGTTATAGGTCAGAATAGGTTCACAGAATTTATGAATATAAGAACATAGATTAGGGAGTTGAGAAAAGGAAAAAATGAGTACTGTATTTTAATGGGACATATAAATATGGCCCGATTTTCTCTGAAAATGTCAAATATCAATCCAGAAAGCTCTACTCAAATCCTATGTCTTACATCTCGCTAAAAATAGTTATGAAGCTGAGCACACAGCTGATTTTTTGAAACATCATTGAACCATGGAAAATAACCTGATATTTTTTCACAATCGGGCCATTGAAACCGGACCTTTTTAGAAGTTGAACTTGAACCCAAAAAAAAAGCTAAAAATGAAAGATGAGACACGCGTTTTTCTGTTGTTACTGAGTCATTAAAAAGTTTTAGAAGCTCTATTCGGGCCGGTTTCTTGGATTAGATTTAGGCAATTAAAAAATTATTTTACGGTTTCATAGTTAGGTTTCTTACATTTGTTCAATAATAGTACCACGATAAAACGAATAGTTTGATGTGTGATCACCCACTTCTCACAATGATTCCATCACTCAACACACTTCCCTTAGATTTTCACAGAACTGAACTTGTCCCTCTTTTCGGACCAAGTTCTTATCAATGTTTTGTGTGCGTGTGTATGTATACTTCTCATTATTCAATATAAGTCTTTATCACAAAATCTATAAATCTCACCAACTTCTTCTAAATATATACTATCACCAATCACAACACATTCCCATTTTCTCTTATTTCAATACTCTTTTACAGGTATTAAAGGTAAGCACATTCACAAACTTCCTCCTCTTCTTCCACTTCTTCGAATTTTGAGAATTTTCTAAATTTCTCAAAATTCATTTGGTAAAAGTTGAAATGCTTAATTTGCTTCAGTTTTCTAATTTTTACTAACTTCTTTATTTTCAAAAATTTTCAAAATCAACATTTTTTTATTTTTTGAAGAAAAACTTATTTTAAAAGCCAATTATTGCATGAATCTTTATTTCACATTTGCATGGCATGCTTTCCTATTAACAATAATTGCTAAAACCGGAAAAAATTCTGAAATTTACAGACAATGGCAACAAAAAGAGCACAGGCTGGATTAGCAAATGCGGCTAAAACAACATTCGCCGATTCTGAATTGGTAACTAACATAGATCTTGAGAACTTAAAATACTAATTCATGTCAATTTAAGAAATCACATGTTTATAAAAAAACACTTCAAGCCCTGATATATCCAATCAGTTGCACAACTCCTCATGCATTTGCTACCACTAATTTTCAAACACCAACATGGTGTTATGAATGTGAAGGATTGTTGTGGGGATTGGCCAGACAAGGTGGGTAGATTGAGTTGAAAAAAACCCATATTCAAATTAAAATATAGGTCTTCGATGTACTCAATGTGGAGTCAAAGTTCATGAGAAATGTCGCGAATTGCTGTCTGCTGATTGTCTTCAAAGAGCCGCTGAAAAATCATCAAAACACGGCGAGGCAGATCGAACACAATCACTTGTTGCTGTTATCAGAGATCGGATGAAAATCCAAGAGAAGAACAAACCCGAAATATTTGATATGATTCGAACTGTTTTCGGTGTCGAAGAAAAGATGCAACAAGAAACATTGAAACAAGTGAAAACATCGATATTAGAGGGAAGTAGCAAGTGGAGTGCGAAGATAACATTAACAGTATTATGTGCACAAGGATTGATTGCCAAGGATAAGACGGGAAAATCGGATCCGTATGTGACGGCGCAAGTTGGAAAAGTGAAAAGGAGAACAAGGACTATACATCAGGAATTGAATCCAGTTTGGAATGAGAAATTCTATTTGTAAGTTTATTATTTAGAGAAAGCTTTGAATTGCTTGATTTTTTGAAAAAAATAATTTTAAGCTAGTTTTTTTGACAGTTTTGGTTCAATTTACGAGTTTGCCATTGTAAATTTTGTATTTTAAATTCTTAGAACTAGTTTCATAAACAAACTGTTCGTCTTCAAATTTCCCGGGAAAGTTTAGAAGTAAACATTTCTGGGCAAGTTTTAAAAAAATCATAGATTTTCAATTTACCTTCTCAAAGTAGTTTTCTCAACTTCCCATTTTCCGATTTTAAATTGTGGGTTGTACTTTAAACTTCATGTTCTCCGATAAATTTACAAAATCGGAGTTTTGAAACACCTGCGCAAATGTTGAAGTTGATGGCACCATATATTGAACTTTGAAACAAACTTTTCCGTTTCAGAAATTTCTCAAAATTTTATATTTTTAGTTTTTGAAACGTGTGTCGAAAAAACATGGATTGTATTTTTTTGCAGTGAATGTCATAATTCGACTGATCGTATAAAAGTTCGAGTTTGGGATGAGGACAATGATTTGAAATCGAAACTGCGTCAAAAACTGACTCGCGAATCCGATGATTTTCTCGGTCAAACTGTTATCGAAGTTCGAACATTGAGTGGTGAAATGGATGTTTGGTATAATCTCGAGAAACGAACTGACAAATCTGCTGTTTCGGGTGCAATTCGTCTTCATATCAGTGTCGAAATCAAAGGAGAAGAGAAGCTGGCACCGTATCATGTACAGTATACCTGTCTACACGAACATCTATTTATGGTACATTGTGTTGATGATGAGGTGAAATTGCCGGATGTGAGAGGAGAGGATTCATGGAAGATTTGTTTTCAAGATACTGGACAGGAAATTGCAGATGAATTTGCGATGAGATATGGTATTGAGGCGATTTATCAGGTTAGCTCGAAAAAAAATACTGTTTCATCTAATCTCCTTTTTCCAGGCTATGACCCATTTTGCGTGTCTTTGCACAAAATACATGTGTGCTGGAGTACCTGCTGTTTTGTCAACATTATTGGCCAATATAAATGCGTGAGTTCAAAAATGAAATTTGAAACTTTTTTGTGTGGGTCACATTTTTGATGTCATTTTTTTTCATCCGAAACTTTAGATCATTTTCGGGTTTTTGAACGTCAACAGATATTTTGTCGTAAATATTATTTTTTTTTGTCAGAATACTTATCGATATATATCTTGTTTTTACTTAAGATTATCCATGTTATTTCCCTCTAACTTGTAACTTCTTCTTTTTTCACATTTGTTCGAGTTCTTGAATTTTACAAATTAATAGAATAGAATAGAGTTTCCTTATTTAATCTCCACCCTCTTCCTATTAGAAAAAAAAAACTATATGCAACAAAATCCGTTGGACAAACAATGCATTTTTTATTTTTAGCCCTTTTGGATTCTTTGATTTTTGCAGTTATTACGCACATACGACAGCAACATCGGCGGTTTCGGCTCCGGATCGATTTGCGGCTTCGAATTTTGGAAAAGAACGATTTGTTAAATTGTTGGATCAATTGCATAATAGTTTGAGAATTGATTTATCAATGTATCGGGTTAGTTTTTGGGAAATAGATAATTGAGCCTAAGTGATTGGGAAAAGTGCGCACGTTTATTTGTTAAAATGTTGAAACAGTAATTTTTACTAGCCATTACTGTGAGCCTGTTTGATTCAAAAAAAACTATTTAACTAAGAAAAATAAGGTTTTTACTGTACTTAAGGCATTTTTTGAGGACGAAGATAGTTTAGATTTGTGCAAAAAAATCAAGAACTCTGGAAATTACGTTGCATAGAAACAACAATAATTTGACGTTGGAATCTCTTTTTCAATGCACAATTTCTTAATAACATAATGTTTTCATTTAACATTTCAAGTGAAGATCACGTGATAATCATTCACTCCAAATAGTCTAAGGTTCATCTAGTCGCTGATTTTAAATTTCCCTAAAATTTGCACACTTATAGAATTCGATCTCCTGATCAAAATTTGTTTTTTTCCCCGGAGATTTCTGTGAAAAAAATAACATTTTCATAATTAGTATCTACTATAAAAATGTAATTTCAACGCAAAAATATGTACATTTGTATATTTATTTTTGGCTGTAAAAGGTCGTTTTGTATAAAATTTGAGTTGTATAAAATTTGAGAAAATTCTAATTTGGCGACTAATTGAACCTTCCTTAAACTCGATTCTTCTCATAAAAGAGGCCGATCCGGTCAATCTCGTCTGGTTCAACAGCATAAACCTGACAAAAAACACGACCTTGTGCTTTGGTGGTAAAATAATATCTGGCCGCCCACCTGTTTATAAAACTCGAGCTCTCATTCGAGTCGCAACCTGACCTGGCAAGAAAAGTCATGTTATTTTCTGAGTTGAAAAATGCTGCAGACATGTAATAACTCTACGCGGAAGTTTCATATTAATAATCCCCTATGATTGCTTCCTTTTTCATTACTACTATGTATTGATATACTCTCTGAAAAAGAAAGTACAGTTCCTTCCCGCCAGCCGACTCTTTCATATCCAACCCTCATATGTATGTAGTTTCGAAAAATAAAAAGCTCGAGGTTATTTATAAAATTATGTGAATATATTATATTATTATTTCCTTCTTCTTCTTCTTTTCTAATTTTTTCTTCTCCATCTAATCGTTTTTGATATTTTCACACCACTTGGGGCTGAAAAAAAAAGAGGATGCTCCTCCGAGAAAAAGAGCTCAGTTGCTCAGGCGACGTGGGTCGATTCTGTTTGGAAAAAAAAGAAGAAGAAGAACGAGCAGCCTTTTCTTATTCTAATTTTTATGCTTTCTCACATGTTTATATTTTGTATAGGTTTCATTTTCTAATAACAATCAATATTAATATTATTATTGTTAGCAAGGCAGGCAATTTTGAATATTGTTGGTTTTCTTATCAAATAACCAGTAGAATTGTAGTCTCAAAATTGTTCCCAAGAGGATGTAGATCAAAATAATGATATAATGTGATGTGCAAAAATGTCTTGCTCGTTTTGGAGCAAAAATGAGAGTTGATAAATCAAAAAGCATATTCTATGTATATTCTGATATTTCTATTGAAAAACTGGAAAAATATAGAACTTCATATTGAAAGTTTAACCAGGTATGGTCAGAAATATTATGTATCAACCCACAGTTCTTTTGAAAAACTACTGTAGTTTCAATTTTTCTGCTGAATTTCTCTTTTAAAAGTTCCTTGAAAGATTGAATTCGATATTTGAAATCCTGTCAAACCATGTCTGAAGCTAGTAAAACCGTGATTATCGCGGATAACCGATCATATTTCAGCTTAAAAAATCATATATTTTCACCTGAACAATTTCTAGAGTACTGTAGTAGAGTACTGTAGTAATCGGATAATTTTTTTCACCACAATATGTTGACATATTATTTTGATCTACGCAAAGTTTAGACTTCGTCGATCTAAATTAGAAAACTAAACTGAGCTCAGTTACGATCTTAGTTACGAGCCCATAAGAAAAAATATTTGAAGAACTATTTTCACGTGAGTCTGATTGTAAACCACTCAAAAATTACTGTTTCATTTTTCGGATCCGATCAACTTTCGGGCTTCTCAACGGGTTCCAGTCTCGGCCCAAATGGCTTTATTTGTGAACAATGGATAAAGTATTCATGTGAAACATCTCCGTATTTTTAAGATATTTTTGAAACAGTCTTTCTCCAAATTTGTGCTTCCCTATGACGTATATATTCGTATTTTTCTGCAAGTGTTCAAAAATTATTTACCATAGAGGAAAAAATGGGCAATTCAATTTCGAATTGATATTTTCTAATCCAAAAATCATATTTTCCTTTTTGCTATTTTCTTATCCATTCAATTCAACAACAAATTATTCAAATAGTATCTATTCATAGAATCGGAAGTGTAAATACTCCAATTTATACATAATAATATTTCCATTTTTAGCCATCGTATGATCACATTTTCAGCATACAATTTGTCAAAAAATGGATTAGTATTCGTAATCTGACAAGACAAAAAAAGTTAATCAAAAAACCAATTCTTTTTTTTCTTTATATCAAAGATTTTTTCATTAAACTCCCCATAAATCCAGAGCACAGAAAAATCACATTTTCATTTTCGTCCAAATTTGCACAACGTCGCGGATTAATTTTGCATTCTACATTCGTTCGTTTTTTGTTGTTTTCTGGTTCCGCCGAAAATTTCAGTAGAAATTCAAAACCCCAGAAATGTTTCAATTTTCGAAATGGGTTTTTTGTCCTAATTTTATTTTGCACAAAAAAAAAAGAAAGAGTGGGGACTACATTTGAAACAGACATTTTTAAACAAGATTTATTGATTTTCAAAGGTACATAGGTAACATTGAGTCACAATGACGTATCAATGTATGCTTGATTAAAGCTTTGAACATGAACTTAGGTTATATATCATAATAATTATACTAACTTCATATATAGCTAGTTATTCTCTAATTTTGTTCCTTTTTTATAAATGGCGAGTCCAAAAGAATAGCAAAAAATAGACCAAATCCTCTTAAAAATGCTTCCTCTTCCAGAATCAAAAGTGTTTTCTGACCTCTTCTTTTTTTGTTCCATCGAATTTGTTCAAAAAAAAAAACTAAATGTTTGACACATGGGAAAATGCGCACTTTTCCTTTTTGTTCCGAATTCTAAATTCATTTTTTTTTGTTTTCAGAATCACTTTCCATCTTCATCGCCGGTTAAACTACAAGATCTCAAATCGACAGTTGATCTATTGACATCGATCACATTCTTTCGTATGAAAGTAAGTTTTATTTTTTTTTTTGGAAGAGAGGATTATTGATGTAAAATGGAGAATGACAATTTTGGATAATCTGGATGATTTTGAGAACGGTTTTTGAGCGGTTTATAATATCAAATAAAGGATAAAAGTGATATTGATTTGTCTAATTGACGTCTAGAAAGTTCAGTTCGAATTAGACTTTTAATTTTCAAAAAAGGGCGTATTTTGACTCTATAAAGTGTGTATATAAAAGAATGAATTCACTTCAAAGCAAACATTTTTAGTGCGTTTCTAATATTAATTTCATTTCAACTTTTGATAATGATTGTCAGCTTTTATTGTTTTCAGAATAAGTACAGATTCTTATAGACACCTCAATATCCTTGTATTTCAATGAAAATATCTGAAATGAATTCATTTAATACTGTTCCAAGCTATCCTTGAACCCGAGGCGAGATCCAAACACATTTTTTGTGCATGTTTCTTTTCCCGGGTCGAAAGATCTTTAGTTCGACATCATAGAACATTTTGAACACCAACAAATTACTTCATCTTTTGATCTCAAGAGAAGAAGCACTTTAGATATAAAACGATTTTCCACCGAAGAGTCTGCAATTTGAAATAAAAAGATCGAAAAGCTTCAACAGATCGTTATGATTCATATTTTCTAGTACATACTATGAATGTAATGCTGTATTGGATCTTCGAACCACTATCATAAACTTGTAATTTTTTCAATTCAAAAGAGACTGAAACAGTAAATTTGGGAAAATAAAATTTGGTGAAAAAAATTAAAAAAAAAAATACATGCCGTGCTACTAAAAAATTCAAATACAATCACACAAATTTTGCAAAGCTCAATTTTTCTCTAAAAATTTTGAGAAGAAAATATCTTACTACTCTAGATATAGATTTCCATTTCTGATCTAGTCTTCAATTCTTTGTTGATATTCAACTTCTAACCATAGATTTAAAATCATGTTGAAACAAAAAATATTAATTACCCATTTTTCGTTTGCAGGTTCTCGAATTGGCTAGTCCACCGCGAGCATCGAATGTTGTCCGTGAATGTGCAAAAGCGTGTATGCAGCAAACATATCAGTTAATGTTCGAATCATGCTGTGAGCAAGGAGGTCCATCAGCTGACTCGGTTCGATTCTGGTTCGATTTTCTTGATTATATGATGCGAGTCATTGAAGATGATAAACATATCTATACACCAGTTCTCAATCAATTCCCACAAGAACTCAATGTCGGACAATTATCAGCCGGAACATTATGGCAGATGTATAAGACTGATTTACAGTTGGCATTAGAAGAACATGCACAAACAAAGAAGTGTACCACTCCAGAATATATGAATCTATATTTCAAAGTGAAAGGATTCTACTTCAAATATGTTGCCGATATGCCCCAATATAAACAATCCATTCCCGAGTTCCCTGCCTGGTTTATTCCATTTGTTATGGATTGGTTGAATGAAAATGATGAACATTCAATGGATATCCTACGAAATGCTTATAATCGAGATAAATCTGACAATTTCCCACAAACATCGGAACATACAAAATTCTCGAACAGTGTTGTTGATGTGTTCACTCAATTGAATGAAGCCCTCAAATTGTTGAAACAGATGGACTGTCCAAATCCTGAAGTAGCTGCTGATATGATGAAACGATTCAGTAAAACATTGAATAAGGTGTTGTTGGCGTATGCGGACATGGTTCAGAAGGATTTCCCGAAGTTTGCACATGATGAACAACTCGCATGTATTCTAATGAACAATGTGCAACAATTACGAGTTCAACTTGAGAAGATTTATGAGAATATGGGAGGTGGTGAATTAGATGGAGCAGCGAGTCAAGTGCTTACCAACCTGCAAAAGAAGCTCAACTCAGTTCTCGATAAATTATCATCGCAATTCGTTGCTACCTTAGAACCACATATTCATGAACAAACTATGAAATTGGGAGTTCTTCTCACTAAGATCAAAGGCCCACAACTTCAAAAGACACAAGTTCAACCGGAAGCAGACGCAGTTCTCGAACCACTTATGGATCTATTGGAAGGATCTTTGCGAAGATATGCGGATCAATGCGAGAAAACAGTTCTCAAATATATTTTGAAGGAATTGTGGAGAATTACCATTGTTAGCATGGAAAAGAGAGTTGTTCTTCCTCCATTATCCGAAAAAGCTCTTTTGAAACAATTACCAAATGCGAAGATTCAAGATGTCACCAAATTAATGTCGACAAACATTCAAAATATCAAAGGAATGAGTTCAGTGAAAGATATGATGGATATGGCAAGAGAATGTGAGAAATCATTGAGTCCCAAACAATGTACTGTATTGGATTGTGCATTGGATGCAATTAAAGACAGTTTCCATGCATCTGGAAAAGGACTCAAGAAATCATTCTTTGAAAAATCGCCAGAGTTACAATCTCTCAAATATGCTCTTAGTTTGTATACTCAAACAACCGAACAACTCATCAAAACATTTATAACAAGTCAGAGACAACAAGATTTGCCAAGTCAAGAACAACCAGTTGGAGAAGTCAGTGTGCAAGTGGATCTATTCAGTCATCCAGGAACTGGAGAGCAAAAAGTTACTGTCAAAAGTGAGTTGGTTAGGATACCCCAGAGTCAAATACTGTTCTCCAAAATAAAAGCCCTAATTTAAAAGTCGATATCTGTCCGCCTTAAAAAATGTTAGTGAACAGAATACTTATATGTTTTTATTCAGCTCTTTATTAGAGATAGATTTCGTTTCGAAAAGATCAGGTCCTGTTTAATTGAATAAGCAAACGTCAGAGATAGAATCATTTTATGATTTGAATGAAACAGTAATCAAAATTAATTTTCAGTTCTTGCCGCGAACGATCTTCGATGGCAAACATCTTCCGCATTCAAACCATTCGTCGAAGTCCATCTTGTCGGTCCACATCTATCAGATAAGAAAAGAAAAATGGCAACAAAGAGCAAGACTGGAAACTGGGCTCCGAAGTTCAACGAAACATTCCACTTGTAAGTTAATTCTTCCAAAGAACAGTCCAATCAACGTTTATTTTTCAGCTTCCTTGGAAACGAAGGCGAACCAGAACATTACGAACTCATGTTCCAAGTCAAAGATTATTGTTTCGCAAGGGAAGATCGTATTGTTGGAGTGGGAGTTCTTCAATTGGCAACAGTTGTGGATCAAGCTGGTTCGTGTGCAATGTGGGTTCAACTCGGAACTCGACTTCATATCGATGAAACTGGTCTTATTCTACTCCGAATTCTATCACAAAGACAAACCGATGAGGTATATTTATATTTTCTGGACTTCCTATATATTGTTTTTTTTTTCAGGTAGCAAAAGATTTTGTTCGTCTGAAGACAGAATGTCGACATGAAACTGAAACTGTGATGGCCGCATCGGCAAGTAGTCAAAATATCGCCCGATAGTCAAATCCTATCAAACAATTCCTTCTTCATCTTCTCATAATTATCATTACACAGGTCCCCCCACTTCTAGTGCCGTTATCCTCATTTTCTCTCATTTTATTCACAGTTTTCCTCCCATCTTGGGTCTTTTTTTCCTATAAATATATGTATTATTATAACATTTTAAGCAATAATTGTTTGTTTTTGTCTAGAATTCCTCTTTTCTCTTTCCCATTTTTTTCTCCAAACAGACTCTTTCTCTTTTCTCAAATGATGGGTTTCTTAATTAAGACCAAATTATCCTATGTTTCCTAATGATTTTATTTATTTATAGACTTTTTTGAAAAAATCACCCTGTTGCTTTTCTATGTGCCTTTGAAATCAGATATTTATTCAGATTTTTATATAAATTCGTTTTTGAATTATGAGTTGTTAGATAATGACAAAAACAAAAAAACTATTATCTAAAAAAATTGTATTAGCTCCAACTAAAGTTTAAAGTGGTTATTTGGATCCATCAAAAAAAAAAAGAAGCGTGAAAATCGTCTTCACCGTGTGGGAGTGAAGTATGTGTACAACTTTTTCAAAAGAAACGAAATTTTCGAAAAAAAAATACACCCAGTTGTTCGCAATAGAGCACCCTTTCTCTCTCAACGAACAAACCTTATCGTTTTTTGTTGTTTCTTCTCGGTCAAAACTATAATTTCAATAAATGTGTACACGGATCAGACATTAACAAAGATAGTAGAACAGTTTGGTAAAAACTTACATTGAACCTGAACAACCTTTTTAAGAAAACGATATTTTACAGTTATAGTCTTAGGCTGCAACTGTAGGTCTTGGCAAACTATAATTAATTAATTTGCATGGTTGTGTTGGTTTCTATTTTTATCGAAATGCACTAAATTGAAACAAAGATACCAGACGATATAAAACAATACTTTGAAACAGTAAAATTTTAAGCAGACAATTAAAGTTTAACGATCTTTCATTTCAGCTTTTGACAAAGCTTGGTATATTTTTTTATTTGGGTCTTTTTCTCAAAATCTTCTTTATTATCTTTTCCTTATCAGTGCTGAAACAAGGGGATTTCTTGTCTTTTTTGAGAGAGTCAGAAGAAAAAACACCTGAAAAAAACATGGTGTGGCACAATTCCCCAAATTTTGCATACTTACATTCTCTGAATTAAAATTTCATTACAGTATCATGCTCCCTTTTTCGTTATTATTAACGGTCAGAACTACTCTTGAAGTGTATAAACGTACAGTTTATTTGTCCTATTTTGTTTCTTAATTTACTAAACAATGAGTCGCGAATCACAGAAAATTAAAACTGTCTGATATCGTTGCGATTCTCAAAATTGTATTTTCCTAGTACATCAAAAGTCTATGCGACCACTGAAATAGAAATTAAGAATTAAATGAAATTCAACTTGTTATTTTCTGTTCTCCGATGACGTGTAATACCTGATCTCTGAAATTCAAATTGTCTATAGTCTATGCAGTTCATTCAAAACTTCCTAGAATCGGTTAAGTATGTTTTGGACTTGGGCTTTTGTATCAACACCATAGCGTGGCTTGCCAACTGACTGAATTTTATTCAGTAAGTGGGTTTCTCATCATGAAAAAATGAAAACTAGATCATTTTCTTCATATTTTCATCACTTTTTAACTCCAAAACTGACAAAATATTTCGAATTTGATGAGTATCGTGCACGGTGCACGAATAAAAAGAATCAGGACAATTAGTTTCTAGATTCAGAAGAGCTCTGCCAAAGTTATACCACATGAATTCAAAAGGTGCTGATCAAACTGAATCTCTATTTCAAACGCTTCGGTGGCATTGAAAAAAATTGAAACCGTAATATTTTACCTCTTCAATTTTTTTACAAGTTTGTCATCCTCTAATTATATTACGAGAGCCATTTGAAAATGTTTGGCGGTTTCCAAGCCTTTCCATGGAAACCTTCAACAATGATAATTAATTCATAAACAAGGGCAAAAACCAAATGCAACTCAAAAATAATATTCAAAACAAAAGATAAAAATCTGCACCAATTACATCATTAATTTTCCATATTTGATGGTTTCTTCAAAAAATCTGTTCATCCTCCCCCTCTTTATGCAAATATAATATACATTTCCAACTAAACCTCTCCTTCTTTTGCTCCCCCCAAAAATAGGCTCCGCCCACTTTTAAGTATTTCTTTTTTCTTTTTCTTCTTTTTCTGAGCCCGCTTCACAAATATTGTTTCATCCATTGTTCATCTGAAGAATACATAATTTTCAAGTATATTTCGAGTATTCTTTCCTTCTAAATATTATTCTTTTTTTTTAAGCAAAAATCAAGAAAATGGTTGCAAAACAATGATGCTTGTTATATTCTTGTTACTCGCTGAGATTTCATGCTTCGATGCTTTTTTTGGTGTTGGAATTGGTGTGGAGAATGAGAGAAATACAATGGAGAAAAATGAGAAAGGAGTAGTTTGTAAGAGTTTCTGGTTTTCAAATAGACCATCGCAGGTGAGCGATAAAGATTGGTGTCTAGCCAAGAACCCAAACAATTAAACCAGGGATGTCGTTTTGGGCTTTTGGGCCAGCCCAAGCCCGGGCCGGCCCAGGCCCGTTTTGTTATTATCTCGTTTCTGACTTAAAATTTCACTTTTTTGAAGCTTGGATATGAAAGAACAGGTCAAAAACTATATTTTCTGATACTCGTGGTAATATCAAAAACAAAAACAAATTATTTTTTTACTTTCAAAAAAAATGAGAGAAAGCCCGCTGGGCCCGAAAACGACATCCCTGAATTAAACTGTAAAATGGGTTTCGGGCTTGAAACCTTACTAAAGGTGATCTTATGCCTAGTTACAAAGTATTTTAGGATCAGGAGAAATAGCTCATTCAAAGAGGCAGGTTGGGATCCTCATTTTTGTGTCTTTAAATGCGTTGTATAGCACAGTACTTTGCTGAACTAATAAAAAAAGAATTTTCCTCGAAACTTTTGTTTGCACATTTCAACCCAATAAAGTACATTAGAAGAATTATACAAAACGTCTCAAAAATCTCTCCCTTTTCATTTGTGATTTTTGCAGGACTGTTCTTCTCTGTCTCTTCAAGATATCCCGCCACTTTTACCCAATGTATTATCTCTAACTCTTTCGAACAATTCTTTTGTTCGTATTACTCATATTCCCAATGAATATAAACGTCTTCAATCCATTCGATTGGATCAATGTGAACTTGAAAAAATTGACTATGAGGTATGTTTGTTCTTATATCGAGTCACATAATTACTATTCAACTCACGACTTTTTTCTTTTTTGCAGGCACTTGCAACATTCGAGCAACTTCGAGAATTGGACATTTCTCGAAACAAATTGTCAAAGTTGATAATTCCTCGAAACTTGGCCACTTTAAGAGTCTTGAACTTGGCTTTCAACTCTTTCACGTACGTTTTTTGTCATCCTGTGCACTCATGAGACAAGTATCCCACGCTTGAGCGGCTTCAATTATTTATTATGCGCGCAACGTTTTTGAAGAGTTCTTTGTTTTTTTGCGCTCCCAAATTTTTGATGAGCCAAAAAAAACTTTTCGAGCTTGAATGATTAATTTGACGAAGATGACACTCTTTCAAATGCTTCGTGAACGGAACATTGAAGAGAAGGCATTTTTCGAACCAAATCAACATCAGAATTGTAACAAGTCGTATCATTTTCATGTAATTGTGCCAATTATGAGAGTGAAACAACAAAGAGGACTGAAAATTTGACACATTTTCAATAGAACTTTTACAACTGATTCAATCCAGATCAATAAGAGGTGCTCAAATGCGCTTTATTGATAATTTACTATCGTTTTTTAAAAGTTTCGAATTGGATTTTCAAATTGCAGTCACAAGAAGCTTAAAATTGAATTATTTTCAAAATTTTTCATGCTTTTTGATAAAATATATTACGGTTTCAAATATTGCTAAAAAAGTGAATCTACATCCCAAACTTCGATATAATCATTTTGAAAACAAGCTTTTTGCAGATATGTTCCGGATATGTCACATTTGACAGATCTTCGATTAGTTGATCTATCCCATAATCAATTAATATCAGTTCGACCACGAATGTTGCCATTTAATCTCGAAGTTATTCGAATGTCTGCCAATCGATTCAATCATCTCTCCCCTTGGCCATTTTTGAACAAATTGCAGGTAAGAGTTCCCCCGGGAAACAATCTAAAAGTCCTCTTCAATATCACTTCAAATGTTCATTTCCTGCTGTCTCCATATTATTCTCCCATTCAATCATTTCGATTCAAAATTAAATTTTATGTTCAAAAAGTGACTTTATTAGTTTCTCCCCTTTTTTTCATCGTTTCTCCCCATTCATTTACTTGATTCCATTGGGATTTTTAATTTGGAAATCGGCCGAGAAAACACTCATATTTATTCATTTATTTATCTCTTTTGCATAGTGTTGTTTATAAATAAACAACATCTGGAAAATAAAAAGAAAAAGCAGAAGTGTGTCAAAAATCTGGAAGAATAAGAAGAAAAAAGGGGAGAAATGAATGAAATATGAGACGATTGAATTTCTGAGAATATGATGAAGAAGAAGAGGAAGAAGATGATGATGGACGTATATTTTGGATATAGTTAAAAATGAAATTGATTACAACAAACATGAACATCACGACTACATGTCTAACAAATTTATAATTAAAAGTTCAAGTCGTTCTCTTCTTTTTAGATTGACAACATTTTTGAAACGAGAAACGACTGAAAGTATGTTTAACTATGTAGGTTTGAAAAAGAGAAGGGGAAGGTCAAAAACCAGCTGAGATTCTGAATAACGAAAGGTCCAAATTTTTCCACATTCAACTTTTTTTCAAAACTACACTTGCCTTCTTCGAATATCATATGATCACCTGTTTTTTTTTTCAAATATGACTTGCTCGGGAGAGCTCATGTAGGCTTATTGTCAAAGTTTTCGTTACTGATGGAAAGCAAACACCCGAATATTTTTTCGTTACAAAAAAACATAAATAATAAGGAAAGACCACCTGTTTTTGAAAAACCCATTAAACCTCAATTACCGATATATTCTTCAGGAACTCGACGTCACTTCCAATGATCTCCATTGTGATTGTTCTCTTTGGCATTTCGTTAATTGGGCTGAGAACCTGGCACTTTTCGATACCACTATGCTTCCATGTCGACAACCAAGTGAACTTCGAAAAAGTCCAATCGATGGAAAGACTGTTTGTGGGCCTACAGTAACCTCGAACACACCCACACGTACTGTAGTATCATTGAATGACCAACATATAATGTGTTGCCAGGCTTTCGCAACTCCTTCTCCTCAATTATATTGGCAATTGAATGGCAAAAATATTTCGAATGTGAGTAGAAAATGTTTACTAGTTTTCTTCTGAGAGGAACAAAAAAAAACAAAATTTTAGGGGTTATCTCAGAAACATTTATCTGATTCTGGCGAAGTCGAATTCTGTTTCGAAATCAAGCAAATAACCCTAAAAGACTTGGGAACTTATCGATGTGTTGCCAGTTTGGCCGGTTTCAATTCTTCATTCGATTTTCATGTGGAACGGGACAAAATCCCAATTGTTTTGAATTCAGCCGAAGGAATTATGATATATTGTCAATTCACAATTTGCACTTTTATTGGGGTCAGTTGATTATTCAAGTGGTTGCTCTAAATTAGTGTTAAATTTAGGTGTGCTGTATTATTTCATGTTGTGTTCTTCGAAGCGGCGGAAAATCGAAAAAATCAAAAGACACACCAAATCGACAATACATGACAGCAAAGGTAATTGAAACTGAAGGCTTTTATACTCAGAAAAAAAATTTACTGAATCAGACTTCAACAGGGTAATATTTGTATTATTTCTTGGAACAGACTCGGACATCACCAAAAAACGAACCACCCTCATATTCTCAGTTTATTTCTTTTCAGATTCTCGAGTTGCCGCAAGATTCTTGCGAGTTTTGCGATGAATCACCAAATGAGCAGCATAGTGATATTTACCATGAACCAAATGATGAAGATTGGAAGAATGTGGATACAGCAGCAGTTCGACAGTATCTTGAATGGCGAAGAATACAATTAGATGGACAATGTGAGTGATCTTTTTAGGATTCTAAAGAACGCTTTCTTATTTTCAGTCCCTATTGTCTCTCATATTCATCATGAACATCTTTGTCGATTATCTTCTTCGGGCCAAGCTCCTTTAGCATCGAATGAAGAGGAAGAAGCATTTATTTCTCATCTGTGATAATTAAACATATTTATGTATATTTTTTGAATAGAACTTTAAAGGTTAAAATATTTACTTTTGGCGAGACTTTTTATAAGACCCGCAGAATAATTTTTGACTAGTTCATTTAATGAGGTTAAGAGCTTTGGCCACATCTGCTTCTTTCTTCTCCTTTTTCGCATTTCGAGTTTCATACTCGAGACGATGTGTTATGATTCTATCAATAATAAGATCAGTTGTCATGTCACTTCCTGAATCGACTTCGTGATAAATTCCACGTCTTTTCGCCTCGGCAAATGGGTCAACAGTTGTCAATGTTGAACTGACGCTTGAAGACGAAGCACGATCACGGAATCCGTTTACAACGGCCTAAAAATTAATATTTTCATTTACAAGGTTCTAAAACCATTCAAAAATTAAAGGTGGCTCAGACGTCCAAGGAAGTTATTGCCATCAGAACATCAGGAGAAATTGCGTGTGGGAAAAAGTATCAATCATCGCCCGCCTTTAGTCTGGCAAATAGCAATACCAGAGACTTGCCTTTCTCTCTTCTATCTTTTCTCTTCAATAAAACAAGCAGGCGACAGTGGACGGGAAAGGCATCGCGCTATCTTTTGTGTGTGTTGTCTTTGCCGCCTCCACAAAACACACACTCTCTCGCTGCTTTTTTCATATTTCGCTGTTTTTCTCTCACCTGAACATTGAACTGATCCAAAATATCGGCCGATATTTGATATGGCGCTCCAATCATTACCTCATCGACTGGCTGAAAACAAATGTGGTGGAAAAACAAAAACAGATGGATGTATATTTATTTGTACTTTGATATTTTTTTTTTTCCAATTCCTCTCTAAAAATTTGTAGAGTGATTTTAAGATCAAAAATTTCAGTGTGGTTTTATCTAACGTGAAAAACTGAGAGTTTTTTGTTGAATTTAAGCCTAGAAAAGTGAATTTCTTCTATGAGAATCCTTACAAGACTACAGTCATAAAAAATTAAGACCACAAGTCATAGCTGGTGACTAGGTTGATTTATAGCGTGACTTTTTTTACGACAAATTTCCACAGTGCCGTTTTTTAGAACGGAGAAGCAAAAAAGTTTATTATGACCCTAAAGTATTACGTTTTGCAAAAACACATATGTACAAGTGAATAGCGTTCGTCCCACTATCAAAATTTTCCAAAAGAAAAATATTTTGGACGAAATTCACATTGCCAAAAGTTTTTATTCGCCAAGAATCCACAGTGACAAAATTTTTTTTGACCATGTTGGTAGCTTCTTACGGCACCTATGCCACAAGTTCAACTCGAATCCACTCCTTTCTTAAAAAATGAGGCTGAAGCCTTTGTAGTTCAACTTAAAAATTAGACGCAGAATAATTGAAGCTTCACTGGCTCATAAATCTCGACGTAACTTCATATTTTAGTCGACATTTTTAATTATTTCATTTCAAGCCCTATTTTCCGTTCATAGTGGTATTTATCTTACCTTATACGCCAAAACAGACAGAACACGTTCATGTATTGACATGATTGGATGGTTACTTCCTTTATACTGGTTAACAGTTTGATCGGATAAAATACCGACAATCAAATAATCTCCGAACTCTTTGGCTTTTTCTAAAAATGCTAAATGTCCAATATGGAATAAATCGAATGAACCGGCAACATATACGACCTAAATAACAACACATTTTTTAATTTTAATAATGCTCGTATGTTTAACCTTATCAGTTGGCTTGGGTGGTCTTCCTTCGGCGAATTCTAATATAGTAGTCGTAGTTGGAACAAATCGTGAAACTCTTGTCCATGGAGATTGCGCCACATTGTCCGTACTCAAAGATCTGGCGCGATCTTTGTGTTGCTCAACGTGTTCGTCGTGTGTATGATGATTCTTTGTGAGTAACAACATACGACCAACGAGATCTGTGGTCGATACTCCGCAAGTTCTCTTACACTCACGATACCGTTTCTCGCGTTTTACCTCGTCGTATGTATCATGACCATCGGCGGTCAGTGTGATATCATCTGAAAAAACTGCAGTTTTAAAAGGAACTGGGGAGATTAAGAAGAAATTTCGAAACTTATGACTTTCGAACATACTGTTTCCATGTTGTTTGGACGACTTTCAGAAAACCCGTTCTAACTATTTGGTCTTATTTTTTTTTCCTCTTACCTCCATGGATACAAAAATCACAATCATATTTTTCCAACGTTTCAACTGTTGTGACATATGGAGCATTTTGAACAATTTCATCGACCCATTTAATGCCGGCAACCATTCTATATCTTTCTTCTTCATTGAAAACTGGAGGACCTTTATGTACACGAATCTGAATTTCGCTGTTAATCTATGGTTTTTTACGAAAATTTGAACCTCCTCATCGCTGTGTATTCCAACAATTAATTTCTTTCCAAATTGTTTCGCTTGTCTGAGTTGATTGGCATGTCCGAAATGTACCATATCATAGCTATCAATTCAAAAAATGACAATGCGATTATTGTGAATATGCTTACCAGCCATCAGCCCATACTCGATTTCCTTTTGGTCCTCCATCCGGTGCAATTTCACTCATTTTTGATCACAGAGTCGTTATTATTAATAGTGTTAGTATTCTGAAAATAAAAATGAATAGTCAAAAAGAGAGAAATACACATAAAAACAAAAATATCAGCCCATTGCAGAATGAATGAACCCGGACAACTGATAACGGGAAAAAGAAACACAAGACGGAGGTGGTTTATCAAATTTTGACACTTTCGTGTTTATATTGTGGAGAGAACAAAGGAAAATACTGTCTAGTTAAAGTGCGGCGTTTTAAACATGAAAAAATTTCCCCAGATCAAGTTTTGTATTGTACTTTTCCTATTTGTATTATAAATTTGCAGGGTTAGGATGATTAGACCAATAGAAGAGAAACCGATACGACCGAAAAAAAATCTCGAATGGAGCATAGTACAGTATATTTTTAAAAAGAAAACAAACAGCAGAAAAAAGATAACAGGTTCACAAACGTTGGTCAACGTGTCATCTCTGGCTGACGTGTGTTTATAGAAAACAATTATTCAAATGGATACCATTGAGTTTCACAGCGGAGGGATTACGATTTTTAGTTGTCTCCCATGCAAAAATTCTAAAGCACTTCTTTTTTTTGCATTGACAATATTTATTCAGGATAACTAAAGAATGAGCAACAAAACAATGGAAGAGAAAAAATATTTTACACTTGAAAAGAGAAATACAATAGATATAATAGTAATAATAATAGTGATTCCTGTTTTCGCATTTTTTGAAAAACACTGGTCTCACAAGAGACTGGCTGTAAGCCAGTTGCTAAAGTCTACCGATATAAATAAAGACGGGAAAAACCTACGAACGGAATATTCTCAAACATCGAAGAATTCTAGCGTACAACGTTGAGGTAAGCTGCTACCGAGATGAAGACTTCGAATTATGCTTACAAACATCGTAATACCACCAAGGATTATCGGAGTTACGGACTTCCTCTCCTCTATCGAGACATAATTTTCAAAAACTGTTATGCTCATCCTATAAATGGATGAAGTATGAGACTGAATGGAGTTTTTTCTAGGATATACAAGCCTAACATGGGAAAACCCTAAAAAATGTATCAATCGTCTCGAAAGTTAGCCATCTCCCCATTCATAAATAGGGATGAGTTGCGAAGCGCAATTTGCGATGTACCTTCGCAAGTGAATGGCACCATTAATAAAAGTAACAGACAAAATATGACCGGAAACATTTCATTGAAGGATACCAAAAATAAATCAGAACTTTAAAAATACTGTTTCTAAACAAAGTTAATTATTGAAATTAAAAGCCCGTAATTTTGTTATGGCAAAATCGTGTGGAACTCTATTTAAAGAATTTATGAAACCAAAATAGAACACATATGTTTTTTTTAGTTTTCAGACTTTTTTATTTTCGGGGAGTATCATACCACACAATTTTCAAACTTCTCCGTTATAATATTTACTCATGAGATTTTTATCTTTTGCTATTTGAAATGTTGAAACTATCAGATTATAGATTGATCACGTGCACTGTTGATTATATACATGTTTTTATGTCTAAACGGACTTTTCTGAATTGGATTCTAGGAGTCAACGAACTTGCATGATCGATCCATTTTCATATGACAATTTTTTTTTGGTTAAAATTGAAACTACAGTAACCTAGTGATAGCGATCAAATTTCGACCAACACATCAAGTTTTTTACGGTAATCTCCCAAAGCGAAAGAAGTAGAGACAGATAAAGGAGTTCTTCTCGGAAAGGCTCAGACTTCATAGAAACTTTTCTGAACATAAAATTGATATAATGACAAAATAAAACCCCCGACGTTGTTCTAATTTCAGAGAAAAAAAGCATTTCGTCATCAATTTTTCTTACATTCAACAAAACTTCCCTAGTTTTCTAATATAAATATTGATTTCCAATCACAAAAAATACTTTTATATTGGAGAAAATCAACCAAAAAAATCGCATGAACATTTCACCGCTCAATTCATTAACACCATAAAATTAATAACAAAACAGGAAAGGAAAGCGAAAGGAAGAGTATATCATAAATATAACATCCAGTAGAAGTACGAAACAATGAATTATAAATATGTTAAATAGAGAAGAATAGAAAAGAATGAATCCCAAAAACAATTATTCCTCATCACTATCGTCCTCATCATCATCTTCATCTTTCTTTCCGTTGGCTTTCTTGCGAGCATCCCGTGATGCTTCCTCGGCGTCAAGTTGTTGATCAAGACCTTTTGGAGCAACCAGGCCGTCCTAAAACAGATCTTATATTTTTTAAGACGAGGAGGAATAATTTCAAATATTTTTGTGTTGAACGCAGTGAGCCGAAAGAAAAATTTCGTCTAAAGTATCGAAACTATTGTCAGCTTCTCAAGAAAGAATGAAAAACACGATGGATGTCATTCGTTCAATCAGCAGATTTCCCATCTATATTATTTAAGTTATGATTATTCGGTATAAGTTTCGGGTTTTTAAAATAGACAACATTCCAATAGAATGTAATCGGAAAAATCATTGAAAATTCAAAAATCATTGAATATTGTACGCATCATATACTCAAAGTTCAGCCAAAGGATTCACGATTTTCTAGCTTCGAAAACCATTTTTGAAACTAACATTCTCTTCGTCATCGCTCTCCTCCTCATCCTCATCTTCTTCCGAATCGTCCTCTTCATCTTCGTCTTCATCGTCACCTTTCTTCTTCTTCTCATCATCGATATCAGTAACGATTCGAGCCTAAAAACTTGACTTCTCTAAAAAAATTGTTACTTCTCACATACCTCTTCTTTGATAGCGAATTTGCCCTTGAAGCCTTCGATGGTTTCTTTGATCTTATTGAGAGCATCATTTAATGCAATCAAGCCACCTTCTCTATCCAAAGTTTGTGTATTGACAACAAAATGTGGAGCAGCGATCAATTGAATCTGAAAATCAAATGGAAAATAAACTTATTTCAAGTATATTCATTACGTACCTTGATTGGGAACACTTCAGTTGAACAGTTTTGTCCAGCAATCAGGGCATTTTTGACTGCATCAATACCATCGTAAGCGAAGCATGATACTTCGATGTCAGCACGAATCTGAAATGAACTTGACCATATTAACAACTAACAATTTGTTTTCGTCACCTTAACAGCTTGTGGCGTCAACTTCTTTCTAATATCTTCTAATAACTTTTCCCGTACTTCTGAAGTGATATCGCATTCGTCGAGAACAGTTGGATCTCTGAAACCATTTTTTAAAACATTTTTTCTGATGTTCAATTATCTTACGTGATGGCCTTTTTGAACGCATCATAAGAAGCAGCTTTCCTCTTCTCTTTTCTGTCGAAATGCCAAGCGGTTCTTTGATACAAATCCTCAAGCTGTTCATCAGATGTGTACCCGAGTTGTTCCGCAACGTGTCGAAGAATACTGTTCACCATTTTAGCGTTGGCAAAACGTTCTTCACACTGCTTCAAGTCTTTTTGATAAACACGTCTTTTTGAGAGGTCAATGTAACCTGAAAAATTTATTTTTTATGCGATGTGCAAAGTAGAACAAATTACAAAAAAAATACAAAAAATAACGTGCAAAGTGACAATATTTTTTGTAAGAAATTTGCCAATTTTCCATTGTGTTTATTTTTTTTTGCACGTTTTTTGTAAAAACAATGGAAATTTCTTACAAAAAATATTGTCACTTTGCACGTTAATTTTTGTATTTTTTTTGTAATTTGTTGTACTTTGCACATCGCATTAGATGTGTCATAACGGAAAGCAAAACCTTTGTCCTTGTCGACACGAATGACGACAACACATTCACTTCTTCCAACTCGAATCAGTTTGTTAACTGATCTGATACGTCTTCGAGACAATTCGGAAAGAAGAATCATTCCTTCTTTCTCGTTGTATTCCGAAAGTCGCACATAAGCCCCCATGTCAGCGATTCTTTTAACATTGGCTACAACAGTTTCTTCGACATCCGGAAACGGGCTCTCGTAGAACCGGCATTTCATCAACGCCATCTAAAAAATGTTTTCAGAGATAGACAAAAAACATTAATAAATATAAATAAGAACGGATTGTTAAACCAATAATTGAATTAGAACGAAATTTAACCATTATTTAATAAATTCATTGAGATATGAGAACAACAAAAATTACCAAAACAAAACTAAATCCTAACATGAAAAATTCTAAAAAATTCAGGAGCTAAACACAAAAGAAATTCATCTATAAAACAAGGAGATTTTCAGTATGGATATTTTTGGAGGGGCTGTTTCTTATTCAACAACTCGTAATAACTAGAAACAAGAAGTGATAACTTATTGAAGGTTCAGAAGAGTTTGTTGATTTCCGGGAAGGTACACGACATTTTTATTTTTCGACATTCGTTCGGCGATTTCTTCAGCGGCTTCAATTTTACGAAGCTCAACAAGTCCTTCTCCGACATTAGCGAAAGCTTTGCTGAGAAGTTTGGCTGCTTGAGCATCTCCTTCGGCAGTCGTGATGGCGGCGATCTTCATTTGTTCAGCTTTCTCAACCAAATATCTAGCCTTCTCAGCTTCTTGTTGAGCAACTTGTTTCATTTCGACAGCTTCTGTGAATTCTCGTCCGAAGTTCAAATGTGTCTAAAAATGTATAAATTTTCATTAAAACTCATATAAAGAAATATTAAATGTATCTCTATCATTATTGCGAACTTACGATTGAGATGTCATCGAGAAGAATTCCGAATTGAGCAGCACGTTCTCTCAAAGCTACTGATACTCGTTGAGATACGTTTTCACGATGTGTAATCATTTCATGAGCGTCAAATTGAGCAACGACTGCTTTCAGAACTTCATTTGTGATCGACGGGAGAACACGCTCAGCATAATCCAATCCAATGTTAAGATAAATGCTTGGGAGTTTGCTTGGATCTGGTCTATGAAGAATACGCAATGTGATATTAACGTTTTGCAAATCTGAAAGACAATAAATTCCCATCACTAAACTTTAATAAACAATAAATACCTTTACTACCAGTAATGGTCGAAACCGCTCTCGGAGTTGATCTGATGTCAAACAAAATGTGCTTTTGCACCCATGGAATTAAGAAATGTGTTCCTTCTTCAATAACGTCATTTTTAACTCCACTGAATCGATCGAAGATCACAGCTCTTTGTCCACCATCAACTGAAATTTTCAATGAGATTTTGTTCAACTTTTCATGTAATTACCGTTATAAAGAGCAGATTGAGCGATTCCTCCAGCAATTGAAATACCAACTCCGAGAGTTCCTAAGCGTCCTAGAAGTTTTTGTGCAGCAGCGGCCATTTCTAAAAAAATAATGATGCAACTTGCGATTTCGAAATTTCGAAGAAAACAAATGAACTACGATGAAAAAAACGATTAGAATAGATATAGTTATACTTAGGCCCTTTAAAAGTGCCAGAGGTTTAAAAATAGTCAGAATTTTTCAATGAAAACAGATAATTTTTCATATATTTTACGGAAATCCCTAAACAGCGAATTTAAACAAAAAAAAAGCGCATTTCAAGAACTACATAGACTCCACGACTTCCAACATATTTATTGACTTATTCAATGATAGTCTCACTTCGAAATTTCTCATTTAGCTGTTGAAAAAGTAGAAAAAAAACTGAAAAACGGGCAGAAAAAACAAAAAGAAGGATTAAAGGGAGGAGGGGTCTGCTCACTTGAGTCTTACACCGCGGCGAAAGGAACATACCGTACACCAGTTTTTGGGTGAGACTTGCTTTTTATTTTATTTCTTTTCCTACTTTTCCCTCTTTTTCGTTGTTTGAAGTGGATATTTAGTGTTTTTAGGATAATTCTTTATTCATATTCACGTAGGATTTAATTTTATATAACAACGAGGATATTTTTTTTTCGTTTTGTGTAAAGTGAAATCGATTATTTCTTCTTTTCTGTCAACATTTTCGTTTTAGATTTTTTTTTGAAAACCAAATAAGTTTATTTTTAGGTAATGGCGCACGCCTTGAGAAAGACCAGAAAACTTCGGGGACACGTCTCCCACGGACACGGTCGTATCGGAAAGCACAGGAAGCATCCTGGAGGTCGCGGTAACTGTGGAGGTCAACATCATCATCGTATCAACCGTGACAAATACCATCCTGGATACTTCGGAAAGGTACAATTTTAGGTACTATTTGAAATCTTGATTATTCAAAATTTCTCTTATCTTGGCGCTTCCCGTGATTAATTTGGCAGTGTATGTTATAGGAGGAAAAGTAACGCTTTTAGCTTTTTCGGATCTCCTTCGGTGTTTGTCTAGTAGTTCGGCAAATGTCATCCTCTGGGTTCGAGACAATAAAAATTATTTTCTTACTGAAGTCATTCATAATTTTCAGGTCGGTATGAGAGTATTCCACCTCAACAAGAACCATTATTACTGCCCAACCGTCAACGTTGAGCGTTTGTGGGCTCTTGTCCCAGAAGATGTCCGCACAAAAGCCACCGCTGAAAAGGCTCCAGTCATCGACTGCACCAAACTTGGATACTTCAAGGTCAGTTTGTTCTTTTAAAACATTTTCTTCTATCTTGGCGCTACCATTGGTGAATATGGCTGTGTATGTTATAGAAGAAATATTAACGCCTTTGGCTTTTTCGGATCTCCTTCGGTGTTTGTCTAGTAATTCGACAAATGTCATCCTCTGGGTTCGAGACAATCAAAACGCGATGATTTTTCAATGTTAACGGAGTAAAATTTCAGGTTCTCGGAAAAGGACTTCTCCCAAAGACACCACTCATCGTGAAAGCCAGATATTTCTCCCACGAAGCCGAAAACAAGATCAAGGCCGCCGGTGGAGCATGTGTTTTGGTGGCATAAGCCATGTTGTTACATTGTATTAAACAATTGATTAAAATCTGTTATTTTCTTTTTTACATCAGTACGAACTGATCAGTGGTTAGAAACCAATAATTATCTCTAATTTTGTGAAATAACGTTTTTTAAATTGTTATTTTCAGCGTTCTCTCAGACGTTTGTTCTCTTTTGAGCTAAGGCTTTGCAACTTACGATTGAAGAATGGCTTCGACCCAAGAACTGGCTTGCGTTTACGCTGCTTTGATCCTCCAAGACGATGAGGTCGCCATCACTGGTGACAAGATCGCTGCTCTTTTGAAGGCCGCCAACGTCGAAGTCGAGCCATACTGGCCAGGACTTTTCGCCAAGGCTTTGGAAGGAGTTGATGTCAAGGTGAGACTTCACTATCTTTGCCTTGCAGTTCATGTTGTAACTTTCAGAACCTCATCACCTCTGTCTCGTCAGGAGCCGGATCTGGCCCAGCTCCAGCTGCCGCCGCTGCTGCCCCAGCCGCCGGAGGAGCCGCTCCAGCTGCTGAGACCAAGAAGAAGGAGGAGCCAAAGGAGGAATCCGACGACGACATGGGATTCGGTCTTTTCGACTAAACAACATCTTGTTATTTGTTGTCAATAAATTGTTATTTCCAAATCAAAGTTTTATTCGAAAGAGCAGTATTAATATGTACATTTATTTTGGTGCAACTCGGTTACTCAGTGAACTTTGAATTCTGTGTATCCTCGATATTCTCCGGCCTGGTGATTTAGGCGGCAGGAAATACTCATCGTTCTTGATTTCTTGTGGTGAAGCGGGCTTTGTGCTCGTTTGAGATATCCTGTAAAGACTGAAAATTTTCATGATTTCGCAGTTCGGGGTTAGTTCTGGCTTACTTGATTTGTCCGGGTGGTGGAGTGACTTCCGGAGATCCTTGAATGATATCTGAAGGGATCGTTGAGCTTGCCAGAGAAAGAGGTGGGCTCGAAATCCTTTCCTGTATGATTTCAGCAGTTGGTTGCGTCGTAATAACAGCAGCTTCCGAACTGACAGCTCTACTGAAACGGACAAATTAAATTAATGTATATGGGTATAATTTCACTTCTCCATCTGCGCAATCTCAGCTTTCACTGCATCGTGTTGTTGCTTTGCCAGAATCATTTGTCTTCGAACCTTCTCATCTTGTTGCTTTATTTGTAATGCTCTTTCAGCTGCTTGAACTCCTTCTGATAAATAAACATAGTGTTCCACTATCTAAAAAAAAGATGGTTGAAACTTTTCTATTTATAATATTTAGTACAACAAACCAATTGAATAAATGAAACAAATTGATCTTGGAAAGCATTCCTGTCCTTTTTCGCTCGATCATGAACATTCATTGATGGATTCCGAACATTATTCAGCTGAAGAAAATCATCACTTTTCTATCATCCAATCCAAAACTTACATAACCATTATATTTACTAACATGTGTAACAAGAATCATTTGTTGTTGATTATCCGAAATAGCCTGTAGATGTCCCTATGAAATTAATCGGAATAAGGAAAAAGTACAAGATAGAAGTGGTTAGATAGGTATAAAAAGAGAGTGAATTCTTACTCTATTCGAGAATTCGACATCATCAATCTCCAAGTTGTTTTTGTTGTTTATCACGAATAAGATGGGCTTTTTCGCGCACAGTGGATGCTTTGTCACAGTGTTCATCACCTGAAAATCAAAAAAGTAGTATCATAAACGAAACCCTTTACTGATATTGTGAAGTTTTCATAATTTAATAGAAGAACTTGGTTTATTCTGATTTTAGAATCATGTGAAAGTGTGTGTTAAATTGAAACTACAGCAGATGTATGATAGCGATAATAGTCAAAATGTATGATTTGATATAGGACTAGAAGAGTTTTGGTTCTCTGATGTTTTCCAGGTAGAGAGCGTGCTCCCTTCAAATTTTTTGTTTCATTTCTCATATTCCATTTTCATCAGACCCCTTCAAAGTAAAGATTTATGAATTGTTTGTTTATCCCAATTTCATAATATCTTATCTTTTCATTTTGAAAATTGCGAAACTCACCTCGACTGATTCATTGAATTTTTCATCACTTGAATAATCCACGACAAAAATAATACCGTATACCTAGAAACTTTCTTTTTTCAACGAGAATTGTCTGAATACCGTACCTCTCCATAATAATTCGACCAAATGTCTCTGATTCCTTCACTTCCTCCAACATCATAAATTTTCAGGTTAATTTGTGAATCATATACCATTTCAAGCACTGAAAATCCATTCGTCGTCAGAACATTTCGAGGATCTTCTTCAAATTCAAAATTTAGATTCAGTTAAGTATATCTGATGTATACCTCCTTTCAGCAATTTTAAAAGTGTTGTTTTACCTGCTCCATCAATTCCAAAACATCCTAGAGTTATCGTTCTGAAAAAAAAAACAATTTGAATGATCCTCAGCCAATTTTGGGCTCTCTTTTCAAGGAAAACAAGAGTCTGTTTATTGAAAGTTGTCCACATTTTGAGATTTAGTAAGCTAGCTCATCTCTAAACTTTTCGAAAAGGGCAGGTTCAAATTCTGAAAAACAAAATTTGTGAAAAATCGAAAGCTATCTCAAGAAGAGAAATGCCATTTCCATAGCTAAGTGGCATCGGTGAAAATAACATGGAACTCAAGAAAAAAAAGCGTGATAATTTTTTATAGAACCAGGTATATGAGATTAAAGTTTAGAGATCTCTTGGTTTTTGATGAACACCTTCAAATATCTTACAAAATACGACGTTAGAAAACACAGCCCTTTTTTTTTAAATCGACTTTCCAATTTGGTTATCTTCTTTTACATTCTAAATTAATTCTTATAATAACCGAACTTTCCTAAATCAGATGTTCAATAGAATTTTCAAGAACATTTGATATTTGATTTGGATTCTACGAATATAATAACTCTGATAAACAGTTTATTTTCATAAGATCGTATTAGCCAAAATTGGATCGGTAACACGCGCTCTAATGATAATGTCATAAAATTTTGTCTAAATGAAATTTTTGGCTGATTTTGATGCCAGAATCGAATTCTACGGGTGGAATAACCCAATACATCAACTTATCATTATTTTAAAAATTCTGGTTCATGAAATTTTCTCGACCAAAAACAAAACTACAGTAACCCAATGGCAGCGATTCAATTCTGGCTAATATATTCTGAGAATTCAAATTACAGTAACCACGTGTTGGCGATCGAGTATTAAACAAGAATTATGCTTGTCGGTATTCGGTAGAAATATGTGCGAGTTAAAAATCCACACTTAAAAAAAGGTAAAAAAACGAAACAATTGAACGTTTTTTTTTGCATCACAATTTCAGCTTTAACTCAAAGAAACTAAATGCTCGTAAAAAGTGCAAAAATAACTGAATATATAGCAATATTTTGACATCATATTTTTTTCACCTGTCTGTGTTCATTGCTTTTTGTAACATTTTGAGACCATAGAATATAGAGAACTCCACGTGGCAACTGACATTGTTCATATTTTCAGAATTTACTTTTTTCATTTCTATTTTAAAGGTGACATTTTCGGAATAAACAACTACAAAAACGATAATGATTATATTAATAAGAAATAGTCTGCTTCATGAGAAAAATGTAGTTGTGAACTTATGAAGAAGTTTTGTTACTTTTAAAATTTGTTTCACTGAACTTTTTGAGTTTACTGTACTTCTAATTTTTATTTATTCTTTTACACCAAAAAATATAATTGAAGAAGAAAGCAGAGCAATCAATTTCGTCTCAAAACCCATGGGAGTTTTCACCGAAAAACATAGCTATTAAAAGCAGTTTTAAGAGGGGTTATCATAATAAAGTACGGTATATAAAATACTGTTTCAAACAAGGACAACGATCAGCTCAATTATGAAAGAAAGAATTATTGATTTTTTTCAAAACTGCTTACCATGTCTAATTTGTTGACACTCACTAGAAAAATTTCGAAAATCAGAACTTTTCTCCAAATTCTCATTTTCGAACTAACCTTTTGATTGGCGGCGTTGACTTTGAACAGCAACAAAATATCGATGAAATCATGTTTTTCGTGTTTTGTTCACATTAGAATGAAGTGTACTTTCAAATCAAAGAAAAAGGGAGTAAAATGAAATTTAGCTGGGTGAATGCCAAGAGTTTCGCCTTCTTCTCTGCAACTCCGCCTATTTTTGTGTGCCGTTTCCATGTCAACCGGAAATAGTGTGAAGAAATTGGAGAGATTAGAGAAATATAGTGGAACAATTGTATAGATTAGAAGCAGAGGGAAGAAAATGAAATTATGATTAGAATTTATTACAAGAGGGATCGACAAAAAAAACAAAAAGTCTGAAGACAACTCGTAAATAAATTATGTTATCAAGAAGAACTCAATTGATTAAAAATTATCAACAAAAAAGGAATGAAACAAAAAAAGGTCTTGTTAGTCACAATGAGAACTCGATTGGTTTGAACACCTAAAAAACGGTTCCAATTGTTTGTCATCGGGTTACTGTAGTTCCAGGTTTCTCAAGAGAAAATGTGATTTGTTGATAGTTAATAGGCCTTTTTTGAATACTCGGGTGGCTTACAATGGGACATTGTTAGGACAAAAAAACAAGGCTTTTTCGAAAAGATTTTAGTTCAGAGTTTTCTCACAACTCTGCGCGATATGCGCGAGATGAAAACTGGAACATAAAATGAAGCTTGAACGTTTTCACTGATTTTTTGTTTTGAAATTCTAAGTTTGTCAGACAAATATTTGCAAATCACATCATTGAAATTACTTATTTTTATTTTTTTTTGAAAGTATCTTAGACAAATTGGATTAAAAAAAAAACTTTTGAATATCTGTAAAACAATCTACAGTTATTATACAGACTTGAGGTCTCACTCAACATATTTTTAATGTATTTCTGAAGCCGTTCATAAACAACTTTTTTGGGGTAACTGGACCCGTAGAAACCGATCATGATATCGATAATCTAATGAAAGTTCGACTTTTGTTTGAAAAAACATGATTATCAATGATGCACGATTGAATTTTGGCATTCATTGTGAATTTTGAGGGTCTAGCCAGATCTTTTTACAATAAAACCTGATGTGCGACTCAAACATCAAAAATGTCATTGAAACGAACAAATGTTCCCATCATCAATAGACTCTTGATTCTTATTGAAGTTCAGCCTTCAATAGTGCGCATCTCTACATTGTGATTACTCTAGTTTCAAGATTCATCATCAAAACGTGCAAATTGTTTAATTATAGTAACTCAATGTTCTTTGATCCGCATAATCTTATTCAGGTAACAAAATAAGCAAACAATTACATTTATATATACGTCCAACTCTAATTTATAAATAGAGTGCGCGGTTCCAAAAATCGGACTCTTTCTAGTGGATAAGTTAATTTTCGAAAATGATTGATTTCGAATTGCAAAACTACAGTAACCGTGTGTTGGAAATCAAATTTCGAACAATATTTACTAATTGGAAAAAGTTTCATCGAGCTCCCGTCGTTATTAGGAAAAGTAATACTAATATTTACAAACAACATACAATGAGCACTAAAACTCTTTTTCTGAGAATTGAAGAATATACCTAAACATCGAACAATATGCACACCTAGAAACAGTAGAGCCCTCACATTTGAACAGTTTTAAAATAACTCCTTTTCAAAATTTCGAACTTAGCAGAAGTTCTTTAATTGAAAGAACGTAGTTTACAGAAGGGAATATTTATTTTCAACGGGATCGCTTCGCTTATTTACAAAATAAATTATGAATCATATACATAAGAGAATAATAAGTAGACGACATTGCAAGCAATCATGGTAAGTCAATCATCAAGTCGATATCTTCTTATCCCCACATTTCCTCGGTTCTTCCGAATTTGTAGACGCACGAAGCGGCGAAAATGATGAAGTTCGTCAAGAAGAGGGCAACTCCTGGAACAAAGGATATCTTATAATTTTTATTGCTTGATATATTTTTGAAAGTTGACTTTTCACTCGAGAAAAATAAAAACAACTTCCCTTGACGTCCATTACAACAAAAAAACGAAACTCTGCTTCCCGTTATGATACAATTTTCTCACCTGGCCATACGTCATGGTCTCCTTGTCGCAAAACGTAATCGGAGAACAGGATCCAAGTAGCAGCAACCAACGAGGAAAAAGAGACAACAAAAGCTGCCATAAGCCAAAGTCGAGATCCCTTTGTGCCAAGAATGCCTTCGTGAAGACTTTCTCCGCGCACTTGACTGTTTGATATCGCATTCACCATAAACATTGCGATCGTGCTCGATATTGTGATGATGAAATAGACATTGGTCCAATCGGCCTGGAAAAATAGATATTTACTATAAAATATTCAGTATAATTCTCACTTTATCATAAACCGCAGCAGTGTCAATCATCAACCACCAAGCAGAAAAAAACAAGAATGATGCGGCAACTGAAGCGACTGCATTTCTGAAAGTATAACTGTATGAAAATATATTTTCCTCTATAACTAACCGTCTTCCTTCCAAATCAAAATTACAATCACATCGAATCTGATCAAGACACCCTGACATTTTCAAGAAGCCTAAAAGTATTGAAATGATATACCAAAACTTTTAGCTTTTGAGATACGGAAACCGTTTAAATAACGGATATGATATGATTCAAAGAACAATTTGCAAAAAGTGAAAAATAATAACATGTAACAAAAAATAGAACAAGGCAAGTACATAAATGAAATATTCCTAAGACACAACGAAAAAACAAGCACAGGGAAATGTTGAAAATTTGGGAACCCGGTTCTGTTAGAATTCTGAGGGGTGGCAAAGTGACTAAAATAAGGCAACAAATAAAATTATCGATTACAACTCGAATTACCGCAACATTTCTCCAAATCTAATTCTAATAATAAATCATCATCATCGGTTTTAACTTCTCGAGGCTGGAAAAATGTATTAAAATTCCAAAAAAAAATTGTTTCAAAACATACCTTCACACCATGAATGTTTTGTGATGTCCATAGTTGAGCATACAAACCGTCAGATGCCAAAAGATCAAAGTGTGTACCCTTCTCAACAACTCTTCCATTTTCAAGAACATAAATAATATCAGCATCTACAATGGTTGCGAGACGATGTGCAATGAATAAAGATGTCCTAAATACTAATATCAAAATTAAAAAACTTCAGATATAAAATACCGTTTCTCAACTGCTCCTTTCAGCGATGCCATGATGTTGGATTCTGTAATTGCATCGAGAGAAGAAGTCGCTTCATCATAAATCACAAATGGAGCATTTTTGAGAATCGCTCTGGCAATGGCAACTCTTTGCTTTTCACCTCCGGATAACTTAAGACCACGTTCACCAACAAGTGTATCGTAACCCTATAAAAATCAGTATTACTCTCAGGTTGATGAAGCTTTCTTCGAACTACTCACGTTTGGCATTCTGAGGACGCTTTCGTGCAAATCAGCCATTTTAGATGCACGAATGACTTCTTCTTTTGTTGCTGTCGGTCTACCGTATGCCAAATTATAAAAAATCGTATCATGGAATAAAACTGAATCTTGTGGAACAATGCTGATATTCTGTCGTAGGGAATTCAAAGTTAAATCTCGAATTTCTTCTTGGTTGATATGAATATTACCACTGTCCGTATCGTATAATCGGTATAATAACCGAACAATTGTTGATTTTCTGAAAATAATTGGATATTTAAAAATATAAAAACTATGTTATTACCCAGATCCACTGCCTCCAACAATCGCAACTTTTTTACCAGCAGGAATTTCGAGGTTCAAGCCTTGTAAAATTGGCTTGCCAGGCAAATAACCGAAGTGCACATCGTCAAACTTCAAAGTCAAATCATTTTTCGTAACTTTCAAAACTTCGGCATTGCTTTTCTCAATTATTTGGGATTTCAATGTTAAGATTGAGAACATCTGATTCATATCTACAAGTCCCTGTCGAACTTCTCTATATACAGAGCCTAGAAAAATTGAACTGTTCCGATAAAATGAACAAAACCACTAACCGAGAAAATTGAGAGGAATAGACAGTTGAAATAAAAGTGTATTCGCGAGAACCAAATCTCCAACAGTCATATCTCCAGCGGCGATTCGATTTCCGGCCAAACACATCACACCAATCAATCCAGCACTAAAGATCGCATTTTGTGTGAAATTCAAAAACGCCAACGTCGATGTAGTTTTCAATGAAGCTGTCTCATATTTTTTCAAGAATTGGTCATATCTATCTGCTTCAAATTTCTCATTATTGAAATATTTGACAGTTTCATAATTGATAAGTGAATCGACTGCTTTGTTTCCAGCATCGTTGTCTGCTTGATTCATTTGATGACGGAATTTCGTTCTCCATCGAGTGATTCCAAGTGTTGCAACTCCATACATTCCAATACTTCCCATCGTCATATAAGCAAACTCTGGTCCCAAAGTTCCACAAAATAAGGCAGACACCATACCAATCTCAACGGCAGTTGGAAGAAGATTGAAAATCAAAGAACTCAGTACAAAACTCATTCCACGTGTTCCACGATCTAAAAAACTCTCATAGGGCATGAGTTTCTTATTCGAATTGAACAAAATAGTGTGGGAAATTTTCTGTTTCGGTCATTTCTTACACGGTTAATTTTTGAACACGCACACTCTTCTTCTGAGAAATCATCATTTCATTAGTCTGATATGTTTCGGAAAATCCATCTGTCTCTTGAGATCAATTTTTGGTAAATCATAGTATTTTTCGAGCCTAGTTTTCTCTCTCTATTAATTTTTTGAAGTAGGAGTCGAGCTATTGTAATTCATCTTAAAAGTTGCTCATCGTATCCGTATAACCAAACGTTCACACAAAAAAGAACAAATGTTCAATATTAATATTGGTCAATTTTCATTTCAAGAAAACAATATATGTTGTTTTTTTTCAAATGGAATAATTTAACATGACCTAAACACAGTTTTTAGTTTCGCAACTATTTCAAAAACACTTAAGAAAACTTAATTTTGAAGTCGAAGGAAAAAATTTGTTCTGAAAATTAAAGTCTTACCGATAGCTTTGGAGAGTGCACCAGTTTGACGATTTAAATGAAATGACAGATCCAATGAGTGTAAATGTAGAAAAATAGCTCTCGATATACTTCTGACTGAGTTTTGAGCCACCTTCGCAAATACGGCATTTCTCAACTCATTGAACAAGGATGCTGTTGCTCTTGCGATACCGTATGCGATAATTGTGCAAATTCCTGCGGTGAAAATTGTCTGCGATGCTGTTCCGTCCATTGTCAGTTTCAGAAATTCTGGTGCTTTTTCGTTATAATAATTGATTACATCTCTCAATAAAAATGGAACTGATACGTTTGCCAATTTTGCAGTTACTAATAATGACAGAGCAACTAAGACTCTCCTTCTGATTTCTGGTTTTTCTTTTGGCCAAACAAATTTCAACAGCCTTTGAACTAGTTGAAACCCTGTTAATTTACCGTCGGCCTACAAAAAAAGTTTTTAAACTACTTTTTCAGAAGCTTTAACGAACCTTCAGTGGAACAACACTACTCGCACCCGGATGAAAACAACTTCTTGATAAAACAACTTGTACTACTCGTTTCTAAAAAAAAAACGAATTGTTCTTTTATGTTCTGGGTCACAGTCTCAAACTCACATTTCTATTCAAAAAGTTAGGAACCGTACTGAAATTCCGAGCTTTCGCTGCACTTTTAACTGCTGATATTAGGCGTATTTGTAACATTCTGATACTGGAAATTATCGAATATTTTTCCAAAAAAAAAGTATGAGGTGAGATATAAGAAGTTGTGTATACACAACAACGAACAATTGCAGAAAAGAAATAGCGGAGACCGGCAAACAATTTATTATTATGGCTATGGCTACGACTATAAATCTCTGTTTAAAGCGATAAGAAACGACTAGTTGTAAATAATGAAATTTTAAAAAACCTATACATTTATGTGCAACATGAATGATGATCATGTGGATCAGTTTCATTCTTGGTGTGATGATGGTGATTGTGTTTATCTTCTTTGGGCTGAAAAATTATGAATAATTAGTGTGTTTTGAAAATAAAATCTCCCACTTTTACACCATGAACATTCTGTGACGTCCAAAGTTGTGCATAAATTCCTTTGTTCGATAAAAGTTCTGAATGAGTCCCCTTCTCAGCAACTTTTCCATTTTCAAGAACATAAATAATATCAGCGTCTACAATGGTTGCGAGACGATGTGCAATGAATAAAGATGTCCTGAACATAAATTTCAAAATAGAAATGAATCATCGAAGCAATACCGTTTCTCAACTGCTCCTTTCAGCGATGCCATGATGTTGGATTCTGTAATTGCATCGAGAGAAGAAGTCGCTTCATCATAAATCACAAATGGAGCATTTTTGAGAATCGCTCTGGCAATGGCAACTCTTTGCTTTTCACCTCCGGATAATTTCAGACCACGTTCACCAACAAGTGTATCGTAACCCTATAAAAATCATTGTTACTCTCGGGTTGATGAAGCTACGATCTACTCACGTTCGGCATTCTGAGGACGCTTTCGTGCAAATCAGCCATTTTAGATGCACGAAGGACTTCTTCTTTTGTCGCCGTTGGTCTTCCGTATGCCAAATTATAGAAAATCGTATCATGAAACAAAACTGAATCTTGTGGAACAATGCTGATATTCTGTCGTAGGGAATTCAAAGTTAAATTTCGAATTTCTTCTTGGTTGATATGAATATTACCACTGTCAGTATCGTATAATCGGTATAATAACCGAACAATTGTTGATTTTCTGAAAATAATTGGCAAATTCGAAATTTCAAAATTATGTTACTACCCAGATCCACTTCCTCCGACAATCGCAACTTTTTTACCAGCAGGAATTTCGAGGTTCAATCCTTGTAGAATCGGTTTTTCTTTCTCGTAGCGAAAATGAACGTTATCAAGCTAAACGAAAAATAATAACACCCTATTGAAAAGTAAAAACATACTTTCAAGGTAATGTCATTATTTGTAATATCGAGGAGCCTCGCATTCGTCTTTTCAACAATATCAGGTTTTAGATACAAAATTGAGAACATTTGATTCATATCTACCAACCCTTGACGAACTTCTCTATAAACCGAACCTGAAATATTTCGTTATAACCAAACGGGTGACTAAAGAACTAACCGAGAAAATTGAGAGGAATGGATAGTTGAAATAGAAGTGTATTCGCGAGAACCAAATCTCCAACAGTCATATCTCCAGCGGCGATTCGATTTCCGGCCAAACACATCACACCAATCAATCCAGCACTGAAGATCGCATTTTGTGTGAAGTTCAAAAATGCGAGAGAGGTAGTTGTTTTCAATGAAGCTGTCTCATATTTTTTCAAGAATTGGTCATATCTATCTGCTTCAAATTTCTCATTATTGAAATATTTGACAGTTTCATAATTGATAAGTGAATCGACTGCTTTGTTTCCAGCATCGTTGTCTGCTTGATTCATTTGATGACGGAATTTCGTTCTCCATTGAGTTATACCTAATGTTGCTATACTGTACATTCCAATGCTTCCTACTGTCATAAAAGCAAATTCGGACCCTAATGTAGTTGTGAATAAAGCAGACACCATTCCTATTTCAATCGCCGTTGGCACGATATTGAATAGAAGAGAACTCAATATGAAACTCATTCCACGTGTTCCACGATCTGTGATGAAAATAACTGTTAGATTGAATGACGGCTATGAACATTACCGAAAAAAAACGATAATTTTGAGGAAAAATATATACTCGGATTTACTAGCTTTCCAATACGCAAAATGCAAAAAAAAAAACAGAGTTTCCATGAATCAATAACCACTTACCTATCGATTTGGACAAGGCTCCAGTTCTTCTGTTCAGATGGAATGATAAATCTAGGGAATGTAGATGCAGAAATATGGAGCGCGATATACTTCGAACAGAATTGTGAGCTACTCTAGCAAAGACTGAATTTCTGAGTTCGTCAAACGCGGATGCAGTTGTTCTAGCAATACCATCTGAAAACAAAATAAATTCACTCTAATTATAATATGAATCTCACATGCGAAAACTGTACAAATCCCTGCCGTAAAGAAAGACTGCGATAAAGACCCATCGAAAGAGAGCTTTAGAAACTCAGGAGCCTTGTAGTTATAATAATTGATCACATCTCTCAACAGAAACGGTACTGAGACATTGGCAATCTTTGCAGATATTAATAATGATAATGCAACTAATACTCTTCTCCTAATGTCTGGTTTTCCTTCGGGCCAAACGAACTTGAATAGTTTCCTAATTAACTGCCAGCCAGTTAACTTCGTGTCAGCCTGCAACTTTCATTTTTTTCTTGTGTTGATTGTTATACATTAGGAAACTCATGATTCAATTCCCATGCAAAAATTTTTAATCGTATTTGACAAATTAAAATGTGTCGGGAATCTCGACATTTTCCCAGCAAGTTTTTACATAAAAGAAGCTCGCGTATCGAGCAAAACAAATTAAATTCAGCTTGTTTTTTCAAATCAATTTTTTTCTTTATTTGTTTCTCACCTTTAGAGGTACTAACCCGCTCGCGCCTGGATGAAAGCAATTCCTTGTTTGCGTCACAATCTGAAAATTAACATTTTTACAGAAAATGATCAAGTCAATTTCTCTTTTAGTGGTTTTACTGGGTGCAGTAATCGCTTCAAATCTTAATCAACCTGACGATGCACTTGCTATTGACCAGTCTAAAACATGCAAATTGGGAGTTAAAAGAAGAATCGGAAATGGCACTTATTATGAAGAATGCCTTCCAAGATTCGAGACAAGTGGTAAATTTTTAAAGAAAACAAATGTGAATTCAAGAGGGATTTTCAGGTTGTTACGCAAATTGGATAAGAAAAGAAGCACTGCAATACATTCCAAGTGGAGAAACCGTTGAAAGAAATTACGTAGATAGAAAAATCGGTTTCCTCTACAAATGCGTGAAAACCAAGGAATACATCTACTTTGCACCAGTTTGTGAGTAAAACTAAAATAATACATTTATTCTAACATTAGTTACTGTTTTCTAGCATGTTTCATCACCAAACCTAACGGCGATAAAGTAACAATCCCGATGAATGGAAAGGGCACAGGAAACAACGGTGAAGATGTGTATTGCAAGCAAAACGGCGATGGAGAGTTCTCTTTCGAGTATGGAGGCAAATAATTGAGTAATATAAACTAACCTTCATATCTGATAAACATTTCTCCCTAATAAGTATTCTACTTTTCGATAAAACTGTTATGCTTCGGTGTGATATCTATAAAAAACAACTTCACTTAATCATTAAACAGAAATTTACCGTTTGTAACGCATGTTTTGTGCACAGCCTAAATTGAAGCATTCACTTTCTATATAACCTAAAAGAAGAAGTCAAACGTTTGAAAGTTTCTAAAATAGTACGATAAGAAGCGAAATATGTTAACAAACAAACACTTTTGATCTAAACTTATTACTTCTGCCAGTACATTGCAGAATAATGATAGGTGAAAAAAGTTTACTTCACAATATTTGCTTTATGTGATGAATGTTAATTCCAACTTAGAAACAGATTCCTGCTGGGCAAGTATCCATAAAGTCGATATACCTCGAAAATCCACGTGATTAATTTTAGAATACACTATGAACTTACCAACGTTGATTTTTTAATTTTAAGTTTTGAAATTCGAAACAACTCATTTCAAAAAATATTTCATTTTTGTTTCTTAGTGAAACTTTAATGGGAAAGATGAAATTTTCTGAAAATAGAGAAAACTTGAACGCCATTGTATTCGTTTTTATTTTATGGCTCAGAATATCACTCTATCAAAAAAACCAAGCGCTTCACAAAGACAACAGAAAATCAAAAAAAAATAAATTATTTTGTGCGTTTGATTGCAATTTTAATTACACATTTTTTCAGCTACAGTAGTAAAAAAAATTTAGGTTAAAAAAAAAAGAGTTCTGAATTTAATATTATGCAAGTTTAATTTTTCAAATCATTTTCTAAAGATCTAGTTTTTGAACGCCTAAAAATTCTATTCTCTTCATTTCGTCGGACTGTCCACTAGTGAAAAAAATAAAAGTTGTTTGGCCGAACTATGTCTGATTCTAGGCCGTGTAGAAAGTGTGTGTACACAACGACATGAAAACGCACATTTATTTTATTCGGCCTATTCCGTTAAATTTTTCAGATTTTCTAGTGTTTTTCCACGTGTTTGGAGTTTGAAAGAGGTTTTTAATAAGTCTAGAAAAATTTTCCACGTCTCAGTAACAATATCAAAACGATCATTGTTTCCTAACAGTAGTGCTATTTCATGGGATTTTCGAAATTAGGAACTAAACACTAAACATGAAAATTAGTTTTTGAAAAAAAATCAGCCACAAAATGTGCAGTTTACACCTAAAAATAAAATTTTAAACACCTAATTTGTGCCAAACTTTATTTTATAGTTCTTTTTACAACACTTTTTGAAATTGTTTTATTGTTCTCTGTTCATTCATTACAAAATTCATTTTATAGTCATGCGCCCACTATCTTTAAAAGGACACGAACGTGCTCTTACTCGAGTTCGCTTCAATCGCGAAGGAGATCTCATTTTCACCTCGGCCAAAGACAAGCGACCATGTGTGTGGTATACCGAAAACGGTGAACGAATCGGGTCATACGATCAACATAACGGAGCTGTTTGGGATATCGACGTAACTTGGGACACATCAAAATGTGTTACCGCCTCAGGAGACAACACAGTTAAAATTTGGGACGCAGAACGTGGAAATTGTTTGAACACAATCAATCATCAAACCCCTATGAAATCATGTGGCTTTTCATATTCCGGAAATCTGGTGGTTTTTACTACTCAAAAAATGACGAAAAATATGTCAACTGTTCAAGTAAAAGATCTTCGTGATAGTTCTCAAATGACCGAAGGAGGAGAATCAACTTTCATCTCTCAATTTGATGTCAACGCAGGAACTGCTCTTTTCAGCAAATTGGATGACGAGGTATTTCAAAAATAATGGCATTTTTTCCAATTAAATTTCATAGATCACTATCGGCTTCGAATCAGGTCTTATCCAACAATACGATTTGCGAAATAGCGAGCAATCGAAGAACACAAATGAAAATGTTCATCGGTACAGCATTCAAGATTTACAATTATCGCCAAATGGAGAGTTCCTCATCTCATCATCCAGAGATAAAACAGCTGCACTTCTCGATGTTAACGATTTGAAAAAGCTCAAACAATACAAGTAAGCTTTCTCATTCTCAAATGTTGGAAACAATTTTTTGTAGCAATATTCAGCTGTAAACGTTTATTTGAAAATCTTTCTTGATTGAGTTTCTCCCTAATTCTTTTTCGTAAATTGTGATTAATTTCATTCAGATCTGAACGACCTGTCAACTCGGCTTGTATTTCACCAACTCGGGATCATATCTGCCTTGGAGGAGGAGAAGATGCTATGCAAGTAACCCAAACATCAGTATCAGCCGGACATTTCGAAGCTAAGATTTATCATATGGTATTTGAAGAAGAATTCGCACGATTCAAAGGACATTTCGGACCAATCAACACTATGGGATGGCATCCATCTGGAAATTGTATTGCTACTGGAGGAGAAGACGGTTAGTTTTTCATTGAAATTTAAGGGTCGCACATTTTTTTGAAATGAGATAATAATAATAATAACTCGTTTTTTAGGTTACGTTAGAATTCAAGAGTTTGACGAAGATTATTCGAGCTTCAAATACGACTTCTAATTTTTTCTTTTTTTTTTTCGTTCTCCGCAAACTTGTGATTTTCTCCACCTGAAAGTATGGCTTCGAATTTTTTATTGACACTATTATATTCGCAAAGATATTGTTCTTTGAGGATATACTATTTTGAACTGATTTCCGGTGGCTGAAAAATTACAGGTTTGTTCTCTATTTGTTGAATTTCTAAATTATATTGACTGTTTCTCTTTCGTTCGGTGTTTTTCTAATTCTTGTTTCGGATATAAAGCTTTTCATTTCCATAGTTCGTATAATTGTTCTAACAGGTTATTGGACAACCTTCTTTATTTTTGACATTTTTTTTTCTGAAAATTGACCTAAATTTAATAGATGCCACATACAAACAAACACAAGTTCAAACAGCCTTATAGTAACAATGGATTTTCAAACAAAAAACGGAAAGGAGGATTTCGAAATGAAGAATCTGTGGCAGTTAACAAAATGTTGCGAGAGAAAAGGTATTTTTTTTGCAATTCTGCAAAATGAGTTAAACTTGCAGATTGGCTAAAAAACGGAAGCAAGATTTGAAAGAGCAAGAAATGGAAATGTTGGAGACAATTGACGAAAAGTACCAGGATACTCTGAAGGTATGTATTTTTATTGAAAAATGGTTTCAATCTGTTTTTCTTCAGAAAAGTAGTCGAACATTCCACCAATTCACCGATTTCCCACTCTCTTGGCGAACTCTTGAAGGTCTGAAAGAAAATGAATATGTGAAGCCGACTGAAATTCAACGAGACACAATTGCATACTCATTAGCCGGATCAGATGTTGTTGGGGCCGCAAAAACAGGAAGTGGAAAAACATTGGCGTTGGTTATACCGGTTTTGGAAGCACTTTGGAGAGCAAGATGGTGCTCGACGTATGGACTTGGTGCTCTAATTATTTCGCCGACCAGAGAATTGGCTTTACAAACGTTTAGTACAATCAACGCAGTTGGAAAACACCATGAATTCTCTTGTGGATTGGTTATTGGCGGAAGTGAGGTCTCCTTTGAAAAAAATCGCATCAGTGGTGTTAATATAATTGTGTGTACTCCTGGTCGACTTTTACAGCATATGGATGAAAATGAACAAATGAATTGTGATTCGTTGCAAATTTTAGTGCTCGATGAAGCGGATAGAATGCTGGATATGGGATTTGCTAAACAGGTTTGTTCAAACTCTCAAAAAAAAATACAAGTGGGTCGTATTTGAATGTCTTATTACGATTTACTAAATGAATTAAGAGTGGACGACAAATTTAACCCCTCAATGATTGGCTCAGGTTCTAATTTAGTTTATAAACTACATGTACAATAAGTTCATTGTGGAAAGAATTTTTGAAAAGAAATTATATTTTTTACAAAAAGCGTTTTAGTTTTTTTTTTAAATGTCTGGAACCACCAAATTAATCTTGTATTTCAGATCAACTCACTGGTGTCTAACTTGCCATCAGAACGACAAACGCTTTTGTTCTCAGCGACCCAAACGAGAAATATCAAAGATTTGTGTAGGGTTTGTACGAAGGTTCGTTTACCCAAACAATAAAGATCACAGGTTAATTTTTGAATGCAGGATCCAGTATTTGTCTCAGTTCACGAAAACGCATCAACAGCAACTCCCGACAAGCTCAAACAATCGTATGTTATCGTAGAAGAGCACAACAAAATCAACACTCTCTGGTCTTTCATTGAAGCTCATCGAAAGAAAAAATCATTGGTTTTTGTATCTAGTTGCAAACAGGCTAGATTCTTAACCGATGCATTCTCTCAACTTCGACCCGGTATTCCAGTGATGGGATTATGGGGAACAATGAATCAGAAGAAAAGAAACGAAACATTCTTAAAATATGATGAATGTAAAGCTGCTGTTATGATTGCTACTGATGTTGCTTCAAGAGGATTAGACTTTGAACATATTGATTGGGTTATCCAGTTTGATTGTCCAGCTACTATTGATGATTATATTCACAGGTTAGGCATTTTTCTAATTTTTGAGAAACAATTTAGAATTTTACAGAGTCGGTCGAAGTGCACGTAATGATGATACTGGTAACTCTCTTCTGATGATTTCGGAATCACAAAAGGATAGAATGATATCAAAATTAGAACAAAAATCGGTTCCAATTGAAGAGCTTCGAATCGATCCGAAAGCGTTGACTGATATTCGTGTAAAACTTCGAGCAATCTTGGCAGAATCTCAGGAGCTTAAAGATTATGCACAGAAGAGCATTGTCGCATATCTGAGATCTATTTATACAATGAGAGACAAGAAAATATTCAATGTTGAGAATATCAATGCGGCTGCTTTAGCTGATTCTTTTGGTCTTGTTTCTGTTCCAAGGATTCGATTTTTGGATAAACAACAAAAAGAGAAGAAAACAAAAGAAATTGATAAGGTATCTGAAAATGAAGAGGAAGAAGAAGAAGAAGACAATAAACCGACGTCTATTGTTGGAAAATTCAATATCAATGTTGATGATGAAGATCTATTTGTTGTAAAGAAGAAGAATCATGATGAAGAAGAAATTCTACCAGAGCCGAAAGTAGAAGTTAAAGAAGAAGAGGCAGAAATCATCAAGATGCATAAAGGAAAACCAATCAAGAAAGCATTGACTAAAGTCGGTGCAGCCAAGAAAATTCTGAACAAAAACATACGGGTGAATTCAAAGAAGACTTTCGGAGAAGATGGAGAGGATACTGAAGAAGGACCATCGACTATTGATTCATTTGGTTTGGATATTGAAGCAGCAAAGAGAGAATTGAAAGAAGTTGATAAAGTTGATCGAAAGAGATTCAGAGAATTGAAACAGAAGAGAAGAGCCGAGAAATTAGCTAAGAGAATGAAGTGAGTTTTCACAAATAATTTTTGAACTATTGAAAACTTGACTTTATACGAATATGATTGATAAGATCGCAGATTTACACAGTAGAGAGGTTTCAACAGCAATCTTCAAGTCTTTCGTGCTTTTCTCGTGTAATCGGAAACATTTTTCATAAAAATTATTTTAAAAAAACCCTAGAAATCGAACATGTTCGGTTCACAAACAAATGTATTCTTCTAGGAAAACTGACGAGCAAGATGATGTGGACGATGACGGCGATGATGATGATCTTGATCTCTCATGGCTCCCTGATCCAGATGCGGTGAAACGAAAGTATGAACAAGAAAATGAAAGTGATAAGGATGAAATGGAAGTTGACAACTCTAGAGACTTAGAAGCAGAAGCTCTTAAATTATTATCCCGATGATTTTGTTTTTTACAATACTTGTTGATTTGTCTGTTATTATGTTAATTGTTTCAGAAATATTTATATCAAAATCCATCTTTGTTTTTTTAATTGGTTTTGAACCAAACTATTGTATCTATTCTTATCGCAGACTTTTTATTTTTGATATCAAATATTGCAGCAAAATGGCACAATCGTATTTGCCAGCAGAGAAATTTCTTTCGAGAAAACAGGAAACAGTTTTACTAGATGAAGATGTTATTTACTGGAAAAGAATGCAGGTTCGATTCCAAGTTATCTCTATCACACCACTGTATTATGCTTTTTTCAGCAATTGACGGTATTCCAAGAGCCAGCAGTCGTGAGCTCAGTTCGAATTTCGCCGAAAAAACCGTTCAATGTTGCAACTACCAGCAGTGTTCGTCTGACTCTTTATGATACTGTTGTATGTGAACCTCTCAATTTGTTCAGTCGATTTAAAAAAGCCGTAACATCTATTGATTTCCGTCATGATGGTAGACTTATTGCAATCGGTGGAGAAGAAGGCAAAGTTCGAGTGTTTGATATCGAGAAAACAACTGGAAATAACAAGGTAAAAAGAGTTTAGCATTTCGTAGTCATTGATATTATTCAGCTGGCTCTTCGTGTAATGCAAGCGTCGCAAAGTACTGTCAAAAGTGTGAATTTTTCGGCACGTGGAGATACAGTGTTTTCAATGGCTGATGATGGAATTGTTAAACAATATCGAGTTGCGGATACTGCTTATGGGTAAGTTTCATATTGTTTTCCTTGTGATTTTGTATTTGTGAATTAATCGAAATATTTCAGTGTTAATGCCGTCCCAATGCTGGAAATTCAAGCACACGATGATGCTATTCGATGTGGTGTTGTTTCTCAAATGAATGATTATACCGTAGTTACTGGAGGTTATGATCATAAAGTTCGTGTTTGGGATATCAGAAGTAAAGAGAAAACTGTGGAACTTGATTGCGAATATCCTGTCGAATCTGTATTGTTTTTGCCTGGAGAGCAACTCATTGCAACCGCCGCTGGTCCTATTGTGAAGTGAGTTTCACATCGGATTTCAAATAATGTGTGTTTGGAACTTGATCTATTCAGGATTTGGGATATGACAGGAGGTGGTCGACAATTATCGGCACTTCAAGCTCACTATAAAACAGTCACATCTCTACGATTGGCCACAAACTCAACATGCCTTCTTACTGCTGGAATCGACAGAAGAATAAATGCATTCAGAACAACGAATTATTCTCTCGTACGAGTTATCGTAATTTCCATACATCCCAATTGATTTTGTAGATTCATTCTTGGTCGATGCCGTCGCCAGTTTTGGCTATTGATGTTTCCAAAGATGACAATACAATGGCGATTGGAATGGGAAATCTTATGGCTTTATATAGGAGAGCAGATATCAAAAAAGAAATAACTGCATCAGCAACATCAGATGATAAAAGAGCTGTTATCAGAACTGCAGCACCAGTTGTTCACTTAACCGAAAAAAATAATGCGAGTGTGAATGCTGATGTCATTGCAAAAAGTGCGGATAAGGTTAGATATTGTCATATTTAAAACGAAATTACAAATGTATTCGTAAATTTCATACTAGTATTTTTAGTTGAAACTATCTCGTGTCGATACAATGCTCTCAGGATTTAAACACGCAGCAGTTGTCAAATATTTATTCTCAGGTAATGATTTAAAAATCTCATTTCTGTTATTTTAATCTATTTTGTTTCAGGTAATTATCGCGCTACCTTGGACGCAGGAGTTGTTAGTTTCCTTCGAATCATTGTCACGAGAAATGCTATCCATCGTGCTATTGCTGGACAAAACACCATGGTTCAAAAGAATCTTGTGAAGTGAGTTTTCATTGTTTGTACATCCCACAGTTTGTTATTTCAGATTTTTGCGTCAGAACTTGTTCAAATCACAGTATTTCCCAACTCTTCGAGCTGTAACACTCGCATTTTTCGGTTGGTTTTGTGGTAAAAAAAAAACAATTAGAAAGTAACATTTTCAGAGGTTTACAATGTTGATGAGCTAGATAAAGGAGTAGCATCTGCTGCATCAAAATTGCGGGCTCAATTATCAAGAGAGTTGGAAGTTCAACGAATGGTGGCCTCGTTGATCGGAACTATTGACATGATTGTGGCCACGACAAAATTGAATGTAGTCAGTTTTTTACACACTTAATCGAAAAAAAAACTTATTTTAAATTTTCATTTTCTGTGTCATTATCAAAACACAAATCAGATGTGTGTTGATGTTTCAAAGAGAACAACTAATTGAGCTCTAACTTTCAGAAATCATCAAATGATATTATTGAAGAGGATGATATCTTTGGCGAGCCGGTTATTAGCGCTGTTGATTTGGACGAATTGGCACCATCTGATGGTGCAAAAGCAGAAGAGTGATAACAATTGAGTCAGGTTAGTTGTTATTACTACGTTTTTTGACCTTTCATGTTCGATTTTCAGATTCCTTGATATTCTTTTTCATCTTTGCTCGCTCATCAATCAATTGTTTATTGTTATTGTTACATTTTTTGTTTTATTATTTTTCAAATTCGGGTTCCTTTTTTGTTTTCTTTTTTTAGTTGATTAAACGTTTCATTTTTGTTCGAAACAAAAAAATGCATACATTCAAATATCATATAATTAGGTACGCTTAATTGAGAATGGTCGTTCTGAACCGAATTATAAAGTTCAAAACATCCTATTTAATGTTGAATTTGAAATGGAATATCACAAGAAAGAGAAGAAGGAAGAAATCGGGGGACTTTTTGTGTTTTTTCAGAGAGGTTTTCGTATTTCCCTGAAGATGGCACCAAAGGCAAGAAAAACTAGGAAGAAAAAAGGAAAGAAAGTGTTACATTGGATCATTATTGCATAATAGTGATAGATCGTTTGCATTGAGAGTTAAGTCCTGAAATTAGGTAATTTTAGAGAATGAATCCTCATGATGAATACCTGAAGATCATTGAAACATTCCAAGTGTTGACCTGGTGTACCTTCAGCATTGGTAAGAACTAGTTTTGGAATATCTAGAGCTTCTGGTGAATTCGAGAACGTTCTGAAAATTCGACGGTTATTCTAGGACATACGTTTTTTTAGAACATCGAGCTCAAACTGAGAGAGGATTTTCAATGACCCTTATTATATCAGCATATAAAGTTTTCATATTACTGTACCTTGTGGGCCACGCTGGTTGTTGATTCGGGTCCAATTGATTATGCGGAGAAGTCGGAGCAGATTGTGATTCCGGTGTTAAAATAGGACCGGGTGCTAATCTCGGCCCACATGTTCCTGTACTATGTCGTGGACCAACTGGAGCATGATAATAATTCGGCCCGCCATTCTGATGTTGTTGCGGCGGACCGCCATTCATCAGATTCGGTAAACTTCCAACTTCTTGATGACCGAAATCATGCATTCCAGGTGGACTCAGCTCCATACAAGGTGTCTGACTACCATCTAACATTAGAGAGGAGGTATGGGGAGATCCCATTGGAGACTGCATTGGGGAACCATTTTGGTAACTGGAAATGAGGTTGTGGAATGGATATGTACATAGGTTATTTGGAGACATACCCATATTGCATTGGATGCATCATATGATTAACCGGTGATTGTAAAGGAGACATTCCATTCTGGCTAACATTTCCAAGTTGAAGAGGAGATGGTATTTGTGATGTTTGTTGTTGTTGCTGTTGTTGTTGTTGTTGCTGTTGGGACATCATTCCAGAAGGACCAGGCTAAAATTGTGAAATATTGTCAATCCATGAAACTGGGGACCTCGAAAAAAGTTTCCTGAGGATTAAAAGACGGAACTTGCAATCCCTCTTTTGAGCCCAAACAACTCATATTCTACATATATTTCTTCTTACCATAGAATTCTGAAGATAATGTTGATGTTGTTGCATTTCCTGACTTCCCATGAATTGCATTGGATGTGGTTGATTCATTCCCATATTATGAATTGCTGGATCAGATCGTGCCCGATTTATCCTACAAATTTACACAGTTTTTTTCTCATTGCAATCCACCATTCAATAAAAATCTTACTGATTCCATGATTCTGGAGGAACTAATCCTTGTGGTGGATGATGATATCCGGCACTCTGAGGCATCTGATGGTGATAATTATGTGATGCGTGTGGATGTAATGGTGGAACACGATCTGGTGATCGACTATGTGCACCACGACCATTTCCATATGGATGATAATGATGACCACCGGCACCCATCATATGCCTTTCTTCTGGTGAACGACTTCGATTTGGCTGCAAAAAAGATTCATAAACCACTACGACCCACGAAAACCAAAATTTTTTTCTGGGAGTACAGTATTCGAATATCGGATTTTCTGAACTTTATGAATTCCCAATTGTTTACTTCTTTCCAAAAATCTTTTTCGAGGCATTTGACATTTAGCATGATGATCATTTGGGAGTTAAATTAATTTGAGCGCACTTTTCAAAAATTAGCTCTTTTCGTTTTGAAACAGAAAACAGAAAAGTCAAATGGAATGTTCGACTAGTTTCGGGGTTTCAAAAATTCGCGGAAATTCTTTGAAATCTGCACATTTATAGAACTCAATCATCTGGTGAACATCGTATGATTCTGTCTTATCAGAGACTTCTGTGAAAAAAAATGTATTTTTTCACTGCATCTACTATAATCATTAACTATAAAAAATTTCAACAAATTTCAACATAAAAATACATTTATTTTCACATCTCATTTCAATGAAGATTTTCAATAATTTATAATTTACAAATTAAAAAAAGCATAACTTCTGTTCCGAAACCCATGTGATAAAGTACAGGTATTGAATGAGGAGAGCTCAATTCCAGATGTGTAAAAAATTTCAAAAATACACTCAACCTCACAAAACATCATAGAGCACAAAAGTTTGGAAAATGTACTGGAACAAATTAAAAAAAAAAATACTCATATTACGAAAAATGGTATTTTTCATTATGAAATAATTTATTTTACTGTGTGGAATTTCACTGTTCCGGAAGTGTGTACACAAGCGGTCAGTAGTGCCTTGGATTCTTGTTTTGGTTCATGCTTAAGATATACAACTAGGTGCATTGAATTCAGATTTTTTAGTTTCGAAAGAGCTTCTTAAAAATGAGAAACACCTCGAAGATCATTTTTTTTTTTGGAAAACCCTGGTTCTCGAGAGAATTGTCTTCAAAGTTGTAAAAAACGCAAAATTAAATACAAATACAAATAAAGTAACTCACTACTGACCGCAAGTTTATTTATTATCAATAATTAAGTAGTAAATAATAGTTTCACAGGCTCAAAAAAAGCGAAAGAGAAACATAAAAGTTCGATAGTTTATAATTTTAAATGAAATTGAAATTTGTTTTTTAATTTTGAAATCATTGCTCACCATATGATATACTCTGTGATTATGTGTCATATCATGTTGCCATGGCCATTGTTGTTGTGTAGAATATGATGGCATTTGATGAACATTTGGAAGTGATCCGCCTAAATTATGACCCCAAGGTTGTTGAGGTGGACATAGACTAGACGGGCCCTGAAATCAAGTTCAATTTTTACTGAGAAATGTTTTATGAATTACTCACTTGTGGAATAGCCATTGGTGCTGTTGAAGGTCCAGATTCGCCAGGTTCATGAGTTATTGATCTGACCTGTCTCATAATATCCTCAAAAGTATTATTCTCCTCATTTTGTTTTCTTTCGAGAATTGCTATCTTCTCACTGAACTTTCTCGGTGTTCCACCCGAACTCGACATTCGCATGCCTTATCAAAAATTTCCTGAAATTTCGAACATTTTTTGAGATGATTGATTGGATCGATCAATCTTGACCAACGAAAAAAACAATTAAAAGCAACAACAGAGTCGTATGAATCAATAAGAGAAGAAGAAAAAAAACGAAGGGGAAAAGTCTGAAATGAAACGACAAAATTTGGCGGCGCCCAGGCACGATACATTTTAGTCATGTGATAAGAGAACCGAGTTTCGATGTACTGCACATATATACACATACATACAAACATTTTGTTGAATAAATTTGAATAAATATTGAATCAACATTGAAAACTGGTATAAAAAATTGAAATTTTGAAGTGAGACATACTTTGGGTACTGTAGTTTTAGCTAGATGAGATTTAGCATGTAGTTCCAGAAATTCAATACTAATATGTCACTTTTGCAAATGCAAAAAACTTCCTTAATCCGAAGTACCATATAAAACAAAGTACTACTACAAACCTTCGAAAAAAATTTCCAAAAAAAAATACAGAAGCAGAAAAATTGTATCTACAGAAAACTGCAACCGAATATATATTATATAATACTTTTCGGTGTTTTCGAAAACAAAAACAAACGTAGTTTATGAGATTAAACACGTGTCAACAAAAGGTTAAAAATAGTAAACTGGGAAGAGAAAAAAAAACAAAACAAAAAAGTATTTCGAGAAAGTTTTAACCCGATAAGAACAGAAAGATTATTGTGTGCTATCTCGAAAAAAAAATTCGGTTAAAATTCATTAAATGAAACTAAAAAACGTTGTTGACCTTTGAATTTTTATTATTATTTTTTTTGGCTTCAGAATACTGGAAATGAGCTTGAGTAGAAAGTTGGGGAAAATAAAAAAAAGTAAAACTAGAGAATCTTTGGGGCACAAGAGAATCTTTGGGGCACGTGAATTTGAAAAAAATAGAAGTAATCTTCATTTTTCGAGGACCTTATTCTTTGCAATTTTTGAAGACTCAATCGAGTTTTTCGACGCAAAGAATTCGCAGAAGTTGAGCAACGCAGTGAAAAAATTAGTTTAGTTTTGTGAACTCCCACTCGAAAACTGTTTGATACTGAAAACTGAAAATAAAGTGACTTGATGTGATGGATTTGTTACTCTCTAGTATTACCTAAAATTACATTGGTACCACGAGATCTGTTAAATAAAATCAATTTTATTTGATCCAGCAAAAAAACTTCGCCATATTTTGATACTAAAAAAACATTTCAAACTATGATGATCAATTTATTTAGCAGAGGTAGCAGAGAAAAATCATTTGATATTTACCAATAATAATATTCATGTGTGCCGGAAATGAGAAGTCATCAAAAATTCAACGGCTGGCACCCATTAAGTATAAGTAGACAGTTCTTATCATTCAAATTGTTTATTATTTTGAAGTATATTATTTGTCGTAGATGATCTCTTCAAGTTCATCTTAATGTCACTATAGTTTCACAATCCCATAAAAGAACAAACTTTTTTGTATCCATGTTTTTTCCGCCTTCTTTTCGAATCTCAAAGCATCCAAAAGATTACAAAAAAGAGCCGGAAAAACTATAGTCAAATAATATATTGTCACAGTAAAAAAAAAGAAAAAAAAAATAAAGTCATCAGAAAAAAAAGAAGAAGTTTTGATGCATTTTAGATCGAAACCATGGGTGCTTTATTTGTTATTTTCTCATTTCTTTTTGTTGTAGGCGGAGGAGAATGGTTTCTAGGGAGTTGTTCGCAAAATGGGATAAAAAGTGCGCGAGTTAATGAGAATAAGTGTAGGTGGACGATATTCTGAAAATCTGGAAATAGACAACAAAAAGATCGAGCATCGAATTCGCTCGACTAGAATTTGTCATGCTTCGTCGAATTCCATTATCCACGCCGTCATCATTATATAATTAGGCAAAGAATGTTTTTTGAAACAGTAAAGTCTTATTTGATTTTTGATGATTTCGTATTTCCTGAAATAAAATGAATAAACCCCTTTTGAGGAATCACAGATTTCTATTAAATTTGATCTTTTTGAACTTTTTAGTCCCACTCAACATTTTGTTTTTATGATAAATAGTATATTTTCGGGTCCACGTGACTTTTTCTAATTATTCTCCAAAAATTTAATCAAAAAAAGCCCACCCAGAATAGCTAAATGAATCCAGGACGACCAAAAAAATTAATTTCTGAAAAGTGCAATAACCAAAAAAAAAACAGGAAAATTGAGTGAAAGAAAAAATGAAAAAAGGGGGAGAAGGGTGTGTGTGTGTATTTGAAAAAGAGAAAAACGAGCAGCAAAAAAATGGAGAAGAAATATTGGAAACATGAGAGAGACGATGAGAAATATACGAGAATAGCTCGGCGAGCCAACTTCGATATATTATCGACTGACTTTATAGAGATAGAAGAATCAGAGAAAAGAAATACATGGGGACAAAAAAAAAAATGAGAAAAAAGATTTTTTTGATGGGTTTCATTTGGAGCTGGATTATTATTTATTCATTCATTCATTCATTTGAACATAATGATATGTTAGAATAATAGAAGAAATATTATTAGCATGTGATTACAAAGTATTTCGCATATTTTAAGAGTTACTTTGACTTATTTTCTCTCATAAAGAATCTCAGAACTATCTCAGGTCAATGAACTAACTGAAATGTTATTAGTATAAATATAACTTTGATATTTCACATGGGTTCCAATAATAGAGTTTAACAATGTAATCATCGAAATATCAAAACCAGGCGTGTTCAAAAAGAATCACAGGACGTGACTCTAAATCTTATTATGAAATTTTTCAGGAACAAGTTTTGTAGAATGGAAATAACATAGCTTATTGGACTTATTAGTGGGCTCAAAATATCTATGATAACTTATCAATAAAGCACGTGATACTTATGAGATCTTAGGTTTCAATAATATAAGTACAAAAAATGAAAATAGTTTTATTCCATTATTCAGTGGAAAATTCAATCGCGAGCACACAATTACTGGAGTTCCAATTTTCACCATAAAATGATTTCAGAAAATAAATGTTTATATGAAAATAAGTTGAAATTTGAAGATCTTTGACTCGTCGAATCAAACTCTGATATTTAACAATGCATAAAACTGAATTTAAACTGATAAAAATGGTGCTTGATGGGTGGTTCCAAATATCTTCTGAGAATTTAGTTTTCAACCTTGTCACTAAAACTCAAAATCGGAAAATGTAACTAGAGTAACCAAATAGTAGGAATTTTTCAGCTGTTCAAAAAACACATGAATTTTTTAGGAATATGGGTTCATTTAATAATCATAATTCCTGCTAATGAAAAAATTCATTGTATCAAACCGGAAACACTGGAAAATATCGGAGAAAAATCCGCAAGCTTGTGACACTCTTGCGCCAAGAAAATGTGTCGCAAGTCTGCGAAAAACTGCAGCAAGCTTGCGACAAAGGAAAAAAATGTTTTAAGCCTTGCCATACGCTTGCCATTTTTTCTCTAAGATGGTACTGAAAGATTGTGAGCATTTCAAACAGAACATTTGAAAATGGTCTTCAATCATTTCGATCAGAACAGTGGGTGTGCGATTCAACAACCTAGTGAAACTTGCAAGACACAAATTTATTGTCGAATCTTTGATAAGAAAAAATCCCCAACTTCCGAAAATCATAATTCAGCTGAAACTGGAAAAAAATTCGATCAAAAAAGCATTTGTAGCTGAATTATTGGTGATTGTTAGAAAAATATGTGAAATAGATGAAACTTTTTCAAAGTTGGTACGAAATTTAAAAAACTCGGTGTTAAGACGCTACCTTTTCAAAGCTAATTACAAAGTATTAAGGGACTATAGTTCTATTTCTGTTTGCTTACCTTTTTGGGTGATGTATTGAGCTGTAAATCACGATTACTGGAAATTCAGATAAGCCAAATCTTTTTTTCAAAAATGACAACATCATTATACCACGTGTTACCCATATGTGACAACAACAAAGATCTAGAAAATTCGGGAAGTTCACATATGTTTTTGTGCTTTGAAAAAGAGAATAATAGCTTTCGCGAAAAACTTAATTGAAAAAAGTTGACATTTCTGAGAACTAAATTGAATTTTTTTCGAACTTTATAAATGAAGGACTTGTTTATTTTTGAATTAATTCCAGCTGAAATTCAACATCGTCATTCGATTGCATCCAAATTATTATTCTGGGCGTCAAAAATATTCCTTTAGCTTATGGTAACAACGTTTTTCATTTATTTTTAGAACGTTTTGAAACATTTGATTAGGAAACAACAAAATGCTTTTCTCAAAGTTTGTACTAGCAGGTGGATCATAGAAGAAAAAACTAATATAATAATGAAAAATGAAAAGAGTGGGAGTATGAAAATATAATATATCTTTGTAGAGAAGCGGAGAATATAAATCTGGATATGTTGTTCGGATTAGCTCGACAAAATTTATGTGAAGATATATGAAATTTGTATCCTAGTAAATCGTTAATGAAATACAGGCGGATGAGATTATATAAAAATAGGCATTACGATTATTACTTAAAAGTTTTAATCATGCTCTAAGTTCAACACCATGATTAAATTATAATGATTTAGCAAGTTTAAAAATAGGTATTCCTTTAAAAAGTGCCCGTGGTTTACGTGAAAAAAAACAAATTTGAAAAATATTGATTACCGGAGCAGTGAAAGGGCGTACTTACATAACTTGAAATGTTTTTTCGAAAATCGGTGATTTTTCTATCTTTTATCTCTGATCGCAGGAGCAACGAGATATAATTTTTGTGCCCAAGAAAACGTAAAATTTGATAGAGTATAGTTTTGCCATGAGTTCCATTAAATAAGAAATCCATGTTAGATTTTTCTGTTCTAATAAACTTAAAACACATGTTTGCTCGTGTTTGACTAGAAGCAAACTACATTAACCACGGAAAATAATTTGGAAAAGTGCGTTTCGAATGAATATGAATGTTTTTTGCCTTTTCGCGCATAATTCAGTTAGCTGGAATAATCAAATTTCAAAATATCTAGTCAACTTCCTTGAGTGAGATATAGGTATGTATGATTAATACTAGGGAAACAAAAGAATTTGGGTCGTGATAAATTTATTCTAACATATCAGTCGTTCATCGCTGCTATTGGCCTACTGTAGTTTCAGTTTTCTCACTTGAAAATAAGCTACTCAGAATAAAGAAACCATGAGATAAAAAGTTTAGAGTATTTCTACACGTAAAGTTCAAGTTTTACATTGAAAATTCACTTGAATTTCATTTCCAGAGTAATAACTTTTAGGTTGTCAATAGAGCGGGTGTTACCGATTTGGAACTGTAACTCATAGTAAGAACTACAGTACAAAAGATAGCAGTTTTTCCTTGTTTAGAAAATCAAAATTTATTTAAAATCTCAGAAACCAGAAAAGTGCCAAAAAAACGTTGAGAGTAACACAATCTTCTCTTTTCAAAGTACAACCATATAACATATGCAAATATTTGCATTTTGCAGCCTTTTCTGTTTTAAAAAGTTATCTATCCCTACTGTCCAATGATCGATAATTTTTTTTGTATTCAAGTACATTTTCCTGCCACTTTCGTAATGTTCATATTATGTATTTATTAGTGAGAATGCATCCTATTTCGACATTTTCTGAAAATGACTCATCAAAATATATGACGTCACAACACCCGCCCTTTGTTTAGCACATCACATTTTTATTTATTTTTGGCGTGCAATGATAAAATCGTTTTTTTTTCTTTTTTGGTTCTTACGTTTGTCATTATCATCAATCGTAGAAATTGAGAAGAAAATATTACACTTTTCAGGAAAAATGGCTAACCTTCAACATATTTTCATGTCTGTTGATAAGGATAGATCCGGTCAAATTAGTGCGGACGAATTACAACGTGCATTGTCAAATGGAACATGGAATCCATTCAATCCGGAAACTTGTCGTCTTATGATTGGAATGTTCGATTCAAATGGAGATGGTGCTATCAATTTTCAAGAGTTTCAGGTAAGTTCTATATAATTTTTTGCACGTATGTAATTTTCAACAATACATTCGATGCATTTTTGTTATCGTCTCGAAGGAAAAAAATAGTTCCATATTTTTAATAAAATATCTATAAAAATCTTCAGGCGCTCTGGAAATACATAAACGATTGGACAAACTGTTTCCGTGGATTCGATTCGGACGGTTCTGGAAATATCGACAAGCAAGAACTCACAAATGCGCTCACGCAGTTCGGTAAGACATCGATAATAAACCAAATTCTAACTTGAATTTATTTAGGCTACCGTCTTTCTCCACAATTTTACAATATCCTGATGCACAAGTTCGATAGATCACATTCGAATAGAATTAACTTCGATGATTTCATTCAATTATGCGTCGTTCTTCAAACTTTGACTGCGGCTTTCAGGTAAGAAATATTTATTTTCTATTTTTCGAAACAAAAAAACCCTAGCAACCTCTCATGAATTATTTTTTGCAGAGATGTCGATACGGATCGAGACGGTGTCATCACAGTTGGATACGAGCAATTTCTTACAATGGTGTTTTCATTGAAAATGTGATTTTGACCAAGAGTAGGAAAAATAACTCACATTCTCCTTTCGAACTAACTTTAATTTTTCCAACTCTAGTTGAGAATCCCATCCCTTGCAAATTCGTCTTCAGAAATGCTAATTTTCAGTTTTTCAGGTAGCTCGTAGTGTGTTCAATCGATTAGGATAATAAAATGACCGGTCTGACATGCCTTCCATTGTAAATATTCTACCCAACTTTGTTCTCCAAAATGTTCACTTCGTGTGAAGCTTTTTCACTGTCCTCTCTCTATCCAAATAAATAATTTCTTTCGGCTGAAAAAAGTGTTTTATTCGTAAAAAAACGGTTAATCATGGTACAGTGTTGTGTGAAAAAATTTAAATAAGTGAAAAATGATCGCTGTTGCATGTTTCATAAAGAGTTCCTTTATCGACGAGAATTTTGATAGCTTCTTTGATATCTTGTGGTTTGACACCGTTCATTTGACTTTGGACCCAATCGAAACTCAAGCCTACTTCACCAGTACTGTCGCGAACACTTTCGAACACAGCGACAACCTGAAAAAAGAATATTATGGATTTTTACTATTCTTGAACATTGATGGATGTAAAAGCAAATGAGATGATGAAATTTACCTTTTCTTCCAACGAGTTTCCAGAAGCAGGTTTAACATCTTTGTATATTCTTTCTCTGGTGTCAGAGCTTTGCTGAAAACTTTAAATTACAATGATTTTTGAAGAGAACAACCAACCGAGTTTGAGGTTGAATTCGTGGTATTCGAATTATTTCTTCTGGTTGGTGGTGCCAACATTCCTTTCATATTTTGAACGGCTCCTTGCTTCATTTTTTCCATTACGTCTTTCTCGAAGAACAATTTAGCAGCTTTTGATTCTAGTTCGAAAACACGATATTCCTTGTCTTCTGGCACTTCCGAGATGTTGAAAAGCATGATAACTGAAAAATTCACAAAACTTTAATAACGATGCTCACTTCTTACTGTTATTCCCATCGAATCCTTTGAGTTTTCCAATTGCACGGGCACGAGAACCTTCGACAATCTCTGCGTGAGTGTGGTCTGCCTGAAAGTAGATTGTTTCATATATAATGTTCAAGTTGTTTCACTTACGTCATATTTAACTGCTACAAACTCGCTTTCCTCATTTTCTGGATCGAATAAAGTATATGTCGTTGTTCCATCTTGCTCCGCAATCGATTTGACTGTTCCAACAGTCATAACTGTGGCAAATCTGTATGTTCCAAGAACAAATTTGTCATCAGATGGATCCAAAAGGGCATTCAATTGAGTAATTGAAGTTGGAACCGGAAGACGTTCGCTGATTGCTGTGGCTCTGCTATCTTGTTTGGCACCGGTGGCGAAACTATTTTCTCCAACCCATTTCTGTTCTCCTTGGAAAGAAGCATCCCATTCTTGGTTCATTTTGTAAGTTTTATATCTGTAAGTAACGAAATTATCCGTCGACTATTGAAGAAGTCCAGAGAAAAAATATTGCGCGAAACCTGGCAAGGAAAAACGAAAAATGATCATTGCGCAAGAACGTTTGAAAAACAAAAATGAATTCGAGTGCTCGCGCCTTTCCAAAGTCCGCAATATTCGTCAAATGTGGTGTTTGCACACACAATGAACTTTGTGGGCAAGTTGCCAAAATTATTTTTTTTTCCTTGAAGCTCGAGAAAAAAACAAGAAAAAATTCACTTTCCGAGTTTCAGGGCGTAACTGAATTTCAGAATTTTATATTAGGAGTATTCTATTGCAAGATTTACGTTTTTCTACCATATAATAATTAGTTTTCTCGATAAACTAGAGTTTTCTTGATTTTCAGGTAATGATTGGCCGACTGTGCTTGAGTAGAACAGCAGTACGTGGTTATTCTTCTGCAGAGACAGCGAAATTCACTGTTCAGCCAGCAGTAGAGGTTAGTCAAGTTTTTCTAATAATGTTAACTGATGTATTGTTTTTAAAGAGATCACCCACTGATCTTCTGAAAACTATCGCCGAGACAGTCGGAACTGATGCAACTGCTCCACATTTTGCGTTCATCGATGACCCAGCCACGATTCCATCCACAGCGTCAGCCAAAAGAACCTACTTTATGGCTAAGGTATTTTATGATGAGCTTTGAGAATCACAAGTATATTTTCAGGAACTGGGTAAACGCGCAGCTCACGAACTAGCTTCTGAATGGCCAACCTTGTTTGCTTTCGACAGAGATCAACCAAGACTCCCAATTTTTCGTCCAGAACATCTACCGGATCCTCTTCAGGTAGATCCAACCGAACAAAATTTACTAAAAATGATCGAAAGTCGAGAAGTTCAAGACTGCTGTTTGCTTTATGAAAGGATGCGTTCAGAAAATGTTGATGTAAACGAGAAAACTCAATTAGAACTTTTCAAACTTGTTGCATACTACAACTCATCAAATGTACCATTCGCAGAATGGACAGAATGGGTTGGAATGAGACATTTCGGACAAGATGAGAAACACGACTGGAAAAGTGTGAGATCATTTTTTAATGATTTAAATTGAAAAAAAAATTGGATTTGCAGGCTGGAGTAGCTGATTTGCTTTTTGAGACTCTTCCAAAAACTGACGAAACTGTGTCTATCATGATTGCCGCTCTATCCAAGTTTGGTGAAAATGCAAAAGCCAAAAAACTTTTCGAAGAACACACAGGAACAAAAGGAAAAGTTCAACTTGAGGCGTATAATGGCTTGATCACAAATTCAGATTTTAAAACTGCTCTAGAAATCTGTAAAGGATTATCTGGAATTCGGCCAAATGTGGCGACATTTTCGGCTTTATTAGAATCAGCGGCGAAAATCGGAAATTTCGAGGATAGAGTTAAATCGTTTTCAAAAATTTTGGGAGAAATGAAGTCGCTGAAAATTGAACCAACATTGACAACTTATTATCATGTTGTGAAGAATATTATTGATGCGAAAACACAGAAATTGTTGAACGAATCAAAAAAAGATGAGGATATCAAAAAATACCAAAAACAAATTGTGAGTTTTTTTCACATTTTTTCAAAAAAAAAGTATTTTTTAAAGGTTGTGTCAATTTCTTGGTTGTCTGAAATTCTCGGAAGAATTGAAAATAAACAATTAGAAGTGTCTTCAACTTATTGTAACCTATTTTTCGCCGAGGCAATGGGAGTTGCATATCGTGCAGCTAATCTGGAAGTCGGTCAAAAGTTATTGGACCTTTACGAAAACTCGAATAATCATGTCAAAATGCCGGCTTTTACGACAGAATCGTTGTTCTATAATCGATATCTTCAACTTTTCATAGAACAAAGCTCATCAATTGAACAAATTTATCAAAAATACAAGTAAGAACCAGGAGAATCAATGTTTCTTAAAACGTGATTGTTTTTCAGAGATTTTGTTCCTCGCTTAGTTGGTGTTAGTAATTCATTGAGTAACTCAGTATATAGAAAGTTAACAAAGGAATCTCATTGGCCTCTTTTGAGAAGAGTAATTCAGGATGGAATAACTGCTGGGCAAATGACTACTGTATTAGCAGAAGAAATGAGAAGACAGTTGATCGGAGTTGAATATCATGTAAGCTTTGTCGTCAATTTTTCGAAAAGTATGCTCATTTCCAGGCTCTCTCTGTAAACGAGCGCGATGAATTCACTCAACTTGTCCAAAAATTGGTATCAACTTGGACTGAGTTCAGCAAATTCACTGAAGAATATTCAAAGAGAATGCAAAGAAAATGGTCACCTAGTCAAATATCAGAATGTGCTCTATTGCTGACACGAATTGGAGAATATCAGAAATCGTATGAATTGTTGGAACTGATACTGGATGAAGAGGCTATCAACGGAGAAGAAGCGACAGTGATGGCACATGGACATGCTAGACCGAGTGCGATGTCTGCGTTATTCGAAGATGCGTTGAGACGGAAAGATACTTATGCGTGAGTTCGATATTTCAATATAGATGAAAATATAAAAATTGTTATAAGTCACATTAGAGCGAGATCAACTTTCCCTTTCCCTTCAGGTTTTCTCTTTGAAAAATGGACAAAAAATGTCTAAATTTGTCTCTCCGGTTTTCCAAATCCTTACTATTCTATAATCAAAGTGATGAATCTGGCTTCACAAATTTTTCTATTTCAATTTTCAAAAAAACAAATTTTTTATTTCTCTTAAAATGTGATAATAGGAACTAACCTAAAGTGTTTTTTAAAACTGCATCTCAAAAGTAAGCTGAAATTCATCAAGGGTTCTATTGTGAAAATCTTTTTTTTTTCAAAAAGTTCTCGTAAGTATTTTTTCCTTCAACCGTGACGTGATAATATGATTTTTCCCAAAACGGATTTAATTTTGTAGTTATTTTTATTTGTCAGAGTAGACAGGAACGTCTATTTGACAGGTTGAAAGTGAAACAGTGGTCTTTGTGAAAACATATACAAAACTTCGATAATTCGATTACATTACTATCCGGTTTTCTTTTTTCAGCGCGGCGTTGTGTCTTCAAATTATTTCACTTCATAGCAACCGAAGTAAACTGGAACCGTTGGTCAATCGAATTTTTGAAAAATGTTCATTGACCGAATCACAACAGAAAATCATCGAGAGTTTCGTTAGACTTCGACCGCAATAAGAAAACTTTTTTGTTTCATACTGTAGTTTTTTAGGATTCGAAATTTTTAGAAAATAATAGAAACTTCGTATTTATTGTTCAATTGTTATTTTTCATTGTTTTTCGTCCAACAAATAAATTTTTTCACTTGTTTACACTTTCAAATACCGCCTATTACACTCCTGATAAACGAACGTCTTGATTTTTTTTGTTTATTTTTTGATTTCTCTTTGTTTTCTGTGTTTCCCCATCGAAAAGGATACGTGAAATTTTGCAGTTTATTTTTTTTCACAGTAAATATTTGCTTTTAAAATTTAGCAGTTCTAAACTTCTCGAGAAACTAAAAATTCATTTTTTTTGCTCGTCGTATAGTGAGCTGATGCTGATTATGAATCTATTCAAATTCACATCTTCCAAGATGCTTTATTTTTTTTATTTGAAAAGAACATGGGAAAATCGATTTCGTACTGCTTCCGAAAATGGCATGTTGACATGCAAAAAATTGTATTCGTTTTATTTTTTGGTTGGCATAAGATAGTGATATATTTTCATAAGGTACTCATTTTTGGATAGAAAAATTGATGAAACTTATGATCAGATGGATGTAAAAACTCATTTCATTATAAAATAGATCTGAAAATATATTATGCTGAAACCGATCCACTTGATAAAAAAAAATGAAGTTCTTGTCGCATATTTCTATATTCTAAGAATTGAAAATTATTGATTTTCAAAGAAAAAAAAACAACTGTCAATATTTGTTCACAGTTTTCAAAATAAAAAGTTAATTTTCTCGTGGCAACCTATTTGTATAGATTTCTTATCTCTGACGTGTCTTGTCCTATTTTTTTCCTTTTTATAAACCCGGTCTCAATCAGTCATAGCTCACTGCTTAATCCATTAGGAGACTGTTCTACTTATTGTGACATAACACTTGTTCTAGTCTCAAACAATGGCTTCTCAATTCCTGCGTACTAGCAACTCTCGCATCGTTGCCGGTGTTCTTGCTACTCTTGGAGGTGCATCTGCTCTCTACACTCTTACACCGGAGGTATGTCCATAGGTTACTGTAGAAGGGGGTACTGTATGGGTGGAGTACTGTATGTATGATTATTTTAGGCTCAAGCGAAGTCACAAAAATCTGCTGGTTCAGTCGATGCTGCAACAATCAAAAAGATCGAAGAGGCTTATGCCAAATTGAATGGACCAGAAGGAGCCAAATGCAAGTCCCTTCTCAAGAAACATTTGACAAAGGATGTTGTCGAAAAACTGAAGACAAAGAAAACCAAACTTGGAGCAACTCTCTATGATTGTATCCGTTCTGGAGTCTACAATCTTGATGCCGGAGTTGGTGTTTATGCTCCAGATGCGGAAGCATACACCCTCTTTGCTCCATTGTTCGACAAAATCATTGAAGATTATCATGGATTCACTCCAAAACAAAAACAACCAGCTGTTGATTTGGGAGAGGGAAAAACTAAAGAATTCCCACCATTGGATCCAAAAGGAAAATACATTAAATCGACTCGTATTCGTTGTGGACGTTCATTGAAAGGATATCCATTCAACCCATGTTTGACTCAAGATAACTACCTCGAAATGGAAGGAAAAGTCAAGAAGGCGTTCTCCGAATACGACAAAGATTTGAAAGGAAAATACTATCCATTGGACGGAATGAGCAAGGACACTCAAAACCAATTGATCGCTGATCATTTCTTGTTCAAAGAAGGAGATAGACATTTGCAATATGCAAATGCTTGCAACTTCTGGCCAAAAGGACGTGGTATCTTCCACAACAATGATAAGACATTCCTTATTTGGGTCAATGAAGAGGATCATATGAGAATCATTTCAATGCAAGAAGGATCAGATGTTGGACAAGTTTTGAGCCGATTGATCAAGGGAGTTCGTGGAATCGAAAAACAAGTAAGTGCAAACAAAAAAAAAGTGGATTGAATTCTCCCCAAGTATTGTGTTTCTCGGCTGACCAAGCCGTAAAGTTGATCTTAAAGGCTCATTGTGAAAGAATCAGAAGTTATGGCGTTCTGAATTTTTTTTGAACTTGCACACCCCAAAATTTACGAACAATTGTGAATTTGTGTTGAAAACAGACCGTAAAGAAGGAAACCTCGATAGAGCACATATAACCCACTGAGCGATTTCCTTACGCACTAATATATATTTTGAATAAGACGACTTTCAGAATTGACAAACACCAAACTAAGTCACCGAAAATATCCGGAAAAAATATTAAAAAAAAATGTAACATATCAACACAATATATTTTTTGCAGGTTCCATTCTCTCGCGATGATCGTCTCGGATGGCTCACCTTCTGCCCAACCAACTTGGGATCAACAGTTCGTGCCTCGGTCCACATCAAACTTCCAAAACTCTCTGCTCGCAAAGATTTCAACGCAATTTGCGAGAAATTAAACTTGCAAGTGCGCGGAATTCACGGAGAGCACTCTGACTCTGTCGGAGGAGTCTATGATATTTCGAACAAGGCTCGTCTCGGATTGTCTGAATACCAAGCAGTGAAACAAATGTACGATGGAGTGAAGAAGTTGATTGAGATGGAGGAGAAAGAAAAGTAAATTCTAACCAACAACAATTCCATTCAATAAAGCTTAGGTCGACATTCTTTTTATTGTATCCCTCGCGCTAGAATAAACATTTTATTCTTTTTTTAAAGGAAGTCTTTCTCTTTAAATTTTAGTCTTCAAAATGAAAAAAGCGAAAAAAAATTTTCCCAAAATTTAATAAAAGTACTTTCACGTGGAATAATATGTTGCGTGTTGACACTGTATACACTTTGACGCACAATTACGACAAAACGGAATTAAACGCGGCAAAAAATAATTAAATTCCGAATTTAAAAATAATATTTTTTCTTTTTATTCTGAAATTTTTTGTCGAAAATGAAATTTTCATTTTTTGAAAATTGGAAGATTGGGTATTCAGGTAATGAACTTTAGTTTGATGAAAGAAAAATAGGGGGTCATTTAAAGGGATTGATTTCCTTTAAATTTGTTGAAATTAATAATTTTCGCAACTTTTCGCGATACAAGTGTTCGTTTTTTTTTTGGTTGGCGAAAGTCTGAAAGAAATTATTTACCAGTTGGGTATATTTGTATTTTTGAAGTACTTTTGCTGCTTCTTCGGTGCTCTTCACTTTTTATTTGTTTTTGTCGCCGAGATGCTTGGTAGAATAGTAAAGTTTTTCGACTTTTTTGACGGTTTTTACTACTTATTTTTATTTTTTATTTTAATTTTGAAGAATTTTCTCTCAGGAGTTTTCTCTCAAGAAAAAAAATTAACTAATTATTTCAAAATTTAGTATGTTTTAGAATTGAAAAATTTACTGTTCCAAATAAGTGATTTAGTTGTAGCACAAAGCATTCACTAATTAACGAAAAATGTTCCAATACACATTTAAACAATTTCAGATGAGTCCAGCTCCAACAATCGAATTAATTTCACTTCCAGGAAAAGGCCGCGCCGAGACAATTAGATTACTGTAGGTTACTGCGATCATTTCGTCAAAATTAATTTTTTAAATAAAATAATTTTTTATCGGCACCAGAGGGGATTTATCCACATTTTTTACTAGTCCACACTAACTCGAACCAACAACATTTGTAAGTGTCAAAATTCTCATGTTGGTTTTTTCATTAATATTTACCAGGAGTAAAACAAATAATGATTATATGCCTGCGATCAAAAAATCATCAAGTGACAATATATCATAATAATTTGGCAGTGGGAAAGATCACGGAAACAAGTCTGGGGTTTCTTGTACATTCTACTAAAATCTATCTTCTGATTATATTTGGAAAATTTTAAAACATAGTTGGAAATGAAAATATACGTGAGTAATGACGGAGATCACGTATTTTCAGATATAATTAAAATACATTTTCAAATGTTATCTTTACAGCCTGACTTTCGCGTGCCGCCAATTCACAGATACTCGACTCACAATTGCCCAATGGAAAGGGAAAAAAGTTCTCGGTAATGCAGTTATTTTTTTATGGTCAAGAACTCATAATGTTTCAGAAGGATTCAGTGAATCAACAAAACTTCCAGTAATGAAAATCAATGGAACTCGAGTTATCATTGGAGTTATTGATATCTGCAGACACATTGCATTGCAATATGGTGAGTTATCTGGCTCAGAGTCAATTTGAGTGCAGAAAATAACAAAAACTTCTATTTCGAAAGAGCAACCCTGGATAAACCGTAGAATACACATTTTTTAAATATTTATAGTAGGTTAAAACAGTGAATTTTTTTTAGAGTGAAAATAATTTTCATTTCATATATTTTTCGAAATGAAAATTTAGATCTCAGAATTTTTCTTCGGCATAACCCAATGTTCCTTAAAAAACTTCTCTAACAACATAACAACGTGAATTTCTGTACCAAATTCCCCAAAATTTAACGATTTTTATCGTATGCATAGTTTTCCAGGTCTTTATGGAGGTTCGAGTGGTGACCAAGAAAAAATCGATGAAGTAATTCGAGATCTTGAAGGTCTGAATGTAGCCATGAATCCAATTCTAAGAGCCACCTTGACCAAAAATTACGATGCTCGAAAGGAAAGTTGGAATACATTTAAGCAAGATTCATTATTCCCAATGTTGCATAAATACGAGGAAATCCTATCTTCACAAAAGTTTCTGGTCGGTGACAAGGTAAACCATCTCAAAAATCGACCTTCTCAAATACCTTGTTACAGTATACCTGGGCCGATATTGCTCTCATCGAGTTCATAACTCGTTGTCAACAATGTTATGATAGTTTCTTCTTGGCACACTTCGAACATCTTCGACAATTTTGCCAAGTTTTTGAGATGCTTCCAACAATTCGACCATACATCCAATCGAGAACTGATACATTTTTCTGATTATCTTTTTTTTTCTAAACAATAAAAATCCCTTTGATAAATCATGTAATAAAGAAGATTTGACCGAATGGAAGAAAATATGAAAAATGGTAGTAGCTGAGGTAATCAATTTGAGACGTCGGCTTGTCTTTTGATGTTTTTTCGATGCGATGTTCCAATTTTCTAGATAGTTCACACCTGTCTCAACAACAGATAACATCAATTTGTTAATTCATTTTATTTTTTCTCTTTTTTTTGATGTCTCTTTTTTTTTTTTAAATTTTACTGTTTCAATCACTCTATTTCATGATTTATGTATAGCAATGGCAATCGTCGACCTCTATGTTATTTTGGATGATAATGTAGTGCATGATAATATTTCTCCAAATAAGATATGATCCTCCACGTGGCTTCTTTTAGTCCATTTTCTTCGATGACCATTTCAAACTGAAATATAGTTGGTTATTGATACTTGTATATATTATTGATGGTCTCACTCCGCGAGCCGCCATTTCTTCGTCACCTACTCGATCGTTGTTCATTGTTTTGAGCATATTCGCCACTTCGATATCAGCTGCCATTCGAGTTGTTCCAGTATTTCGAAGAAGTTGACAAAGAATCTAAAAAGAATATTATTTTGGAAATTTAGTGTTTCAAAAGTTTAATGTATTGTTGAATGATGGAAAAGAGTGTTCCTAACATGCATGTTTCCGATTTTTCAAAATACCTGAAACATTTTAAAATTCCCTTGTTTTTTTGGAAATTTCCCTGAAATTCGTTCAGAAAAGTAATTTTAATTATTCCCAATTTTTTTCGTTGCTTTTTTTTTTCATGGATAAGATGCACTTTGGACGTGAAGCAGCGTATGAACTTTATTGAAATTAACAAAACTAAAAAATAGGACACAAAAAGTGTTCTTCTTTCAAAAAAAAAGTACTCGCTAGAAAAATTCGTATTCATCAAAAATTGGAAGGAGGTTAACTAACTTGATCTGTTTTTGAAACGGTAATGTTTTTTGTCTCACCTTATTATCAGACACTCTAATCAAAAAGAAAATCGGAGCCAATGGCAGATGTTGCACATCATCCGGTGTGTGTATATTTGGTGAATCGACCAATAATAATCTCAACTTCGACGTCATTCGCATTATTAATTCTACCTGAATTTTGTCATAGTAAAAAAATTACATTGAAGACTTCTCTCTAGCTGCTACCTCAACATTTTCATCCTGACACTTTTCATATTCCGACTCTCTCAATCCCCTCAACCATCTTCCACCAGTTCGTTGTTGTCCACTTCCAATATCTGACTTCACATATTTCATTTTATCGCCGAAATATTTCAAGATTTCTTCTCTTAATGCTAAATGTAGAAGTTGAGTAAGTCGAGAATGTTGCATTGTTGGACCAAGAAGAACAATAGGTCGACTAGCCGGAACTACTCGGTATGGACACTTTGGCTCCCAGATACTTTTCTCTTGTCTGGTGGAGAATACTTTCGAGTTTGAGATTGTTATGGATAACTTACACATGTTGTTCATTAATTGGTGGTGGCTGATCTTCTGTTGTTATCATATAATTGGCTAATCTTTTTGCTGTTGGAACAAATCCAAATTCAGAATGTGACCTGACAATTCGACCAATCCACCAATCAGAATTGAACTTCTGATGGATATGGATAAAATCATTTGTTTTGAATGATATTGTATAGTCTTTGAGAGGCGATTTCTCATCCACAGTTCCATCATAATCCCTCTGAGCTTGAACGGCGAATGCGACACCTTTATGCTAAAATAGTATCATACACATAAATAATCCCTTTTTTCTCACACATCAAAAGAAATTTGAAAGTTGTTATTTGGTAGTGGTCGTTTTTTTGTTAACTAGTCGGTGTCTAATGACACATTCTTTGGCTCTCTTCTTCCGTTCCACCCAATGACTCATACTCTTTTCTCTTGTCGGTGTACTTACTACTTTTTTTTGTGAGACAAAAAAAAAATACTATTTGAAATTTTTTTGTTGGAGAGAACTGATAGTTGCATCGTTCAAAAATTTGAATTTCACAGGTAACAACACTCTTCCGAGTTTAGGTCAACTTTGTTTAATCCTCCCAACTTTCATTTTCGTAAACCTGAATTTCAAATTTAAGTTTTTATTTGAAAAACAAAAGGTTCTTCATTCATAGCTTTGAAACTGAAAGTTGCGCACGAGAGATAAAAATTTGGAGCAATAAAGAATTGGAAAATATTCAGGGTTAAAAATCACAATTTTCTTGATTTGAAATGTGCAAAAAAAAATTTTGAAAAATTTTTTGAAAATTTTTTTTGAAAGAAGGACTGAAATGCCGTTTAAACGTGGCTCGGTTTTTTCTGATAAATAAAAATGCTGGATTTTTTTGCCACTAGATAGTACAAAGCGTCAAAACTGGGCTTCTAGTTTTTCGCAGGTTGATATTTTTATAAAGCTGGTCCATCCAAATAATTGAAGAAAATTTTTTGCCTATGCTGGAAGTGTTGAAACAGTAAACTTTTCATTTAGTTGTGAAAAAAACTCGAATGGTCAGAGACATTGTTTTTAATCTTTTTTGTATAATGGGAAAATTTGTTCAAAAATATTCGCAAAAATTATCATTTTATTTCAATTACACCAGGACAGAATTGGGCTTTTGGGCTTTTTTTTTTGTGAAAGGCCGGGCCACTTGAGCTGGCACGCTTCCCACGGAACATCAGGTTTAGTAAAGAGTTTTAATTGACTTGAGAAATATTTTTTTGAAAAATGATTTTTTCATTTTATTTTTTCATATGATCTTCGTATTGAGCTGCTTAACCTTTTCCTATCGGACGTCCTTTAAAGACAAACCAAGCTTGGGTTCTATGTTTTAAAATTAAAGGAACCTATTTTGGAAAATTAACTTGGAATCAACCCTTGATTCATTCCCTATTTTCTTACCTTTGCATGCTCTAATGCTCTTTGTGCAGCAAAGTACTCGACCCTTTTCCTATTTTGTTCATCATCATTACAATTATGCATTAATCGAATACCCGGCTGAAATGATTTCTTTTCAAAATTATGCCCTTATTCATTTCATTCATACATACCTCCCTATTCGAATGTTTATATGCATGCAAATACGACTGTAAATTCTCTCTAGCCACACTATGCATCTTGTCAAATAGAATATATGATTCCGTTGGGATAGATAGATAGAAAACCAACCACAAAATATGTATTTTGTTACTTCTTCCTTGTTTTTTTTTCTATTTTTATTGAATTTTGTGCGAGGTTCATTAGGTGCAGAAACTCAAAATTGGATGCTCCGCTCAATAATTATATCGGAAAAATAAGGGAAAAAAGGGGATTTGCACAGGTGTCAAGGGGTTTTCTGTCAAGTACCAATTTAATTTGAATCTTCATTATTTTATTGTTTCGACAAAAAATGAGAGAATCAAAGAGGCCGCCCATAATTATATTATACAATACCATATAGTTAATACATATGGTGCATAATTATATATATTTGAAACAATTTTATTTGAAAAATGTGTGTTTGTTTGATAATTGGTTATAAAAAAGGAATAAATTAAAAGAACGTGGGAACGACTGATTATTAACAACCATTCAAAACTTAATAATTGCATGAAAGTTTTTTACTTATATAATCTGAGACAGAAAATTTTCAATTTCTGAGGTGATTATTTTTTGGTAACTTGCTAATATTTTAATTGTGGTAAACTGAATTTTCTCGAAAAAAAATCGTTGACTATATTTTCCGGGAGTTTTACATGATAATTTCAAATTTTTAAAATTTTTGGAGACTTTTTTCAAAGCCGTTTTGAGTGGGCCTAAATACAGGGTCAAACTGACTGGGTCATGACAAGTTGACCTTTTCCGAGCAACTATAGTTTGTGGATTTTTCGGTTGAACATGAATTATTTTTTTGAAAGAGTATATTTTTTGTTAAAAATGTGATAAAATAATTATGAAATTTTATTGACGAACTCTAAATCGGACAATATGAATAAAAGTTTTATAAAAATGCTAAGTTTTTTTCCTAAAGACTCGTACGCGGTCCTATTTCTCGAAGTTTCTCTGAACCACAAAACGGACCGTTTTGAAATGAAAAAATATTTTTGTGAACTGGAAAACTTTGGTCATGTTTTGTGCTTCATTTTGTAAAAAAATTGATATTGTTCGGCTTAAGGAGCTCATATTTTAGTCCGATTCAATAGTACATTGAGAAAGGAATGAAGCACTATGTAGTCCATTTATTATAGTCCATCATAGTTGTACTTCTTTTGAGAGTTTTTTTCTTTTGAATTTGCAATTAGCACACTCCTAAATCAACTATTGAAAACCTGATCAACTCAAAGCAATAACTATTCAAACGTTTTTTCTTTTTCGAAAATGTTCAAACAAAATACGAAATCGAATAGTAAGTTAATCCTTCACAAACATCCTTGAAACCTTCAAATTAAATATGACTCTTATTTTTTTTTTCAAATATACCGCCATGTTTTTCTCATTCCCTTTTTTCATATAATATATAATATCAAATGACATATAAAGGTAGAACCTTAAAAAGAGAAGAAGAAGAAGAAGACATGCTAATTGCGCCGACCATCTGTGCTGCTGTTACTCGTCTTTTTCTACTTATTCTCCTTTCTGCTACTACTGTATACACACAGCTGCATTATTTGAATTTTGCGGGCCATATCTTGTGTTGTTCATCTATTTTGTCACACCCAAAAAAAAGATGAGAAAGATATAGATCTTGAAGAGTGAACAAAATTGAGAAAAATGGGAAGATGGAAAAACTAACATTTTGACTTGATCAATTGCCAAAACGCAATTTGAATTGACGTTTTTTGATGGTGAAAATAGATTATTCTCACTTTATTTGTTTTTGTGGCTTTTTCTGGTTTAGTCTGGTTTTGATGATCCGATGTTTCTGAAAAAAAAAACAACAAAACAAAAAGAAGACATCGACTATCAGCCAATTTATTTTGATATATGGCAAAAGACAAATAAACTTGACCTAGAAATGAAAAACTCGAAAAATGATGGCTTGAAGTTTCTCAGGAACTAGTACAATTTGGTTCACAATTTCTTGAACTTTTGGGTCCTGTTAGCTTTTGGTTGAGAGATCAACTTCGAACCAACACATTGTGTTGAAATGGATGATCGTGGCCTAAATATTTTACTGTTTCAAGTGAGTTATTACAAACATCTTGACTTCGAAAAAATTATGTTTTGTTTTTTCTTTTACAAAAATGATATAAAGAAAATGAACGTCTGATTGGAGTCATTATCCACTTCCGGAACTAGAACCATTCAAAGTATTTGCATTGAATTTACCTCTCCTCCTCTTTCTTACCAAATCCAAACATCCCTTCATAAATGAGTGTGTATTACGTCATTATTGGAGGGATACTTTTTTTTTATGAACGGTCATCCTATGATATCTGCCGATACCCTATCGAATTTCTGACCTTTTTTTTCTTCTCGCAGGCGGTCATCCATCTTGGATCACATTACATTGGCTTCATTTGAATTTGTTTATATTATCTCGGGTGGGTCAGGTTCAATCAACGGATTAATGGCACCATGTGTGAACTTTTGACTTTTGATTTGTATATATAATATAGAAAAATATATCCCTTTTTTTGTGGCAGCAGCAGTCAATCTCGAGAAACAAATTCAAATTTGGTACACCTGTCGTTTTCTTCCATTCAAATTATCTAACAACAAGACATAGGCGGCATAGATAAAAGGCAAGCACCGGGTGGTCTCATTTTACGCCTATTGAACAACCTTATATGAATGCTATTTGAATGAATCGAACCCTCGAACCCTCCTGAACAGAGGACCAGTGGTTTCAGAAAAATGGTTCAAAACAAAGAAAATTGTTTGGGAAAGGGTAGCTATGAATAGGGTTGTTTCTTGGAACACGCGATTGTCTAATTAATTTTTAATGATTGAACTGGTCTGACTAACTGTGGTTATGGAGCCAATTTCTGAATTAGCGCAGAATTTGTATTGAGCCAGTTGGAGCTGAGTTTGGATGATCAAAACTTACTTTAAAAAATCCAGGTTGGTTATGGTCAAAGCCTATTTTTTGCGTGTGTTGGAGTAGTTACTAAAAGAGAACCTGAATAGAAAAGAGTCCAATCAAAAAATGGGTCCATCTGGGAAAAATGAACTGGAAAACAGGGCAACTTTTTCCCATGGTATGACTAAATTTGAACGTTTATTTCAATGAACATGTGCCTTCTTTTTTGTACTTTAAACCATGAAATTGTTATCCAAAACTTCATTGATATCTATGCGCCCTTTGGACGAAAACACGCGTTGCACACACGCAATACATGGTTTGCCTTTGATAGATGTGCGTTGCGTGTGTGCGACGCGTGTTCTCCTCCAATACGCACGATCTACCAATGAGATTTTGGACAATATGTAGTTTCTTTCTCGATTTTTGAATTTTTTCTTCTTGAGTTTTAGAGACTACAAAAAGTGTATAGCGAAAATAATGTTTTTAAATTCAACAAATTCATGATTTTTTGAGAATGAAAATATTCGAAAAATGTACAGTATTCATCTTGGTTTTTTTTCTCAAAAACCAAATATGATGTTTTTGGAAAACAATAGAACAATCAGCATTATTTCCTACTGTATCCTTTCTATTTGTTTCTTTCATTATTTATCATTTCCTTTCCTATTATTGTTTCAATACTTATGCACACCCTTTTATGTAAATGTTTATTATGTACAAACATATATATGTACATCATCATCTCATCTCTTTTTGCCTATCATCATTGTTGTTATTCGCAAAAAGCAAAGCAGAAGCAGAAGCTCTTGATTACTGTATTTAGCTAGCTATCATTCGCTTCTCTTCTCGCTCTTAAGTGCTTGTACAACACACACTTTTAAGTGTAATAGGCGGACCGTCTATTGAGCCTCATCATATACATCAACTCCTTCTTCTTTTCAAGATTTAGTCTCTTCACTTTTTGTCGGAAACATCGATGCGAATAGGATTACGGTAAGTCGAATGGGTACCGCTTATATTTAGATGTTTGATCCTTTCTTTGACTTCTAACTCTCAAAACAATAACAACCGGAAATAGTTTTTTGTCTAAATTTCAAAAACTACCGTACTCCCCTCATTGTTTTTATTGTTGTTCGTTCAAATAATTGCATGTTATTTGGCAAACATGAGAAATGAGCTGAAATCACGCAAACTAAAATGATAATAGGCATCAAATTGATGTGAGAAACAAGGGCGGTATAGATGAAAAGAAAGACATACATATATGTGTATATGACATATAAAAATAATATTATAAGAGCGAAATAGTGACATTTTTGTGGTATCATAAAAATGTTAGGTAATACTTGGATATCGAGGGAGATCGGATCAAAGAGGATAACGATTTGTCGTGAGAACTCTCGAAATTGTCAAGATGGGGTAGATGACATTGGATTTAGTAGTTTTGACATTTTCAGTGTTGTCGGGAAAGTGATGGGGTTTTTGACCAAAAAAGTTTAGTTTTAAAGAAAATTTCATTGTGCAGTGTCCGAAGCTAGAAAAAACGTAAAAACGTTTCCGGTAAACCAAAGGGGTCTCGATGCGAACACACATGTTCATTTGAACGTGTGAACAAAACTTGAAATTCAAATTCGGATTTTTGTTCGTGTCGAGACCATTTCGGTTTTCTGGATATCTTGTTTTTTCCTAGCTTTGGAAAATGCATTAGAAAATCTAGAAGACAAGAATTGCGTGTTTCAGAATTAGAGTAAATAATTACAGAAGTATAGCTTCTTAAATTTCAATTTAGTACCCCGCAATGTGTCAAATGACCGTTCGAGCAATTTTTTCGAGTCACCTGTGACAATTTTCACTGTTTTTGAAATAGTAAACTCTAGAAATAGTGAATTGAATCAAGTAACACGAAACAAGAAAGATAATTGAGAGCATCGCGATAAATTTTAGTCCAGTCCGTATTCGGAAAAAAAACTATGAAAATTCGTATGATACCATCGAGAGAATAATTGAAAACTAATCTACCATGAAGTATTTTTAAAACACCTGAAACAGTAAACTCGATTGTTTTGCTTCTCGCAAGAGAAACTCCCTAGTTCTGATGGCAGATTTGTTTTTTTTTCTGGTTGTTACTTTCCGAATACCTAACTCCATCTGGCTCTCCTTTTATCTATACTTCCCATCTTCTGAGCCCGCCCATTACACATCAATTCTGGGACCTGTCCTGTCAGAAAATACAGATGTTCACCGAAACGAACACGATGAGGAATAGTTTGATTTCTCTTTTTCAACTCTTCACAGTATTTTTCTGAATTACAGTACCTCGAGGTGTTTTCATCTCAGTGTATCCAGAACTCTTTGAATTCTCCTTCTCGAACACCCAAAATAATACGGCTCCCTTCTTCCCCTGATCCACCTTTTCCGATCATTTTGCTCCGCCCATTTCTCCCACCAACCAACATTTTTTGTTGTCTTCGTATTTCTTTTTTTCTTCTTGTAAATATATAATTTTTCAAGCCACTATCTATTTCTTCTTCTTCTTCTTCTTATATTTTCTTCGTTTTTCTTCTATTTTCTCTTCATTTCTTTCCATCTTTTTTCACATTCAGTTTTTCGTTTTTAGAATGATTTACTGCGCACATTGAAGTGCGCAGGCGCGCGCGGCAGCCGAATATTTCCGTTTTTTCTGCTGCGCCACAACCCCAAACACAGACAAAAAAAAAACAAAATCGTTCGTTCGCAACCTTTATATTTCTTATCAATGTTATTATTATTGATAAAACCAAAAAAAGAGGACCTTTTTGATTTACTATCACGGTTGTTAGAAGTTTTTCGCAACATTTTTCGAAGAGAAAAAAAAAGAAGAAAGAATACTGTAGCGATTGGTTTATGGTCTGATGACTGTTTTATTGTATTTGAACGTTTGATATTTCTAATGGGAAAATTGTGTTAGACTGAGAATATTAAACATCTACAGTAGTAATTGAACGGAACATGGAAGATGGTGAACTCGGAAATTTATATGGCAAAATTGAAAGGTACAGTGTTTTTGGTTATCAAATCGCATGTGGTACATCTTCCAACGAGGACTTAGACCTTTAGATTCCAAAAATAAAATTTAACCTCCCGCGAGACCGAACCCGCATAGCGTGCACGTTAACCACTGCTGCTAACCACTCATCCACACAACCCTATATAAATTTTCCTTTGTGGACAAAGAGAGAAGGTGGAGCAAAAAATCTGAAATTTTCACATTGGTCAGCTGAACAGTACCCTCATGTCACCTAATGTCTTTTCTATCGTATTTCAAAACCAACCCTTGAGTTGACCCTAATCCCAAGTCAAATAATGACATAATAAGTAGAAAATAATGATAAAAGATTGCGCATCAAGTGGTTCCTACTCTAAGTGCTCTTTTTTGAACCCTTCTCCTTCTTCTTTTCTTCTTCCTCACCACCTCATCTGTTATATTTATGACAAAGACAGATGACAACTCGTCCGCCACTCGTTGTCTATATATATTTCACCCTTCCGTGTTCTGTTTTGTTCCTATATAATTTCAAATGGTGTCGTCCTCTTCTTGCACATGTCCTCCCCAAAAAGAAGAAGATGATCAATCGATGTTCCTTCTCCTCTTCTTCGCCCTCTCATAAATTATTTTGCGGCTTCCGCGCGCCCGCCAACCGCCACCACGCCTGCATGCCTGCTAGCCAATTTTTCGAATTTTTTATCGTCAAGTTGATCAAAATTGCGGGCAGACGAGGAAGGTGTACTGTAGACGGGGGTTTTGTTTGATTTATGTCGGATAGACAAGGTCTCAGGTTACTGTGGTTGTGATAAAGAATAAAGCGGTTCAGGTCATAAAATGACTATTAAACCAAGTAGGGTTGAAAAATTGGATGCCTCGGAAATAATGTAAACATTTGGGCTCTACGATATTTCACCACTTCCAGTATTATTTTTAAGGCTCAATGCAGATCCGAACTTTCAACTATCTCACCGAGGCTGGTATTCCTCGATGTAACCCACTAGACCACGTGGACGTCATTTTCATACGATTAAATTAGTCATTGTCATTTATTTAAAAAATCAAAAAAAAAGTGGCGAAGTGTCGGGGTGGCGGAATGTGACATGGAGCCGAAATTCGAGCACAGTAATTCAAAGGGACACTTGTTCCCCAAAAACCGAAAAAGGAATAAGACCCAATACAATAGTCTGTACCTTTGAAGTGTGTCATTTTCTTGATTCAGACACGATTATTCAGAAATATTATGGGGTGATGCAGATGCTAAAAAATGTGCGTTTTTTAAAATAAAATACAATGCAGGAACCTCAAAAAAACGTACGTTTAATTAAAAAAAAATGACATTTCCTATGTAAAAAAGAATTAAACGTGATTTTCCTGCATTGTATTTTAATTTAAAAAACGCACATTTTTTAGCATCTGCATCACCCCATTACTGAAATATCTGCACATCTTACATATAGGCTAAGAACCCAACAGCCAGGCCTGGTTCAACTTGATCTTAAGGCTTTTTTTGGGATCTTATTTCATTTCTACAAAAACAAGGACTGGCCTGGTGAGACCGGGCTTTCAGCCAGTCCGAATTTCAAAATATTGAAGGTGATTCTGAATTTTAGATTATTCCTACTCAAATCCCCAAAAAGTGATACTAATATATATTTCCGTGGATTCCCGCCAGTTTTCCTCCATTCCAAGTACCCCCAATTGATCTTGGCCAATTCTCTTTTTATGTATATACTAACTTCTCAATAATATGTCATCATTACATAATGTTTGTAGTCCCCCAAAAGACCTAACACCTGTCCAAAAAACAACCGTTGTCTTCTGTCTTTCTTTCTTGTCTCCTTTGGTGTCAATCCATAATTCACACCAATAACATATTCGCACCTTTAATACATGGGAACATCCATCCGTGTCCAACCACCACTACTCCAACAATAGCCAACCAACAAATTCAAAAGGTGACACCATTGGAAAGTGGGCGTGGCCCTGTTCACCAACCCTCCCACCCACCACTACACCATTGAGACATAGGAGAGGAGTATGATTAATCAGTTGAAGAAGAAGGGAAAGGGGACGCAGAAGAGGGGGACCTTTTGGGTGTGTTTAGTTGTCTGACCAGGTTCTTTTTCTCTGCGTCTCTGTCGTCTCTCTCTCTATTTCTTCATGCCATTTTTTGTGATGCTGCTAGATAGCTGTGGCGGTGTTGGGTTGTCTTCTTTTTTCTTATTCTTCTTCTTCTATTTTTCTGTTCTGTTTTTGCGGACTTTTTTTTCAAAATTTAAATACATGATTACTTTGTTTATTCATATAAGCGTCACTTTTTTAAAAACTTCCTTTAAAATAATTCAAATTTCATGAAAATTTGAATTTTTTTCACATTTTAAAATTAAAAAAAAACTGTTTCACACTCACTATTCATTTCTTCGACTCGTTTTTCTTTAGATTCATCGAAAAAACTGTGAAAACCAAAGAACCTGAGCCATGTGTACTAATGTACCCATTCTATACCTCCGGTTTCTTTTTTATTTCTCAATTTCTCCCATTTTCAGATTTTTTTCTGGTTTATCAAAAATGGTTCTATCTATATATGTATTTGTTAGTATCTAATTGATAATAAAATGTATTCAAATGGTGTGAAAGTATTGATTTTGGCGCCAAAACGAATTATTTATTATTGAAGTGCGAGTCGTCAGGTGTCGTATTATTTTTATGAGCAAAAGGGCAAAAAGAAGAAACTTATATTTATTTATTTTCGATTCATAAGCCAGTCATTCCTCTTTTATTTTCAATGAGATTCACATGTTTAGAAGAAGCTATGAGCAATCGGTTTGATGTCTAGAAAAGTGGGATTTTTGCAGAATAATGACAAATTCGGGCCTGATTTTCTTGAAATTCTATTGAGGCGAAACCAAAAATGGAAATTTTGAAAAATGAAAAAGCATTTTTACTCGATTTTTTAAAAAAATTTCAGCGGTTTTTCAACAGTTTAAGATAGTTTCCATGGTAGGCCTTTTTTGATAACGATGCATTTTTCAATGGCCGATTTTATTTAACCCGGTCCAAATCAGACGCCATCTTGAATACCATACCGCCTGCTGTTTTTCCCAATATGTTCATTTTCTAGTTTTTCGTTTCAAAATTTCCAATTAAATTAGTTTTGTTCATTTTTTGACTTTAATCAGAATTGTGGGCCAGATTCTATCTGACTCGGTCTGATTTGAAGCTGATTTAGTTTTTCACTCCAAATATGTATTATGAAAGTCTTGAAACTGTAATAATTTTAGTGTTATCAAAAAGGGGAAAATGCATGCCCTCCCAGTTCTAGTAATATGTCATTGGTTGTTAAAAGCCCCACTGATACACCTCCCATTTTTCATCCTTTTCTTCCATTTTTTTTTTGCTTCTCATCATTCTCATCATTGATTCATTCATTCCAACTGTTATCAGCTCAATGTTCTATTATTTAATCATCTAGTTTTTTTTTGTGTTACCATGTTCTTTTTTCTTCCTTCCTACCAGATGTTCATCTTCGCCCCATTGCTCATTTCCTTTTTCTCTGCGTCTCCTCTTTTTTTTATTATATGTGTATTCGAATTTTATGGATATATACGCCCGCCAATGACACCCAACAAAACCTGTTACTTTTTTTGGTTGGGCGTCGCTTTTTTGGCGGAGACAAGGGGAAAAATCTGTTGGTTTTATGTATTTTCTTGTTTTCTAGGTCACCATTTTTTCATTTTTTGTTGTATTTTTGACCTACCGCGCCTTAATTTCTCATATTTCGGCGATTTTCTTTGTATTTTTCATTTTCTTGTTTTTTTTCAGGCCTTTCATAGTTGATAGTACATAATAAATGCAATAATGATGGCCGACGATGAAAATGGAGATGAGGTGAAGGTGTTTCGACGTGGTGAAGATGTCGATGATGACACGATGATTGGTGAAACATCAGAACAACAATTAGAGGATGATAAAAAAGAAGCAGTGCTCGAAGCAGAACTTGAAGTTGGTAAGTAAATTCTGGAGGGTTTTCGAGGGGTCCAGGGTTTTGTAATAGAAAGTACTAAAAACTAAAAATTGAAGATAGAAGAATGATAATAGTGTGACCTTTCTTGCATTTTATCAAAACTGGAACTAGAAAATCGCAAAAAAATACTGAAAAAGTTTTCACGTTTTGTTAGAAAGTGATGTCACCAATTTTTTGATTTTGTGATATAGTTACGTAGATTCCGTGAAACAGTATATTTTCGAGAAAATTTTGGAGACTATGCATAGTTCTTGGAACAAAAACAGTTCTAATATACACTGAAAATTATACCAAAATTTATATCAGTTATACACTTTTTGATCTACAAAATGTTAGAAGTACTGTATCAGACAAAAACACGGGTAGGATGACCGTAAAATAGATAATAGCTGACAGAATCGATTTTCAGAGCTTAAAAAGTTCAGTTTAGTACTGAATTGAAAGTAACCGAAAGGCATCGAATGAGTTTCGAATAATATTTACCAAAATGAGTACAAAAGTTGGTTTTTTGAGTATGTAAAATGTTGACTTGTGATTCTAAAACTGTGAATTGATATTATTAGTTATTATAGGGTTGAAATTATTAGACCATTAGAAGAGCAACCAATATGACCTAGAAATCCAAATAATACAGTACTTTTTGAAAAATATCAAAGAAAAATAGGTTCTTGCGTTTTCTAGGCCACACTCTAATTTTTTCGTATTCACAATATACATACCTGATCAAATTTATTTTTCTTGAGCTTGACTCATATAAATTTTGTGAAACAGTAAAACTAGCAGTATTTTTAGGTAGTTGGGATGAAATTGTTTACATTATAAAAAAAATTGACCTGGTGACTACAGTATCCTTTGATATCAACATCTTGGTTCCATTACGCTTCAAAAAATAAATAAATAAACAATCATATTTATTTACATTAAAACCTAATTAATTGCCTAAACCTTTACACTTTTGAAGAAAAAAAAATAATGAGCCACCTGTGCTTTCCAACTATTACCCATCAGAAAAGTTTTTTTGTTTGAGGGAGACTCGGGTTCAAGAGCGGAAGAATTGCGCAATACCCATTTACTTGTACTTGTACACAAAAAAGAGATAATTATCGAATTGCGCAATTCATCGAGTTATGTTAGAAACTACTTGCTAATCCAAGGGATTATAAAAGGCCACCATATGCGACGATTTTGAATCGTTTTTTTACAGGTAGCAAAAATGGCGCAGGTGCTTTCATCAAACCGGAGCCATCACCATCATTTGCCAGTTTAGCCGGATTAATGCATGGCGCCGCTCCTTTCAGTCCGAGTTATGCAGCATTTCCAATGTTTATGCCTCTTATGTTGGTAAGCAAAGGGGTACTGTATCTATCTAAAGGGAGGGAGTATTTTGAAAAATATAAAAAGGCTTCTCTTTTGTTTGTTTGAAAAAGGTAATAATTGTAAGAGTCGATCCGGAAGCAATTAGCACCCATTCATTTTTTTTTATATTTTTGGTCTCGCCTTCTATTGTCTCTCGACACACCCTTGACACTTCTTTTTTTTTGTTCTGGAGAGGAAATTGTATCGGTAACACGCGGACAATAATTATCGAGACATAATTTGAGTTGAGGAGGACCTATTTTTTTGTCGGGATATAATTGGGAATATCGGTACATGGTTGTTGAACTAACCAAATCTTGTTAGGAACTAAGTGTCGGGGTCAACTTTGGAGTTGGTATGTTTCAGTGGGAATAGGAAGCTGCGTTAAAGTTATGGTTTCTCAATTTTCAAAACTACAGTAGACCAGAGATTACAATTGAATTAGGAAAAAAAAAACTCATTTGAACGCCATCTGTGTAGTTTTGTGTTTTGAAGCGTAAAGGACAAATGTAGGATTCGATCCCGTGACCTTTCAATTTCAAGATGAACATTTTACCACTGCGCTACTTTGCATGTCGGTTAAGGTTTTCGCCAATCTAGAAAGTTGAAGTAGCTAATTTTTTTTTTGCCTTGAGCAACTTTACTGAGCGATCACCATTTTATTTCGATCAATTTATAGTACCTACGAACACCCATTCGGTTTAAAAACGGAAATTTTGGCTGATTTTGATATCAAAATCGATTTCTACGAATCAAATAACCCCTTATCTACTTGTCTTCATATACTAAATTCTGATTTCATTCAAAAAATTCCAATTTTGTCTAGGTCAACCCTTTCTGAGTTTCAAAAATTGTTTTTATCTTTCTCTATCTAGCTCCTAATCCTGATCATAACACAAACTCGAAAAAGTAGCGATAATCTCGTTGTTCTTCTTCTTCTTCTTCTTCTTCTTGTTATGTTCTATTTGTATCCTATTCAGTCAAAAACAAACACCTTATATGCTTCGCAGATGCTCAATATCCCGAGTTGCACAATCCGTGTAAACAAGTCTGTTTCCGTGTAAATAACAAGATATATGCCTAGCTTTATCATGGATTACTGTACGACGCAATAAGCAAATAGAAAAGAAACGCGACCAATAGAGAAAAGGGGGCGAGCTAACGAAATAAACTGTATTTCATATTTTCAGCCAAATTATGGGTTACGACCTGGAATGTCGCCGAATTATCTGCTACCAATGCATGCAGCACTCAGTCCATCGTTTAACATGTTTCCGACTAGTCCTTTTTATGGAGCAGCAGCAGCAATGGCTGTGGCTAAACAACATCTTGAAAATTCAGTTCCATTGGCGGCTAATATGAGAGGAACACCATTGAATCCGTTGAATCAGATGAGAATGCCACCATATATGAATCCGGGAGTGAATCCATTACATCAAAGAGAAAGACATCATGGTGGAGGTGGAAAAATCAAGAAAAATGATGATCATATCAAAAAACCATTGAATGCATTTATGTGGTTTATGAAGGAGAATCGAAAGAAATTGTTAGATGAAATTGGAAATAATGAGAAACAATCGGCTGAATTGAACAAAGAACTTGGTAAACGATGGCATGATTTACCCAAAGAAGAACAACAAAAGTAAGTATACAATTATCTTGTTTTTCTAATTACATATTCCCATTTTCAGATACTTTGATTTGGCAAAGAAGGATCGAGAAGATCACAAACAGAAGTATCCACAATGGTCGGCTCGTGAAAACTATGCAGTGAATAAGAAAAATAAGAAAAAGAGGAGAGATAAGAGTGTTGGTAAGTCAGAATAATTTAAGAACAAAATCATTTAAAAAATTGGATTTGAAGTTTCAGTTTCGGAGAATGGAGATCAGAAGAAATGCCGAGCACGATTCGGTGTTAATAATCAGGAAATGTGGTGTAAATTCTGCAAAAGGAAGAAGAAGTGCGAGTATTCGACCGATAGAAATACTGATACAATGATGATGGATATGCAAGATCGAGGTGAGCAAATGGGAAATGCATTAGAGAGGTGTTTGAAGCAACTAACAATTAATTATGAGAGTGAGTTTTTGAGACCAGACTAATCCTATGCGTAAGGTGGTTTGAGAAAAGCGTCAAATACTGCCTAATTTTTTGGAACTACAATGGAATTAGAAAATCTAAGAGCAAAAATGAGTTGATATTTTTTTATATTTTCAAAAACACATAGCAGTCAGTTAAATTTTTCTGGAATCGAGTTACTGTAGTTTTGACTTTCAGCCGAACAAACCTTAAAGAAAGCATCTTCTCGTAGAAAATTTTTCTTGGTAAATTCAAATTTTTTAGAAAAAATAGAAATCATTCATGTAGAGCCTGTTTTAAAAGTTCTGACGTTAGTAAACTAACAGCTGAGATTCTAGCCATTCAAAAAAATTTTGAAGATTTTTTGGAAACTGAAAAATTACTGTTTCAATGTTAACATAATTGAAAAGATGTATACGCTTGCACTAATACATTGTGTCGTAGAAAATGTACAATCTTCAACTTAGTATATCTAAGTGAAACGGGAACATAATAGGAAATACGCGCTTTATTGATAATATTTTACCGAAAATTAAATGTTTTGTAAGCTATTGCTGGAACTGTTAAGGGGCCAATCAGTATTTGCTCCATACCTTGCTTTCTGTTCACAGATTTAAGATTTCTCAATCTCAAAAAAGTCTTTAACCCAATTTTGGCTGAATTTCACGTGAAATAGAAGTAATCTTTCAATAAAAAACTTTCACTGTTTTATAACTCTGTTTTTCCAATAATAATCATCATTTTTCCAGGTTCACTCGGTCCATCTCCTCTGGCCTCTTCAATAGGTCGATCTCCAATGGGTGCCAATGCCTCAGATTCGGAATCCGATGTCGAAGACGAAGATGTCGATCCAACAATTTCACAACAAGCAAGAGAAGTGATAATGCAAGAATCACTATGTACTTTATAATTATTCAATCAATAATTCGATCAAAATCCGTCTAAATAATCAGTTCAATCCGGGTGTTTTTTCACTTTTCAGAATATACATTTTCGTTTTCGTTTTTGTTGTTATAATTTATCCAATTTCTCCCCCCAATCCTCACTATTTTTTTGCTCACCATTTTCTGTTCGAAAACTTTAAACAGGTGCTCCTACTCTTCTTTCTTTCTCTCATTTTTCTCTTGGTTTTAGGGTATTTTAAGAATTGAGTTTAGGTAATAACATGACCAAAGAAAATGTGTTTTTTTTTTGTATATATAGTGTGTAATTTTCCACATATTTCTTTTTCTTTTTTTGATTTTCTCTAATTGTTCTGTATTTTTCTCTTATTTATATGATGAAAATTTTATTTTTTCACAAATCGAGTTTTTATGGATGGGGAGTTGGGTTAATATCGGCACGGACTTCATTCTTTCGATCGCGAATGAAACAAAACCAGACAGCGTATCCATAAGCGGGAAATACGAAACAAATGTAGAGAAGAATTGTCAGACAGACATGTCCACTACAACCTCGAGATTTGAACATCACCGCGAGAGGCTGGAATATTAGGGTATGTTATTTCAGGTTTCGGATTCATTTGAATTATCACTTTCAAACAGAATGAATTACTTTTTTCCATCAGGAAATCATAAAGAAAAAATTTCGGTCGCCCAATTTGGCCTGTCGAAATTTAAAAGTGATATTGAACTTGTCAAATTCACGTTCATAAATATGAATGTGTATTTTTACGTGAAAGTTTTTGAAGTAGTGAATTGAATGTTCACGTAAAAATGAACAATAATATATTGCTGATTTGATAGTGAAAAGAAATTTTTAGGCTTATGTTTTTGAGCAGGCCCACGTGTCAGGGTTAGTCTTTATCTTGAGCCAGGTTACACCAGGAAATGGAAAAAAATAATGTAAAAAAATTTGAGTTTTTGCACGGAACAAATACAAAAAATTATGATTAGTCTGTGCCCGAAAATACAACCTGAAAATTTCAAGCCTTATTTTTGAAGGGACTCAATATGCTACCGTATCACAACAAAAAATATAATGAATTCTGTTTCTTAATAGCACTGTTCTGCTCCCACTGATAGAAAAAACAATTTCTGTTCTCAAAAGTTTAGTGTGCAGATATGTGTTTTATCTATCACATGTTGTTGAAATTTTCAGATAGAACCGTCACGTGTTACAGATTTTGTTGGAAAATGTATGAACAATACCGATCCCCCTTGAGGGCAAACGATGCAAAAGTTGTTTTGAGACATTACAAGTTTTTTGTTGTCATCGAAATTAAAATTTATGGAAGCTAAGAAAAAAAACCAGGAAACACTTTTCTGAAAAGTAACTTCTGAAAATTTGGATATCAGTCAGAAATTATTATATTCGAAATCGTTGCGCTCCGAAATCTATATTTAAAAATGTATGAAATGGTTTCAAATTATTAATCATCATATAATATAAACTTACTGGCAAGAAAATGAGCAAAATAACCATAATAAGTCGATCATTGTCAGTCTCAACATATCCTGTCTTCGTATCTACAGTAACCACAGTCATTTTTTCGTTTTTTCTCAACCAACCAAAAAATGGAATGAAACAAGTGAGTGCCAGAGAGAAAGTTTATAAATACTTTTATTTACTCTCTTTCGATTATTTGCCGAGTTCAATATTTTTCCACCTTTTTTTCTTTTTTTTTTATTAGTTTTTGTCGTGTTCCGATGGTTGACTCATAATAGTCACATATTTGTGCCACTGTGGTCTATCGAACTCTCTTTTTCTCTATTTTTTATGTTTTGGAGCAGTTCGAAGTAGAGTTGATGTTTGTAAACTTCAAAGAAAAAACGTAGAAAAAGGTAAATAAAAGTTAACAACTATCAAACATAACTCAAAGGGGCCAAGACCAGTTATTTCTCAGATCACAAAAAGTTATGAGAGAAATAATCAGAGAAAGATGTGAGATAACAAGTCAAATTGTTTTGTTGATTACTATTATTGGAAAACTGGAAATGTTACTGATCTTTTCAGATATTCAAAAATGATGTGATTCGTTTCTCGAATTTCACCTGCTCACTCACTTTCTGATTTGTCATTCTCCGTTTTTTCTTTTCTCTTTTCTCTTTTTCATTTTTATTTTGTTCCAGAAATGTTTCCATCTTCAAATTGTTCCTTTGCAACCGTCGAGTTTTTTGACAATCCATGGATTTTGCGAACATCTATTCCAATCACAATTATATCCACAATTGTGAACATCTTCGGTTTCTATATTATACTTTTCCAATCGAAGAAAGAGACTGTTTTTTGTCGAACTATTTTATTCTTAAATCATTTTTTCCTTTTTGTTTCACAATTTTATTGGGGTCTATTTTCGAATATTATTCCACTTTTTCCATTTCCAGCATTTCATGCTGTTGGAATACTCGATGTTCATTGGGATCTACAATATCGAGTTGTAAGTTTTAGAAGTTTCTCGAAAGAAGCTTTGCATTGTCAAGGAAACATGTGAAAATGAAATGATGTGATTTTCAACTGAAAGATTTTCTAAAGGAAAAATGAACTGTTTGATTGAAAACGTGGAAATCCTTGAAGCAGACAATGTTAGAAATAAAGGAGGATAAATTTTGAAGTTCAAAACATTCATCTTTTCGGTGTCTACGGAACCAATTAGTAATTAAAAAACAGGTTTAAAAAATAAATATATTCACTCTCATGTGGTCAGCTTATTTTAACAAATATTTTCAATAAGAACGTAGGTTAAGAGATCAAGTTCTATCCGTTTGGAAAATTTAAGAGAGATTTGAATCGCCGATTGGTTGAAACTCTATTGTGTGTGTTTTTTAGAAGATGTTTCAATATTTTTTAGCAGGTAATTTTTGAACCTGAAAATATTTCAATTAATTTTATGAACTGTTTTTTTGTTCAATATTTTCTTCCGCTTGAAATATATTTTATCAACTTTTCGAAAATAATTGTTTTTTTGCAGTCATTTTGGTTGGTGTGTTTTTTTGGCATTTTGTGCACTAAAATTAATGATAATAATTGGCCGTTATCATTTAATTGTTCAATATCGAAATATTTTTATTAGTTTGGAAATGGTGTTCTTCGATATCAAAACATGAAATGTGGGACTATCTTCATTCAAAATATCCGAATTGTATAAATTCACTGAATATTCCAAATGTTCTAATATTTGTGAGAATGCATAGTTTATATTTTATTTTTTTATGCACTTTAATAATGTCAATAGTATTGCTTGTCTCTTATTTGATGTTTACTAAAATGATATTAGTTGAACTCAATTTACAAATTGGAACAATGAGTCAAGGAACACTCAACTATCATCAAAAAGTTGTCAAAGACACAGTATCACAGGTTAAACAGATTCCAATAAACACAAAGTTGCAATAATTATTTCAGCTTGTAATAGTATTTATATTCATGGTAATGTGGCCCACCTGGAAATTTATAGCAATTTTTTCGAGTCCGAGTCATGAATATCACATGATGTCTACTTTAATCAATTCATTATTTGTATCCTCTCCAATAGCTACAGTAGTCCTGTTATTTTTCCAAAATATTTCATTTCGGGAATATTTGGTATCGCATGTTGGGAAAACAGATGAAAGAGTTGCACCTCGAACGAATACGATTTACCTGCTCAAATTGTCAATTTGATAAAAATGATAAAACTAAGAAATTTCATGTGTGTGTTTGTGGGCTCATATTAACCGATTTCGACATACATAACTCGATGTACCCTTAAAATGACATTGCACATATTCAACAAAAATAATTCACAAAAGCGATTTTTCTGAGAGTTCACCCCACAACCTCAAAAATCCCACAAAAAATTCAACTTTTCTTCATTCGGAATCTCGACAAATTTGGTTCGCACCTTCTCATCAAAACGTATCAGAAAAAAACAGTTTTAAAGTCATTTAAAGCTGGGAAAAGAGACTCGGCAAGTTGCTCTTAAATGAAAGAGCACATTTTTCTAGGTAAGTTAAGTATTCGAGAAAAGAAAAGTTCAAAATCCAAAAAAATTGGAAATTTTCACTGTGTGGAAAGTTTCCTAATTTATTTTTTCAAATAAAATTTTCTCGAATACCAAACTTTTGGTAAAAAATCCCTCGAGGGTCTTACCTAAAAAAGTTCTCTTTAGTTTAAGAGCAACTTGCCGAGTCCATTTACCCCAACTCCAACTTCTTAAAATTTTTGAGATGATCGAAAAAAATTGAAAAACCGATCAATGATAATAAGTAGGTATACGAAGGGTCGTCGAGTGAGCACCATTTAGAAAAATTGAGTTTGGTATAAATTTCAGCATTGCACATTCATCGACTTCAGTTTTGCATGTTTTTATTGCTTTTGAATTTTATTCCAACAAAATTACCTTCTGTTATTTGAAAAAAGCCCTCCACCACTTCTTCTCTAAGAACCTCCGTCTTTTCGCATGAAACACCAGCTACTTGAGAGGTAGTTTCCCATTTGTTCAATGATTTTTTTTTGTAGTCCTGTGTTCTGTGTTCTGCAGAGGTAAAACTATGAATTATATAACTAATAATTAGTGGAAAAATAAAATATAAATTTTGAGAGGTATATTTCACGAGTTAGTTTATACCAGACCAATAATCTCATATAGACCACTTCTTGTTGAAGTAAAAAGAACATAAATTAATTCAGAAAAAATTGTTAGAACTCCGCGGTTCGTGACAACAACCAATCTGCAAAGGTTTCACTCCTAAAATACCAACCTACTTCAATTTTTTGTTGTTATTTGACTTTATTTCTCTTTTTTTTCAGAGAATGATCGAAATATCATTCACTCCTCCAGCTCTTCTCATTTTCTATTATCGATTTATCGGTTTGATAAGTATAATTTTCAATAGTTTTGCATTATATCTTATTATGTTCAAAGGCATCAAAATGGACAATTTCAAATATTATTTGCTGAGTTTTCAGGTGAACATTTTTCTAGTAGGAAAATGATAACTTTTTCACCTTCTCCTCTAGATTATGAAAAAAATCCCAACTTCAAATAGGTTGACCTTGTTCTGGTTCACATAAAAATTTAATGCTTTTTTTCTAGATTGTATGCACTTGTATCGACATTCATCTGTCATTTTTCATGCAACCAGTTGGTCTTTTTCCATTAGTTGCTGGTTATTCCAATGGTGTTCTTGCTATTTATTTGAATGTTTCTACACAAATTCTTGTGGTCAGTTTCGATATTATTTTCCTGAAGAATTTAAACTTTTTTTTAGTCACTAGCTCATCTTTTCAACGCATTTCAAACAAGCACCTTAACTCTTTGTTTTATTCGAAAGCATGAAGCGATTGCGAAGATTTCTAAAACTCAAGGTATAAGTCGAGCAACATGGATTCTGATCGTTTTGACATTGATTACGGTGCCTGTAGTCATTGGAGTGACCTTTTATCTTTCTGGAATATCAACTTCCGAAGGATTCGAATATATATCTGAAAAATATCCTGAATTTTATTCTAACTTCCTTAAACTTCAAAACTTTGCCATTTACAAAACGAGCAACGTAATGCTCTTCTCAATGTGTCTTATAGTCGTTCATGGTTTTGTTTGTGTTACTACAATTGTCTATGAGACTTCGCAAATGTTCAAAATGCTCAAATTCAACCTTCTTCGAATATCCGCTTCCAGTTATGATAAACATCGCGCAGCTCTGAAGAGTCTAGTTGCTCAATTCATAACTTCTTCTTTATGCCTTATTCCTCCTATTAGTTTATCAGCCGGTATAATGTTGGAGTATGAAAACTTGCAAGGTAGCTTTAACATGTTTATGACAAAAAGTTGATGAATTTCAGTTTTGTCTCATTTTCTGCTCGCCATTTTTTCAACTCATTCAACAGCAAATGTCATTGTCATGATTGTCACATTTCCAGCTTATCGAAAATTCGTCTTATTCTGGAAAAAACCACCGTAATAAAAAAACAAATTTTAAAATAGAAAAAAACAGTTTTAGTGTTCTAATGACGACAAGTTATTCAATTGCTCTCCGACAAACAATGATATCCAGTAACAATGAATGAAAGGCAAAAAAATTTGGCGTCGAAATAGGAAACAACTTTTCCTTGCCAAAAATTATCAAATTTTATTTATCATGTAAGCTTGATTTACTTCGAATTATATTATTACGTATATTAATGCGTTTCTAGATAGCGCATCTCCGCACAGTATGTAACAGCGGTTCTTAGTTAGTCTGCGTCACTATAATAGTAATCCTGTGCATCGGTGTATCCCGCATCGTTTTTGCACTTTCTTTCCACAATAATTTGTCTTCTCACAGTATGATGTGTATCTCTCCGTATTAAATAAATAATTTTTAATAGTTCTCCGATATATTTTCTCTATAGATAATAATTTTTTTTTGATTAGAGCGAAAGGCAAAAAGGCCGGTCTGTCTCGAAATAATACTTTTTAATCACAGATAAACTAACATTTCTTGCCTTTTCTATCTCTTATAATGTTTTCAATTTCAAAGATAAACAAAGATGTGAGTTCGAATATATTAATAGTTTAATTTTATATGTACATAATATTCCAGAGTTTTGCTCATTATCTGGAATTGCCACCAGAACTACGAATGATGATCATCGATGAAATGCTTCCCGATGTCAGGTAACTTGAGTCGAAGTTTTTTTTGACAACATTTAATTTAGTTATTTCAGATGTATATTTGCTGGATGTTCGAGATCCAGTTATAAATATGCTACATCTTCGAAAAAATGGGTTCAAGAATTGAGTTTTTGCGGTTTCTCTGAGACTCTTTTGCGCATATCTGTGGTATACAGCAATGAAAACTACAAAGGAAGATTTAGACATGGATTTGTTCTGGAGTTCAGAAAATATAATGACAATAAGAAATATATGAAATAGTAAGTTCGAATCAAAATGACAAATTGTATTCAATTTTGGATTTCCAGTTTAGTTCACGAAATTCCCGAAAAAGAATTGTGGAAAATCGAAATGCACAGTTCAACAGACCTAGTTTCACTGGCAACACAACACTTCAAACAATTACTACAATGTTATCAAAATACAATCAAAACACTCGGTTTGTTAGGAGATTTGTTACAACATCACTTAAAGAGTTTTGATTTTGGAATCAAAAGTTTGAATAATCTGGAAATATTATCATTGAATGTTGATCCCTTTAAAGCGAGGAGACTTCTATCAATAATAAGACGTACATTGAAAGTTTTGACATATCAGGGATGTTTTGACTATTTGATTCCAAAAGAGGTTTGTCGAAATCTTCACTTGTATCATTTAAAATTTACTATAATTACAGATCTGGGAAGTTTGCGACCGTCTCTCGATTTCTCGCATGAAACTCAACAAACAACAATTTCTGCAATTATCTGCATCATTCATTGAAATACACATTGGATATTTAACCGAAAATGATATTTTTGACATAGTTAAATCTTGGCAAAATGGAACAATTGGAAAAGAAAATTTCATTTACTTATTTCACATAGATCATTCAAATTTCGACGTGAAACAACTTTTTTTGCTTTTTGGAGTTGATGACGATTTGGAGAAGTAAGTCAAACAAAGAAAAAATGATTCGAAACAAATTTAACTTTTCAGTAAAAGGATAACTCTCAAACATCATAAAGAAGATGATAAAACTGCTACATTATCATATGGATATAGACTCATCACTTTTGTAGAACGCAACATTGAGAAATAATCGAGTTTTTTTTTAAATATCTTAAAGATGGGGTAATGGGACTCGACAAGTTTTTTTTAAAGAGAACATTTTTTTGGTAGAATCCCCGAAGTATTTTTTTACGGAAAAGTCTAGTTTTCGAGAAAATTTCATTTGAAAAAAGAAATTTGGAAACTTTCGACGTATCCCTTACGTTGAAAGTTTCCAAATTTTTAGTTTTTAACATTTTTTGTTGAATACCTGACTTTTCGGGAAAAAATCCCTCGAGCGTATTACCTTAAAAATGTGATCTTTCATTTAAGAGCAACTTGCCGAGTCTCATTACCCCACCTTTCTTTATTTTTTACTTAAAATTCAAACGACTGAAACTCGAGTCTTTGAAAATATTATGATGGTATATTCTGGGATATTTCTGTTTTCATAAGTCCAAAAACAATAAAAAATTTAATTTTTAAAGGGAACCTCTAAAGTACATGAAAATTTTATATTCGTTCTGGTTATTAGTAGAGTTGACTAATCGTTGATCAGTAGGTCGTAATGAGTAGCTAGTTCTTGTCAAGTGAGAACAATTTGGGCACAAATTGTACTTTGTAATAAGAAGATTTTATACTTCTAGATTTTTGGTTGTCATTTCTATTAGTATAAAATCGGTTTTGTTAGAGGGTTTTGCTCTAAGTTTTGCCTGATGATTCACAGTTATTTATTTGGAATATGCTTTGCCCGTTTTCACCTGTTCTGACTTTTCTACATTTTTTTATTTTTAATATTTTATTCACCAATGAAGGAGAATTTTCAATGAATTGTTTTCGTACTGCTTGTCATGTTAAAAAAAGATCATGTCTCCATTACCTGTGACTGACCATTGTGCCAGTTTCCATTCAATTTCGAACTGAATATTTTTTGTATTAATTTCAGTTCTACAATGACCACAGACCACAATCTTTTCTGTTTTAATTCTTAGTTTTTTTCATTTTACAGAGGTGGTTCTGAGTTCTGAAAAAGTTAAACTATAAATTAAATAACTAGTAATCAGTGAAAAAATATGATATAATTTTGGAGAAGGATATTTCACGAGTTAGTTCATACCAGGCAGACAATCTCATTAGAAATAATAAATTCTGCCAGAAACATTTGCTAAAACTTCCCGTTTCGTGACAAGAACCAATTCGAGCTTGTTTATCTGCAAGAAATCCACTTCCCAAATACCAAGGTACCTTATAATTTTTTTTCGTTGTTTTTCAGTTCGATATCAGACTAAATATTTCTCTTTTTTCTCAGAGAATGATCGAAATATCATTCACTCCTCCAGCTCTTCTCATTTTCTATTATCGATTTATTGGTTTGATAAGTATAATTTTCAATAGTTTTGCATTATATCTTATTATGTTCAAAGGCATCAAAATGGACAATTTCAAATATTATTTGCTGAGTTTTCAGGTGACCATTTTTTTGACTAGGGGTATTATATATAAACGTTGTTTGTTAAAAATCCTTTTTTTTAAATATTATTGTACAATCCTAGTTCCAACTAGATTGACCAACAGCTATCTAATTATGATTCACTATTTATTTTTTTCCAGATTGTTTGCACTTGTATCGACATTCATCTGACTTTTTTCATGCAACCAGTTGGTCTTTTTCCATTAGTTGCTGGTTATTCCAATGGTATTCTTGCTATATATTTCAATATTTCTTCACAAGTTCTTGTGGTTAGTTCCTATTTTTTATCCTATTGGATACAGTTTTCTTTCAGTCAGTAGCTGATCTTTTTATCGCATTCCAAACAAGTTCATTAACGCTTTGCTTTCTGCGAAAACATCAAGCGATTGCAAAGATTTCGAAAACTCAAGTTATGAGTCGAGCAACATGGATTCTTATCATTTTGACATTGATCACGGTGTCTGTAGTCATTGCCGTAACATTCTATCTTTCTGGAATATCAACTTCCGAAGGATTCGAATATATATCTGAAAAATATCCTGAATTTTATTCTAACTTCCTTCAACTTCATAACTTTGCCATTTACAAAATGAGCAATATAGTGCTCTTTTCAATGTGTCTCATTGTTTTGCATGGTTTTGTTTGTGTTAATACAATAGTCTATACAACTTCTCAAATGTTCAAAATGCTCAAATTCAACCTTCTTCGAATATCCGCTTCGAGTTATGATAAACATCGCGCAGCTCTAAAAAGTCTAGTTGCTCAATTTATGACTTCTTCTTTGTGCTTAATTCCACCTGTTATTTTATCAGCCGGTATAATGTTGGAGTTCGAAAACTTGCAAGGTATACTTAACTTGTTTATTCCAACAAAAAATGTGATAAATTCCAGTTTTGTCTCATTTTCTGCTCGCTATTTTTTCAACTCATTCAACAGCAAATGTCATTGTTATGATTGTCACATTTCCAGCCTATCGAAGATTTGTCCTATTCTGGAAAAAATCACCGTAAGAAAAAAAAAACAAATTTTAAAATAGAAAAACAGAGTTTCAGTGTTCTAATGACGACAAGTTATTCAATTGCTCTCCGACAAACAATGATATCCAGTAATAAATTCTGAATTCTGTTAGTTTTGTTTTTTCTTTAATGAGCTATTTTGACCAGGGTTGGTCAGTCTGCGGATGTAATAAAATTGTATTGAGATCAAGTTGTTATTTTCTTTATTCGGCGAGAAATATGACTACGGGAGACTGTTTTTTAAAAAAATATAATTATAACGAAAAAATTGAACTTTTAAAGAAGTATCATAGATCTAAAAAAGTCCACGTGAAAAATTGAAAATTTATGTATCTTTTTTTGGTTCGAAAATTTAAATATTCATATTTCAAATGATTTTTTTGTGAATTCAGGCTATTCTGATAATAATAGAGTCAATGCTGTCTTAAATTAAAAATAACAATGTCAACGTTCGGTTATTTCAAATCTGTGGCATGTTTTCCTTGTAGCTGAACTATATTTCGTATTTTAAAGTTTTTTTCAGGCTCAAAGTTTTTTTCAGGCTTAAAGTTTTTTTCAGGCTTCAGGCTTTTTTCAGGCTCAACTCAACATACCCGGATTTTGGAACAAGGAAAAATGTAGTGCAAAGTGGCCCGATCAGTTTTAACCCATAACTTTATTTTTTAATCTAAACAGTTCGTATTGAAAGACAATCAGAAATATGCTAGCATAGTCAAACCCAATAATATAGATCTAATCTTGATCACAAATTTAAATCCATTTTTCAAAACAGTAAATTTTGATTTCAGCAAATTGTGTGTTTTGTAAATTTTCATTATTTTTCAAAATGAATCGAAGATCAAAAAATATCAAACTTTCATTTCAAAAATCCAGGTCCGTTCTTTTTTCCTGACAATTTATTTTTATGAGAATCGCGATGGAAAAGGCAGGTAAGGGATGACTCATTCAGTGACACATTGTCTCTTTTTGTGTTGATCACATGTCTCTAAGAATAATTACCATTTTTGATTTGTTCGTTTTTTTCATAGAGAAACAATGGCTCAAATTGTGTCTGTCCTCATAATGAAATTGTCAATGAAAAGTTGAGACAACAGAAAACAATACTTGATTTTCAAAAAAAAAAAATGCTGTTCAAAGTACAAATAGCTTTGCTTGATTTTTGATATTTTCGTATCTGACATAGAAAAGCTTCAAACCATTGTCATTTTAGATTTTCTGTTATTTCGATAATTTGGAATAATTTTCTAAAATCTTTCAGCAATATACATTTTTTTAATATGAATCCAAAGACAAAATTACAACGAAAGTCAGTAACACTTTGTCAAAAATAGTTAAAAAACGAGCTTTTGGTACCCCTCAGTTGAAAACTAGTAATTTCTACGTATAATTAAAAGTTCAATCGGTAGGATACGCTCTATTGACCAGTACATATTTTTTTTTTTTGATACACCTTTATCAGGTATTAGATATCCCACTCGGTTTCTACCAATCTCACTATCTCAAAATATTTTTCAAGGTTTCGATTCAGTGATTTCAAATTTGTTAATACTGAAAACAATATTTGAAATAAACCACCTCAAAATTACAAAACTCGTACATCAATAAAGCCTCTTAGAGCCTCAACAATCTACAAATTTCGTTATAAGTACAGTAATCCAGTTCTGAATAATATATCACTTGCCCATTGATATCTTTCTTTCAAATCATTTACCAATTTCTAGCAGGTGTCGAAATAAGAAAGTACACCTTCCAATTGCAACATACACCATCTCTTCCGTCCATAAATATTCGTCCATCCACCCTCTTCGTTTTTCTCAAACAACCTTGATTCAAAAAAATGGGCGGAGATTTAGTTAGGTGGTTTTTTTTGCGAAGAACAAAAACAGTCGTCGTTTTTCATTTTTCTTTCTTTTACACATACATACATTCTATTTAACAGTTTATTATATTTCTATTACATACTTCTACAACTGCTATCACGAAACGTGTGTTATTATTGGATTGAATTGAATTGAATTGTTGTTGTGGTTATTATGCATTATTCCTCATCATTTTCTTTAATAGTACTATTTGTCGTACTGTTAACACAACAGGTTCGTTTTCTTTTTTTGACTCTGCACTTTTTAGTTTTTTGTTGTTGTTTTTTATAAATGTTCGAATGAGTACCTCAAATTTGGAACCGGTTGTGAATATTATTTTGTCATGATTGATTGCGGGTTATTGAAAAGAATTTCGCGCGGTTAAAAAAAAACACATATGAATTATGTCAGTCAGTCAGTCGATTGAAAAACGAGAATAATTATAATAAAAATTCGAAAAAAAAAGAGATTGGATAATATATATGATTGATTGGGCCAGATAATTCGTGAGAAAAAGAGTGTGTGACTAGGATTTAGATGACTTGGGATGAAGGAGGAACTAGGATACAAAAATATATATTTTTTTAATTTGAAAGTGAAGTCGAAAATCGCATTCAAAAAAGAACTCAAAATAATAATTTTGGAAACTTTCAACGTACTTAATAACTTAGTAAGTACGTTGAGACTTACTAAGTGAGCACGTTGACTTATTTAGTATATATAATAGGGGGCGTCCAAACGTCAAAAAATTTTAAGAAATGTCCGAAAAATCCTGTCCAAATCGCTTAAAAAAACTACCATTCGAATTAAAGGGACATAATGATTTTCATTGAGAAAAACTCTCCGGTCTGCTGATAAGTCACGTTTCTCACTTCATAAAAACACAGAAATTAAAAACATTTGTTGGTCCACTGTAATGTCACGCTTCAAAATGAGCATACGTGTCAGGCTAGATATTTTTCGTTGTTTTTCAAAAAAATTAAACAATCTATCGAATTTTATCAAATGCAAAACGTGACATTTGAGCAGACCGGCAAAATTTTTTAACAAAAATCATTATGTTCCTTTAAATCGAATGGTAGTTTTTTTGAAATGATTTGGACAGGATTTTTCGGACATTTCTTAAAATTTTTTGACGTTTGGACGCCACATAAACCAAATATAATTTTCTCGAATACCAGACTCTCCGGTGGAAAATTCACTAAGATGTGCAATTTCGTTTAAGAGAAAATTATCGATTTGAAAATTCTCGAGCACTTGACAAATTTATTTGAAATTAAAGTGCACCTTTAAAATTATGAGTACTATTTTTTCGAAAGCGGTCACAAAATTTTTACCATTTTTGCTGAAAAAAAATGCCGTGTGGATTCAATTATTCTAGGAGAGGTATTTCGTTTGACAAACATACTTTATCAATTTTTTTTCTGATTTTGTTGAAACAGAAATTTTTCCAATATTACAAACATTTTAAGAAGCCAGAATTTATAATTTGCCCTTCCGGTTGTACGGAAAAATGAAATGAATACAAAAATACCAAAATAAAAGATCTAGTAGGTTAAAAATTAAAGACACCTAGACAAATGGAAATTTTTTTTTAGATATCACAACATCTTCCTATGATTTTTCACACATCTGATTTTTAAATTTTCAGTGGAAATAATATTTTTTTTTCCAATCGGCTATTTTTTTTCAAAACAGGTTACGCTCAAAAAACGACTTTTACTTTTCTCTCTCTCTCTTAATATGTTTGAGGTATCACATGTGACATTTCTTTGGGTCCAATGCACGTTCATTTTCAGCCAATTTTTTGCTTCATGAGAAGCCAGGATTTTTTTAAATATTTATTTTTTCCGATTCTGCGTGCTTGTTTTATGACCCATCAAGTTGTGAAAAATCTGTTAACCGAAAAACCCACATCTCTCCCAATAAAAAAAGAAACATTTGTTATTAACAAGAATATCTCGATGCGCAAGTTTATCACTTGATAACAAGGTTACACACATTTTCTCTCGTTTTTTTGTTACAACTTTTTTATATTGTCATAACAGACGGTGAAACCTGGTTTATTCATCCTTTTCCATATCTCTCTCAAATCGGAACAAAAACAAAATAAAAGTATCTAGAGTATTTAAACATACATACATGTTTATATCTTCGAATTATTTACCAGTTTTGTGTGTTAAAATCGAAAGTGGTTTCCTTTTTTGTGGGCATGGCTAGGTGGGTAAAAAAATAATTGAATGGTCATTGTTTGGCGGGAAAGGAGAAGAAAAAAGTTAATTGGCTGAAATTTCAAGGAAGTTTTACTATCAATCTAAAGGGGAACAATTAAGAGTTCAAAGTTCGACATATTTTTCATCTAAAAAGGAACCGTTTCTGTAATGAAACTTTCGCTTAAACTAATTAATAACTTTGATGAGATTATATCTTTTTCTTTTTCTTCTTTTCAATTTGTTTAGGTGTGGTAGTAAAAGTAGAACTAATCACATATATCTTCTCATTTGAATCACACAACAAATCAGGTCAAACTTAACATTTTATGGGTACTGGAAAAATGAATGATGATAGCAATAAGTCATACTTTCAGTTTTCTTTCTTTCAGGTGACATGTACAGTATTCCTCGATGAAGCCGAACAATGCCAAAAGGAAGACGGTTATGGTCGACAGAATTTTGTTTGTGATGTTCACGGTCGATTAGCGGCAACGACACGAAAAAAGTTGACTGATATTTTGGCAGGGCTGAAAGATCGAATTGGGTAAGAAAGATGGAGAGGGACTGGGGAAAAGGACTGGAAGAGAAATTACTGAATATTTTTACAGTTTAGTTGCTTTGGAAAGGAGTCATCTGGCTCAAATTAGGTGCTATGAAAAAGGTCTTACATTTATGAACATGATTTTGACTAGAACCGTATGCTGTTGCTTTAACCTTTCTTTCATAACTACTTCGAGTCCGGTTTAACATTATGACATTCTATTTTATAACATTTATACGGGGGTCCTAATTGAGCTGTCCGAATAAGGTGTAGAACCTACTCTTGATAATACCCAAAAAATTTTAGAAATCGTAAAAATCGAATGTGAAATTGGACACGGTCAGAATTTTTGCTGGAGCTATTCCTAGAACCGATAATTTTAAAATTCAAAGTTCCATTTCTTGACAATATTTTTAAAATTAAAATAGTTGGCTAGTGGATTGCTCAATTTTCAATTGCCAGCAGCCTAGCCGCAACACTGCCTAAATAGTTCTTAAGCAAATGATAAAACTTAACTAAAAATAACTCCCTGTATATTTTTGAGTATCACTTTTGCTTTTGGTAGATTTTATTCATATCCAAATATGACCAAAATTTTCCATTGATTTTTGCACGAGAAAAAAATTGAGTCAGTAAGTTCAACCTAACCTGCCGCGAGATTGTAATCTGTCTACCTCAAAAGAGTGGCGCCAAAAATATATCTAGCCCATCTTCTTCTTCTTCTTCTCGACCCCATTTTCACGGCCAGCGAAAATTGTTCGAGAACAACACAAGCAACAAAAAAAAAAACGAAGCGGGTGGTAATAAATTTTTAATAGTGTCGCACTTAAATAAACAACATATTCTGTCTATTGTACAACATTGGAGACCTTGAAGCTGATTTTGTAATATGTACAAGAATAAGTGAAATTTAACTAGGTCTATTGCATTTTAATAAGTTTTCGAGATGTGTAAACAGAACATGTGAAATAGAATATTGGTCAAAAGGGACTCTTTTTGTAGATGTGAATGTGCTGATGGATGTATGAGATCGGATGGAACCGACTCTTTCATTGGACTTCTTCATGTGACTTCTTCGAAAAATGTAAGTGATAAATTAGGTCAAAATGGCCAAGGTCAATGAACCTAATATATTTCGTTGTTGTTTTGTTCTGCTAAAGAAAAATCGAATTCATTTGCCATTGAGACCCACAAAAATAAAAAAAAGAGTGAGAGAGAAAAGAAAGTTGGAATTCAATTAGTTTTACTGACTCTAATTACCTAATTTCGAGGTTTGAAAGAACTTGAAAAGGTCACGTCAAATCAGTTGAATTTCGGAGTTTGTTTGAAACAAAAAACATGGAGAGACACATTTTTTGAAGTAGGTCTGAAAATCAGCCGAGCAAAAAACTGAATGGAGAATATTTTTGTAATTTTAATTGAAATACGTGAATGTGTGGTGTAGTGGGTAACATGTCTGGACTATATTCTTCTAGGCTGGGCGAGTTCGACCCCTACTGTTGACTGATTAGAAAATTATGACAAAAGAAAACAAATTTTCAAACATTTCCTTGTCAACTATCAAAAAGTTCGCATTGTTTCCACTTCCGAATTCATCAAAATGACCTTCCAGACGGATGATTTGAAGCGTGACATGGAAGCGGAATATAACAATGCAGAACTCGGTAACACAACATGTGATCATGGTTTAGTTATGGTTTATCTCAAGGATACACAACAGGTTCGTTTTACTCTTTCTCTTTTTCAAGGTCTTCTTCTCCTTGTGAGCATCCGCTTTAATGTGTTTCTTGCAGCTTGCCACTTATCGTGGAGGTGATTCGTTTGTTTTGTTGGGAGAGGATGATATGCAAAAACTACACAAATTAGCTGCGCAAGGATCTGAGAGTGATACATTGGCAGTTCAATATTTATTGTCGAATTATAAACAAGTATCTGAGGCACCAATCGATAATTGGTATGCTTCTTGGTTACCTGTTATCGGTCTAATCGTAGCTGTTCTCTTGGTTCTTTGTCTCGTTTCCATTCTTCTATCAATGCTCTGTGCCAAATGTTTCTGCTGCTGCAAAAAGAATAAAAAAGAGAAGTACGAGGTCACGAAACCGGCCACCTATAAATCAATCGAGCCATTATACGTCATTACACCACCATCAACACTCAACCCACGAATTCACGACGCCATTTATTCGACGCCTTATTCGGGCAGCCCATTACCATATCCACCACCACCAGGAACTACAGTACCACATACACCAAACTCGACATATAGATATAGAGTTGATACAAATGGAGGAGGAAAAAGATTGCCGAGAGATGGAGGAGAGACTGGATCATTGGGACAATTGCCAATTGATGAACCAAGAATCTCGCATCCAATCTATACTCCAATTGATACTGCTTACGGAACTAGTGAGTTAACATTATCATATGATTATGAGAGGAATCAGAGAAATATTTTGAGAAAAACAATTATTCTTCTTAAATAATTTTTGATAACAAAATTATGAATCATCCCAAAAATATCAGAAAACCGAAATTCTACTAATTCAAAATAGTACTCCTAAACTTGCTATTGTCAAGAATTTATAAATTGTTTCACTTAAAGTTATAGAACTGATTTTGAGGTCCTAAAACACGTTGATAATGTCTTTGGGCAAATTGGATTCAGAATTTGGAAATGAACATTTTTGAGTTCACGAACAAGAACGTTAGAAAGTTCCTATAGTTCTGACTATTTTCGGAACTGAATTGAATCGGAACTGAATCTCGACTTGTGATGATGGAATTTTCGCAAATGACTTTTTTTTTATTTTTGGAACTTTACAGATATAAAAAACTGGAAATGAGATTTTTCTGAATTTTTTTTTGATGAACAAACTATTGTTTTTATTGAGTTGTTTCGTTGCTTCACCATTTGCTCGATAAAAAAAATATTCGACCTAATTTATAACAGAAAAACAAAAACCCCGTTGAAAATTTAGAAATTCCCGTTTCTCTTTCTAAATATATACTTGAAGCGACGAAATTTCTTGATAGTTTAAAATTTCTTAATTAGTACTTTTCTCGTACTTTTCACAATGTTTCTAAGTTTTGAAGTCAGAAACTGTATTGCTTTATCCAGTTGAATACAAATGTCATTTTAAAATTTCAATAAACCGGAGTTTATCTCGGATTATCTGCTTGTTTGCAAAATCTAAGTGGATCAAGTATTTTTGCAAAATGACAAACACAAACACACATATACATATAATGATTACAGTCCCACGTGCTCGTCTCGCTTCTCCAAATTCTCCAACTCTCTCAACCGGACAAGATCCACATTTTCTCGATCCTCGAAGACGACAAGAAACTCAAACTCGCGAAGAACTCATCTACTAATAAATTAATAATCTTCTCTTTTTGTTCTTTTTTCTCTTTATTTGTATCGTGTATTATTTGATTGCTCAACCAAACCAAAATGAAACATTTATGGACGAAAAAAAACAATATACGCGAAGCAAAAACAAGACCCGTCACATCATCGTGATGCACGTTCCAACCCATATATAATCCATTTCTAATTATTGATTGATAAATGAGATGTATAAGTATGTACAATGTATTAAGGAGTTGTGGCAGCTGTTGAGATGAGTGGAGATTTTGGCTCATTTGTGGATATTGCGTCGAGAGTGGTCAAACGGTGTCGAGCACTGATCGGAGCTGCTGAAAAATATGAATTTGCGCTTGAGAAATTGGAATATATTTAGAAATGAGAATTCGTGCTTCAACATAAGAGATCTAGTTTTTTCATTCATGATACCTTTTGACTATAAGAAATCTTGAATTCTGTTCAAGCTTTTCTTAATTATCAAATCTGGAACACTGTTTCTTAACTGGTTAAAAATGACATCGAAGGGTGTGGACATAAAAAATGAAAATTGACTTCATGTGAAAGAATTTTTCGATTTAGTGAAACGAGAAAAAAACGTTTTTTTTGTTTTTTTTCACACAAATTCATATTTACTAAATCTTCCACATGAATCCAATTTCAAAAATTGTATCACTCTCTTTTTAAGTACCCCTTGAAGAAAAAACTAACTTGTTTGATATGTTGATCGTTTCCGTTTTGATAGCAAAGATCGGAAAGCGGCTCGAAATCTTGCAGACATCAAATTATACAAAATAGGATTAATCGCACAATTGATAAAAATAAGAGTTTTTGCTAGATTAATATACCAATCCGGACTCCAATGTTTTTCCGCCGAAACAAATGAATTATACATAACCATTCCTCGATAAGGCAACCAACAAATCGCAAAAACAGCCACTACCAATGCCAACATTTTAACCACTTGATTCCTTCCTTTTGATGAATTCCTTTTTCCAGAAATATGTGAATCTCTTCCAGTATATGTTCCGAGGTTAACTGATAACTTGGTGACTGTATTTGTGTTTGTTGTTTCCGCTTTTATTGTCAATGGTTTCACTGATTTTTTGATCTTATCACTGCATTGACTTAATGTTATTCCAATTTTGACATAAATTATGATATCGAGAAGCATTGGAACTACATAAAGGAAGAAGAAATCGGCAAGGAAGACAATCTGGAAAAAAAAGTATAAAACAATTAATTCTTTGACCAGATGTAAGTAGAAAGATAAATATAATAGTTCAAGTATTAAATAAATAAGTTTGACAGGCGAAAGGATCCGATTTAATTTTTATATATCATATAAAGATCAGCATCATTCTTTAGAATTAAAGAACGAGTAATCCTTTGACGTATGTATGTTCAAAACCGCAAAATTAAATTATAAAATTACTGATAAAAAACCTCACCTTGTAGCTCATATCATTTCGTTCTAATCGAAAACTGCATGCCGTTCCTAAATTATCCTCAACAACTGCGGCTAAGAATAACCATTGAGAATGATATATAATTGAGACAATCCATAAAATACATATAATTAATTTGGCTCGTTTAACTGTACACATTGTTCGTGCTCGATATGGATAACATATTCCAATAAATCGTTCGACTGTGAAGGCGGTAATTGAAAGGCTACTTGTGTTCATTGCAAGATAGGGAAGATATGTGAGAAGGGCGCAGCCGATACTGCCAAACATGTAATGATCACCATTACCGAGTAGATACATCATTTCGTGGGGCATTGAAGCAAAGAAGAATAAGGTGTCCGATGCTGCCAATGATACTAAATAGCAATTTGTGGGAGTTTTCTGAAATATAAAACACTTTTATAACTTTTTTTAAGGTGATTGAAATAGAACTTAGTACATTGGGACTTTTCTCTTATCAATGAAAAGTACATTTTAAAAATGAGCTGTTGTATTTTTTTTCCAAGAAGATACATGAATGCAAATTATTATTCATTATTTTCGGTTTTTTTCCCATGTGCCCACGTGGAGTTCAGATTTGACTTACAAGACTCATACCTCCAACTTAGAAATCAGCTATCTGTTCAACTTTGCCTTAGGTATACTGATCCCCTTTTCATCAACCCTAACTTGTTTTTCAGTTTTAATTTTTTGTTCTTCTGAATGTGCTGTTCTCTGTCTATTTCAAAATATAAAATATTTGTGAATCAGGATATTCATCATATTGTAATTATAAACATGAATCATGCAACAAATATTCATACTTTAACATGATTTGTTGCTGGTTTGTCTGGCAGACAAACTACAATAGGTACCTGATCTCAGAACTAAAATAAAAAATCAGATAACTCTAGAAAATAAGCCCTAGAACTTTGAAAGTCCTCTGTTTCAGATTTTTACAATTTTTCAAAAACATTTTAGAATTAAACGCTCAATATACATGCTGAGAAGAAAGCGGACCTGAGGTAGGCAAAAATATACAAGAGTTGGTTGTGAAATATGGATGCAGTCCAGAAATATTAAAAAATGTTCTAGTACCTGTCCTTTTCAGACCCATAAATACATGTCGGACCAATAATGGACGTAAACCGAATCCCAATAATCAACATATTATAAAAATATAATTTTTATGATTCATAATCTAAAATTAATTGCAACGTGACCTGCGCGACCCCTTTGAGACATCAAAAGCCTTATTTTTCTCTGTGTCTCTCCCTCTCATTCTCAATGTCCCTATTTATTGTTCAAATAGCCCCCTAACTAACTATTTTGTTTACCGGAACTATCAATAATCAAAATGTTTCCCAGCATTCTTCTTCTTTTTTTTTTTTCATTATTTGATTTTCCAATCATTATTTTTCTCCAAAATGTTAAAAATGACGTGCTGCTGGACAAATAAAGAGAGCAAAAGTATACGCAAATACATACCATTCCTCTAACTTTCAAAACAACAGTGATCACCAATAAATTGCCAACAATTCCAATCACCGAAAGAACCGAAAATAGTGCAATTAAAGAGATTTCAGTGGATCCAACGGAAGAATCGGAAGATGGTGAGGGTGAGGGTGATAATGATATATCTCCTGGATCAATTGGTGTTATTGAAATGTTGTCTAGAAGCCGAGACGTCATCTGAAAATATATACATATATACAAGTATATGATGGAAGAATAATAAATACATAAAATAAACAAGAGAATACAAAAAAGAATATATATGTATGTAGGTGTTCAGCAAATATATACATCCTAGTTAGATTAGTCATGGATTTAGAAGAGTATAAAAATATATTGAAAAAATATAGATATATAGATGTACATTACAGTACCTAATCCTAGTACTTCTCTCGAAGATTCAATTTAAAACATGAATCTTCTTCTTCTTCTTCTTTTTTATGAATCCGGAAGCCGAACAATAACAACCATAATAACAATATAAATTTATTGTTAGTTTCAAGAAAAAAGAGATAGATTTTATTATGAAGAACATTTTATATGAATAACATGCTCTTCGGTTATAAATTATGAGAATGTGTCAAACTGATAACTGGATTATTTTTTAAAAGTTTCGTTTCAGTAAACATAAAGTGGTAAACTAAAAAGTGTTATCATTGGAAAAATTGTACATTTCATTCTTGATTATCAAAATAAACCGATTAGCTTGCTTTGATTTGGAAAAAACCACACTGTACTAAAAAAAAAGATCATTGAAAAAAGAAGTAGAAGTTCAAATGGACACGGAAAAAGCTCAGGATTTTTCAAGAAAAGGGATAATAAAAATGATAATATTGATAAACAGGTTTTTGATTCATATCGGATTATATGTGAATAATATTTTTGGATACAATTGTCTTCCGAATCTGAAATAAAGAGAATACTTAGAAAACACTGTCCTATGTGATAATAATAGAAGAGTTTGAATGAGTAAAATACAATAATCGAAATGAAAATTATCAGAAAATAATGACTAATTTGAATCATTTTAAAGAGAATCGTATGACCTCCATAAGCAGCGTGGGAAAATAAAGAATAAACAGCCTGGTCAGTTCGTTCGTTCGTTCGTTCGTTCGCCCACTCTTGGTTCAAATACGAATAATTCCAGACTTAACAATCACAACAAAGCACGATTATGGTCAGTTTACGAATCTAAAAATAGTATAAAGTTTAAGAAGTTTTGAAAAGGAATCGAGTTGATTTAAGAGGATTAAGATGGAGAAGCTTTGTACGTCATAAGGGTCAGGGCATACATAATCCGAAATTTGACCCGGAATGTTGTCGGTATTTTTTGTTTCTTATCTTTCAAATCAAAGTATTCATGATTTATTCACATTAAAAATGACCATGGTTGTACTTTTGGAAAAGGCCATTTGGACTGGGCTCGAGCTAAATTTGAAAAAAAAAAACACAATTTTGGAATCATTTTTAGCAATTTCGAGCCGTTAATTCTTCAATTTCAAACCAGCAAAAACGACAAGAACAACCCTGGAAAGAAAAAAACCAGAGGTCGTCGACGTAAAAATTGTGCAAATTTTGATGCTCATCAAAAATGCATAATTCAACAAAAAAAAGGATTAAAATAGTCTAGACACGGAGTTTCAAAACACAATGAATCTAAACTGTTAGTCATTGTATATGATAGTTCAGTCGGTTGCTCACTCGTGGTATCATTTCTATGTATACACCCAAAAACAAATAGATGATTGCAAGACACTTGAACACGAGAATTAGATGATCATATTTGTAAAAAAGAAAAAAGAAGAAGATAAGGGTCAGATTATTAGGTGTTCACAAAACAAAACGGATGAATACGGTATGCATCGAGTGAGAAGAACTTTTACGGATCTGATTGTTTTGCTCAGTTGAAGTTCGAACCGAGAGAAGTTCGAACTAATTAAACCAAGAAAATAATTAGGTGCTTTTTTCTAGACATCCGGTGGTATGATGAAAATGGCAAAAGTTCAGGAAAAACGAACGGGGGCGAGTAACAAAACAATACTGTTGGTATACATTGATGTGTTTGTATACAATACTGAAGTGCTTTAAATCGGGAACTGATCAACACCTTTTTTATTGAGAAAAAGATATCTGGTTACATGTTCTGAGCCACACATCTAATAAATAGGAATTGAGTATGAAACTGATCATCCGGAACAGAAAACAAAGAAGACATTTCAATGAGAAAAACGAGGAAATTCAATACTCTTCGGAAGTTAAGAATATGTAAAATGAAATAGTGGTTTTGTGAGGGTTAGAATCAGCGGATATAAGATTGGTGCAGAACATAATGAAATATTTGCTAGGGCAGAAAAGAGAAAATTACGATTCAAGTTGGAAACGGAGCAGGGTTGTCTATAAAAATTCAACAGGTCTGCTAAAAGTCCCTTATAATTAACCGGACCTACCCATGCCACGTCCAGGTTTTTTTGAACTGAAGGAATATTACAAAATTCATGTTATAATCAGAAGTTTTTCAAAATTTTTTTGATAATCTAGTGAGAAAGTGCTCCTTTTTAGCTAGAACTGAAATTCTAAAATTGCTAGAAAGTCAATTCGAGCGGACATTGAAAAGGAAGCAAGGCTTGAATTTTTTCAACTTTCTATTCTCAGAGCAACTTCTCTCGAAAATTGAATTTTTTAAGTTGTTTTTCGTACCGAAGAACTCAATAGCATTTGCATCTCGATTTGAGTTACTAACTTGGAATTCCTGATCAGATCAAAATTCTAGAGTGACATGAAAATTTAAATTCTCCGATTGTGAGTTGGAAAACCGCTCATCTTTTTTTGAAATCAATCAGAAGCCAGCTCGAGAAGGAATACTAAATAGGCTACGGTAATTCATCTCTTCTTTTTTTTTTAAATATGAAAAAAATAAGATGAGGAGGAGGAACTGAAGTCCAGTGACACGTAATAATTCAAAAAGAATAATGAGGTCATATTTTCGAAAAATAAATAAAATTGAGTTAACCCAACGGAGAGTTCTTATGAATTTTTAAAACCAAATCCATTTTTCATCTTCTTTTTTTGTGAAAAATGAGTTCACATTCATTTTGGGATAAAAAAAACACATTTTTTTTCGAAGCTAACAGTGTTCTCCAATCTGGATGGCAGTGCAAAATAAATCCGAAAATGGGCGTGGCTTTTTTTTAGGAAAAAAATTTCATTTCTTTTTCGCTCAAAAACTCACAAATCAATCTTGATGACCTCTTTTTTATTTCTTTGTGCACACTTCAAAAAATTCAATTTTGATTTTCCATAAATTATACAAAAATATATAAATATCTATAAAGAGTGTAAAAACCATTGGCAGCTAGACAAATATCAATCAGACCGATCGACTATTCTTCATTTTTTTTTTTTGAAAATTCCCACGATTCTCAACTTTTTGACAGATTTTAAACTTCAAATAATAAAGAAAGAGAAAGAGCTCAAAGAATTGAAATTAACAAATATAAAACGAACATTATTTAGACAAGAATTTATGTATTATTTTAATGAAAAAAAAAGAACACTGATGTCATTTGAAAAGAGAACAATTGACAGAAATGAGGGACCGGTCAAAAACAGTTCATTTTTATGTAAACACGTATGCAAATTAGTATAATCTGGAGAATGGTCAGCAGTTTAGTACTAAACACGAATACAGTACATGAAAAGGAGAAAATGTTGTGTTCCAAAGTAGAAAAAGTGTTTTTTATTCTATAAAAAGAGTCAGACTCGTTCAAAAACTGTGAAAAAAATACGAGACACATAATAAAGTTTAAAATGTTTTCACTGCCTTTTTTTCTGTTTTTGGAACTCAATCAGGATGACAAAAACCGGAGATTTTGTTGTTTAGATCACCAAGACCAGTTGGAAGTGCTTTGGTGCAAAATTAGAAAATTGAAAAATTGCATTTGTTGTTGATATTTACACAGTTAAATAGGTTAATTTATGCTCAACTAAACATCAGTTCTCTTTTTCTCCAAATAATAAAATATTGTATCTACAATTAGACATATTTCGGTTGTTTTTGTACTATTTTAGGATGAATTACTGGTTATTCATTCGATTTGTTTTCCCATTTTTGATATTTAGGTGATTTCCTGAGAAACACAAGGACTCGAAATGGTTGGCCACAATGAAAAAGTCTCTTCAACTGGTTAGACTTTTTAGGGACTCCAGAGTGAAAAAGTTCAATCAGACGTCAACAGAACATGTTTTTGAAAATCTCTAGTGGTTGTCTGAAAAAATTGACGGAAGATACTGAAAATGGAGAAATCAAGTTGGTCTTTTTTCTTTCTGTTTTTGGAACGGGCCTATACCTAGTGATTTGGAAAATTTGAAAATACTTTCAAAATTCTGAACTTTTTTGTTTTGAAATTAGTTCTGTGTTGTTATTTTTGCAATTATGTCCAATTCAAGGATCTTTTTTTTCCGTTTTATGATCCTCTGAACATCAAAGTGCATGAAACATTAATTCTGAATGACTCGAAAAACCATTTCAAAAAATAAATATGGCTTACCAGAAAACAGATCTCAACAAGCCGGGCTCGATAGTTCAGAAAAGAGATCTAGGTTGAGTTTTGTTAAATTTTTCATACCGGTCTGAAAATTTCCGTCAAGTGATGTGTTTTGCGTGCAATCACGACAAACACGCGGCAACACACGTCACCTGAAAGACTTTGAAAAAACAATTATTTTTCCTTGGATATCAAAATTGTTTCTCGAAACGTGTTGAAAACTCATTGGAAGATAAATAGAGATATGATTCAATTTGGTATCAAGAAATGAGTGGGTGTAAAACTACAAAGAACGTTTACAAAATACTATAGCTCAGGAATAGCTCGAGCCAAGAAAATTAATTCATTTTAAATTTGTTTGCTCTTCGTTCATTTGTCAAATGACCGGAAAAAACAACACAAAATAGAATTTGAACACTGAATTAAACAAAATATTTCCTCTTGTTTATTTCCGGAAGACGTGAGATCTAAAAAGAGCTCTATGAATCACGTTGTTTAGGTACAAAATGTGTACCTGAAAAAATAGTGAAAAATCAGATGAATGGACTGAAAAAACATGGCTGAAGAAAGCAAAACAAGAAAAAAAGTGAGAAAATAAAATCATAATGGGAAATAATTATTGTTTATGTTTGAGGATCTTCTATCAAAAAAACAACAATGAATTTTAAAAGTTTTCGGTTCTATGGGAAAAAAAAACAAGTTCCAGACTAATTGGGTTTTTTTTTTGTGGGAGTAATTGATGAGACAAAAAGTATTCATATGAAATGAACAAATATCGGGAGAGTTTCATGGAACAACTTGACATAATATAATGAACTTCGAAAAAAAAACAAAAAGAAAAAATCAACAGATGACTCCTCGGAGTAGGCTCATTTCAATTTCAAATTTCTGCACACAAATGGAAAAAGACCAAAACAAAACAAAAAAAAAAACGACGAAAAGAAAAAAAAAAAAAAAAAAACGACGAAAAGATAATAATAATAATAATAATAATAATGATCTCAATTTCGAATGAGCATCGACAAATATGGCACAAAAAAAAAGAAAAGAAGAGGGAGGAGGGAGAAAACAAGACAGGTGATAACAAGATTCCGGAAGAACCTCAAGGGCTTTGATTTGTTTGTGAACATGACATAAATGTCCTCGTCAACAATAACATACGTTTCACAAAAGATAAATGAACCGATAAAATAAAGAAGAACAGTTGCTTGTTTGTTGCAAAAATTGAGACCAGAGCACATACTAGATTGTTTTTTCAACGAGTCAAGAATTTTAAATTTACCTGTGAAAATAATCTTGAAAAATCCTGGATTGTAAAAGATTAATATTTTTGATGTTTTGAGTGATGAGAATTATGAATTTTTTATGAAGACAAAGAGGAAGTTGACACAGAAAAACAAACATAAGATAATAGTTTATGAACGTGACGTTTATGTAAAGTTAAAGATTGTCTGTGAGCTGCGAAAAAATGGGCTAGTCTAGAAATTTGAATTTCTAAGCCAAGTGAGAAAGTGCGCTTTCATGCACAGTAAAAGGGCGTGTTGGGCTTCAGTTGAAAAAGAAAATATACGTGGAACACGAAAATGCTCTTTCTTCAACATCATAGTTCAACGAACATTTTCTTCGCTTTTTGCAAATGATATTTTAAAAAACAAATAAAGTTAATATAGTACACAAAACACCTCAATCGACGCACAAATGCACGGAATCTGTCTGAAACGTGCGTGAAACCGACGAGGAATTTTTTCAAACTTTTGAGATCAAAAAAAAATTTGAAAACACAGAAGGAATCTATCACTTTCAGATAAATCCAGAACGGTTGAATTTGGCAAAACATACTGTTGTTCGGGATGGTGAAATTAAAGTTTGGGATCAGTTTCGGCAGATTTCTGAATCGGATCCAAGAAAAACGGGAGTTTCAAAGTTCAGCAAACTAATTTGTTATTATCCAAAATTTAATCTGAGCCGAATAATTGTAAAATCAACTGAAACTTTCAGAAACAATGTTTTTTTTTAAATCGAAATCGGACTCGGGAATTTCGATTTTGACATTGATGACAAGGCAAAATTTCACCATATATCAGGAAATAACACAATTAAACATAAGTGAAACACGCATTACCGATTGAGCTTTGCTCAATCTTCGAACTTAAAGAAAAAGTTCGAAAGGCGGGAATTGATGCGTCAAATTGAATCAAAGTTTTATTTTTTCTTCTTTTTGAACTTCATCTCATTATAAGATCTTCTGGAAAAAAAGACAAAATATGAACGCATTGAAAAGTGCTGACCTAACCTACTTGACTCGTCAACTTGATTAGCCTAGTCAGGTTCCATAGACCACTTTTCCTTTGTTTTTTATTATTTCGAACAAGTGGGCTGAAGTCTGATCCGAAATAGGACTTCGAAAATATTTGCGAATCAGATTTTTGATAAAAATGCCTAGTAAGGTGGGCAGATAATTTACGGTAAAGTAAGAAATCCCACAGGTAAATAATATAATTGTAAAAAAAAATAACAATGAAAACAAGTCGTAATAGTATGAAGTGATTTTTAGCAAAAAAGAGGGACTTGAAACTCTAAAAACAGGTTCAGAAAAAGTGTTCGGTCATAACAAACTATCGAAAAAACAAAAATTAGAAGTTTACAAAAAGGAAATTAGCAACAAAAAGGTACATGTTCTCTTTCAAAAGGGAAGTTCTAATATTCGAAAATGGGCGTGTCTCAAAAAGCAAAAAAAAAAGAGAAATAGACTGAAAATAATGAGTAACTTCTTAAAAACAGAGAATGAACTCTTTTGCATAATCAGTGAATAGAACTCAACAAAAAAAAACTAGGGAAAAAAAGGAACTTGAAAACCTAACAGGTTGTTATTGGTCTTGCCAGACATTTTTCGATCGCTTAGATTTCCGGATAAAAACGAAAAGACGAATATGAAATATGATCGTGGTGCAGAACTATGCTCATATTTGTCGTCGTTTTTTCGACCTCAAAAATATTTCGAAAAATGAGATGATCAAAAAAGAGTAGGAGAAAGGAGGTGCTGCTTGAATGAGATCAAATGTCTAGTCTCATTGAGACCGATATTATTTTATAGTTTGCAGAAAAAATCAACATTTTGATTAAGAAGAACATTTTGGAAAGTAGTAGGGGAGTTAACTATGGGATACCTAACGAGGAAACACTTTTCACAACTCTTTATCATTTTAACCGAATTTCTCTGAAAATCCGACAAAAAATGTTTTCACTGTCTCAAGAATGAGATAATTTTAATTCTTTCAAAATTATCCTGAAAACGCTGATACGTTCATCTTCAATCTGACCAGGTTCTCGTTTCCAATGCCAGACAATACGTGCCAACTTATTTACCTAGTTACTTAGTCGATCTGTTCTAAATGTGTATATGATGATAAACAAATCAGCCAAGTAACTGAACAATTAACAAAGTTTCTATTTCTTTTTTAGGAACTACAGCTTTTGATATTGGACCTTCTGTCAGAAATAATCAAACAATATTAGAGACAAAATAGAAAATAAATTCAGCATCTTTTTCAGAAACACTTTTTCATCTTTTGACTTCAAGGTAGAGTTATACACTAAATGAGATGCAAAGGGAGATCTTGACATGATCTACAATTTTGTAATTGACCACTTTTCGATAACTCTTGTGGTTTCCGAGATATTTTCATTCTTTGTAGCCAATTGAGGTGCGCTTATATTATAGTATTTACGGTAATTGTAAATGTTAATATGCCTCTTTTTATGATCCATAAATTATGGAGTTCAAATGGAATTTGAATGAGCTTTTGATGAAAAACTCAAGTTCTTTCTAAAAAGTAAAAAAGCTTCTTATATTTGTTTAGTTCATGTGGCTTCAGTGTACCTAATAACTCAAGTTACAGTAAGCCGACAGTATTTTTACACTCGAAGTCAGCAAAAAAAACAATTATTTTTGAAAATAAAAATAGATTTTTGAACAAATATGACAAAATCAGACAGAATCTATGTCATAGAGGTAAAATCAAAAATCTTTCCGGTATTCTCCTTTGGGATTCAGATATAAAAACAGAGAACACAGATGAGAACCGAACAGTTTTTTGACGTATATACATATATTTACACAAAATTTAACACAAACCAAGCAATGAATCAAAAAGAGGGTTTCTGTTGAAATGAAGGAAACGAAATTGGCTGATCCTTTGAGAAAACATAGGAGGCAAAAAAGGTTCTTTATATAAATATACATTGTTTTCTTTCAGGTTATTTCTGTATGCGACAAAAAATGATGTATTTTTAGAGAAAACACGAAGAAAAACAGCACATTTCACGGATCAAAACATTTTCGAGAAATAGAGAATATTGGGGTCAGGGAATTGAATGTTTTCTTTTCTGAAAATGTCTGGGAGTAATTTCGATGAGAAGTTACTTGATCTCAGAGTAAGACAATATGAGATATTTGATATCAAAATAGAACAGCTGTTGAAAAAAAACAAAGCTGTTTCAAAAATTCGATTTTGATCTCATATAGGTTTAGAGTAGTCTAAAGAACGGAAATGTACTGACATACATGTTCATGATAATAGTGATATATTTATTTGGGTTTCTTGGCAGTCTGAAACGGAACCTGCAAAAAAAGAAGTTATTTCCGGTAATGGAGAAAAATTGAACCTGGCCGAAAACAATTTTTCTTGGAGTAAGATCAAAATTTGAGGGAAAAAAATTATATTTTCATATTGAATCTGAAAAGTAAGTGAGTATTAATGGGTGAGATAGCATAGGGAGTGAAAATATTTATTCATCCAGTTTGAGAAAACGAGTCGAGAATAATATGTATTTCTGCAATTATCGATTCCTAGTTCCTGAAGTCTATATCCGAAATTCGAAGTAAAAAAATCAGAAACTTGCGACCTACTATAAGGGGATGAAGTATGAAAACAACCCAAAATTTATAAGCTTCAAAACTCGAGAAAACATAGAAAAAACTCAAAACAGAAAATGAAAACATTCTCACGCAATAATTTGTTATTATTTGTTCAGTCAGTTTCTCATTTCCTTATTTGTTTTCCCTTCATTTCTTGAAACAGTAAATTGTGTTGAAGGTGCTGAAATTCTTGAATATTTTGCAAATTTCAATTGTCAAAAGTGTTCAGAAAGGAAAACCACATTTAGTATATAGTCGGCCAGTCCTTCTCTATATACATAGTCTCTGATGATTTTTTGAATATTTTTCGTTTTTGATTTTATATTTTAAGGCTGCACATGTAATAATATTCAGATCTGGATATTGGACTCGACATTTAAAAATACATCAAATGCTGTAAATCTGTAAATCTGGCCAAAAATATTGGAATATATTCAAGAAAAAAAAAGTCAATTCCGGAAAACAGACTTTGTCGAAGAAAAAAGCACACCCAACATTTCGAGTGTTTTTTGTCTACTACCTTCTTCTTTTTTTTTTTTTTGAAAAACAAGAGTCACGAGAGGTCATATTTGTAGATTTAAATTCTCGAAGTGAAACATTGTCCATTTTTTGTCTTATTTTCACTGTTTCAGAGATCGTTTATAGGAAGAAACATGAACACATCGAGAATAACAAAGTTGTTTTTTCCACAAGAGTTATCTTGTTCATAACTTCGAATGATCTGTCTGACTTCTTCATTTTTCTGAAACTGGAGAAGCCACGTCATCATCTGAATCAGAGCAATTCCAAGAATCATGGACAACAAATTTCATGTTGGATCATATTCTGTCGGCCAACAAAACGAGATGTCTAATGAGTTTTCGTTTTTTTTATACGAATCAAATGTATTAAAGGTGTATGAAGAGGCTCAAGAACAAAAACAGCGGAACTTGAGGAGAAGACTATGTAGGAGGAAAATTGTGAATTTCCTGACTGGGTAGACCAAATTTCTACATCACGCGAATTTGCATTTTTCGCACATATGAATGCAAATTTAATCATATTCTTCAACATATTATTATTTTCATAAAATAATTGTTATACGAAACAAGGAAGAATTTAGCAAAAACTGGAAATGAAAAAAAAAATGAAATAAAACATGACCTAGTTTTCTCTACGTCTCTTATTATCCAACATTCTCTCAAGAGGCAAGATTTTTCGTATTTTATGAGTTTGACTGAAACAGATTTTTACAGTTCGGGATTATGCAAGTTCCAATTATTTTTTTTTAATTGAATTTTTTTCGCATAACTTTTTTTGTTGAGGTGCTTTTTAAAAAATAATAATTGTTGATAATTAAAATGTACGTGACCCCCAGCTGCAAAAAGTTAGTTTTTTATTCTCTTTCGATTTAGGACGCGAGAGATCGAAATTTCCAGTATTCAGATATACATCCAGTTTTTCGAAAATACAGTTTTTTTCGTCAAACATCAACTTTGTAGATAAATTAAAAAGGTTGTGTTTTCGTAGTTTTATAAGTTTTTTACACCTGTTATTCACCATATTTTCAGCATTTTCAGACAAAACAAATGTTCCAGGAAAATTTTACTATGATGCCAGTGGAGCACGGAAAGTCTATCTATATATTCTGAGGTCTAGGCCCTAAGATTTCTTTGTGATAAAAATTTCTCTAGGAGAAAATTATTTGACTCTTGGTTGAATGAATACAATGAAAATGGCAGCATCGGCGAAAAAATCTATTGAAGAATGAAAAATCAGAGTGTGAAAAGTTCGGTTGCCCTTTTTTTTCTAAATATCTATTCATGGAAGAATCCAGAAAAAAACACGAAAAAATTAGAATAATTAATTTGGAAGAGGAAGAATTGTATCCAATTACGGGTCTGACGTTGAAGAATTCAAAACTAAACTTCGTGTTTTGCTCGAATGCAAAAAAAAAACAGAGAAAATCGAAAAACAAAAGATGGAAATTGTTATGGTCGGTTGTGTGTCGTTTTCTGTATTACTCATAAATAATATAAATATAATTAATTAGAAAACGTGATAGAAAAAATGGAGACTTCCGGTACACAAATAATGATGATGAATGAAAAAAAAAACTGATTGAGATTATTTTTGTTAATGAGATGAGAACAGAAAATTAAATTCATATAATATGTACGTCAGGTATTTTGAGCGATTTCAGTCCACTGAGTATACGAAGAACATATCTGCAAATTCGAAGTGGCTAATTTAATCTGTCTAATAAGGGAATCACATGAGATCTGACATGGAGACGAAGAGATATGTATGTCATATGATAGTGGGAAGTTTAAACGCCCCCTGAACAAAATCTACGTAATTTGGTAGCTCTCCAAACTAAAAAAAACAAGGGAAAATTCTATTTAGTTTGAACCAAGGGTGAACATATTGGCTTCAACATAGTTTCAGTTAAAAAGTAATTTATGTTGATATTCAAGATAATTTAAATGGTCAACAAGGATGGGCTGATCCCGTTTCTGATCGGTATCAATATTTTTATTAATTTCAACTGATTTTTCCGTTTAAAAAAAAATTCCAAAAACGGACATGTTCAGTAATAAAGATTGAGGCAAGAATAGCCAAGATTGAGGGCATACTTGAAAAACCACGGGTCAAAGGCCAGAAAAGAGCTGATGACCATGTTGAGATCAAATAAGGTTGCTAACCTCTGGTTTGAATTGACCTTCGGTTCTTGCCCCCGGAAGACATGAACACTCTAAAATGTTATGAGTGTCCCAAAATACATTAAAGATAGGGTAAAGGGACTCGGCAAGTTGCTCTTAAATGGAAGAGCACAATTTTTAGGTAAGACCTTCGATGGATTTTTCACCGAAAAATCTGGTATTTGAGAAAATTTCATTTGGGAAAAGAAATTTGGAAACTTTTAACGTATAGCTACGTTGAAAGTTTCCAATTTTTTGACTTTGAACATTTTTTTCTCGATTACTAGACTTTGGCGTAAAAAATCCTTCGAGGGTTATACCTAAAAAAAATGTGTTTTTTCAAAAATAATGCGGTATATTTTTTCCTGGTCGGGTCTGTTCCAGGGAACTATTTGGGTTGCCTGTTTCTTTCAGAAAAATCGGTTTCCAGTTCAGTTTAGGTAGACCGCTTTAGAAACCAACTAAAATTGGTACATAAAACTTTGATGACAAAAAAATTTTTTACCGAAAAAGTTTGTTTGCAAAACAATTTTTCGATGTTCATTTCTAAACATCTCGGGGAAAAAACGGCAAGCGTGTCGCAAGGCTTTTCCCTTGTTGCAAACTTGCGACACATTTTTTCTGGCGCAAGGGTGTCGCAAGCCGTGCAGTAGTTTTGCTGCTAGATGTCGCAAAGCTTGCGACTATTAGCGCAAGAACACCGCAAGCCTTGCGACAAATTGCCGCAAGTTTGCGACAAACTGTCGCAAGCTTGCCGATTTTTCCCCGAGATAATAAAAATTTTTAACCATTTTATAAAATGAGTTGATAGGTTAACCAAATATGGATCGCGTGCTATTTCACTTGTTTTCGCGTTTTCCCGAAAAATATGAAAATAATAATGAAAAAAGATGAGAAATTTCGGAATCTATGGGAGAAAAAACTATTGAAGAAGAACGGCAATAAATATCTCAAAATTGAATCCGAATTGTTGACAACTACCAGCTCTGAAAAAATATAGAGTTGAAGACGAAAAAAAAAACACTTCCAGCAAAAAAAAACCACGACTAAGAAGATGAAGAGAAAGAACATTTATATTCGTCAAATCGGAGTTGTAAATATATAATTTTCAGCTCTGTCTGACTCGAAAACTTTGGAAACTCTATACTTTTGAAAAAAAGGTTTTATGCGAGAATGACAACAAAACAAGTGGACCAAAATATTCAAAAACAACACACGATGATGAGCTGGCTCGGCTATGCAATTTCACAAAAATTCGAAATGTTCGTCTCATGTGTCAACAAGTTCCAGACTAATGTTGTTTTGGTCTCATTGTTTTTTGGCCACCAAATTTTGAACTGTGAAAATAAAAATAAAATGGGGAATCTAGCCGAGTAAACTGCTAAACTCATTTTCATTGTCTGGTTTCCTAACAAAGACAATTTTCGCTGTTTCTTAGAATTGTAGAGTAAAAGTGCTACTAATAAACAATTTTGGAATCGAAAAACAGAACGATCGAGATGTTTTTTTTTGCCGTGTGATTCTCTCATATGTGATTACTTACTCATTTGATCAGCAGACCGAAAATCTTTTGGAAACACAAAATCGAAAGAACAATAATGACATACTAGTAAGAAAAAACGAAAAATTAAATTGTTTTCTGGTTTCGTTTCTTGTGTAAACTGTAATAAAATCAGTGACGCAGTGAAGTATCTTTTGAGCAATGGAGTTTGTACACGTGTTTTTCCTCAGTTTGGTCTACAGTAGTAACTAACCCTTTGGTTGAAGAAAGAGTTAAAGGTGAGGTAATGGCACTCGGCAGGAGCACATTTTCAGTGGAACATAGGATCTAGTTTTTTGAAAAATAAAAGTTGGTAATTTTCCACATAGAAAGAAGTTTTTGAAACTTCAAATTATTTTTCTCGAATATCAGTCATTTCGGAAAAAATCTCTCAAGGATTTTTTATGGAAAATATTCTGTTTCATTCAAAGAGAATGCTCTAGTTCACTGTAAGTGCTCGCCGAACTGTTAGACTACATTTATTTTTGTCTGATTTGTACAAAATATAATTATAGTGTGGAAACGCTGACCGAACAACTAATAAAAATCTCAACAGAGTAACAGGATGAAGAATGTGTGCTCTATTGCGATTACGCGCGTATAACTTTTAATTAAATTTACTTGTTGTGAAGTTCAAAAAGTATCGACAACTTTCACACTGCTGAGAATTGAAACTAAAGTGACCGTCTGGTAGCAAAAATTACTCGTTTAATTCTCTAAGTCTGACTTAAGTAATTACTCCCATATTTTGTTTTTTTTTTTTTAATTTTTCAATCAATTAAAATTAAAATAGATTAAAAATAAGGTAACTCTATGAAAACTGAACATGTTAAGTGATATTTCGAAAGTGAACAGACAGAGCTGCTAATAAAGGAAAATCGCTTGCCCTTTTTTGTAAGTGAAAAGTACTTTTTCGAAATAGAGCAAATTGAAAGTTTGATGCACCGTATAGCTAATCAGAAATATTTGACAACAAATATATTTCCAGAGGCACAATAATATTTTTTGTATAAATTCTAAAAATCGAACCTGGGCACAGAACAGAACAATAAGACTAGAAGAATGGAGAGGAGAGTGGATTCTTTTCTTTAAAAAACATATAAAAATAGGGTAGATTATGTTTTTTGCAGTTTCGTCGAGAATTCGCGAAAAAGGTAAGGATATGCTTGTTTTGGCCTGGGAGCCATTTCAGTTATTACAATTCAAAAACCAGTTAGTATTTCTTTTCTTGTTTTTTTTCTCATTATATTGCACTACGCAATCATTCAATTATACACATATTATACGACATATTCACACAAGAAAGATAGCAAAAGCACAGGCAAAAAAAAACGATGGGCGGGCGGAGAAAATCTAAACGACTACTAGTATTTAATGGTACTCGTCCGTAATTCTTCGCCGATTTTTATATAGTTTTAGCTGCTTCTTACTTATTCACATTATTGTTATTATTAGCTAGTTAGCTATGATTCACATTTTATTCGCGGTAAACTATTTTCTTTTCTTTTTTTTTTTGTTTTTCGAAATTGTTTATTCTTGTTTAGGCTTTTCTAATATGCACAGTTTCAAGTTTCGAAATAAGTAACGGAGTTATCGATAAACCAGAAGTATTCTGTGGAATTGACACAATTCGAGTGAATGTGAATACAGAAAGACCATTTAAAGGAAGAATATATGTGGATGGAGAATCTGATAAACAACATTGTGTTGAACAATCTGATCATGATTCATCGAAGAATCAATTCACAATTCCAATTGGAGCATGTAATATGAGAAGACAAAGAACATTGCATCCACGTGGAATTGCATTCTCTTTTACTATGATTGTTTCGTTTCATCCATTTTTTGTGACTGGAATGGATCGAGCATTTAGTATAAGATGCTTCTTTTTGGAATCAATTAAAGGATTGAATGCCAATATTGATGTAGGGTAAGTTCAGCGAATATATCTTGGTTTACATTCAAGTAAATTCATATTCGTTCGCAGCGAAGAATATTCAGAAAAAAAAAACCAATTCGAAATACGTGACACTTTTCCTTAACATTCCAACGGAAAAGTAGAGAAAATGAACAGGGAAGTACTGTAAAACGTTAGAACGCCTTTTCTTCGCTCATCTAACCCGTTTTGTGAATAATAAATGTGATTCTTGGCTATGAAAATGAATATAACCTGAAACAGAACAATTTTCCTCATGAACTAACATGGTCAGGAAACAACAAAGTTAAGTTTGCGGAAGCATTATCCATCTTCGGAAACTGTCAAAACAAGGGTTTAAAGTTACTTCAAAAATGTAGGATTAACCATTAAAACTAATATTTCTCGAAACCTATACTACAACATGGCCGAAAACCTGAATGTTGAGAATAAAATTACCGAATTCTGATTTTTTTGTGAACTTGGTGACGCTTGGATTTCTCAAAGTAATTCTTAGTATTTCAAACAACGATATTTTATCGCCCAACAAGCCAAAAAAACACAAGGGAACAGCATTGTCGAAATGTGCATTTTTATTTGAAAATAATTTTCACAATTAGATCTCCCACAATCAAGCCCTAAAAGAGATGAGAGAAATTACGTTTGGCTAGAAACAGAAAAAACGGTTCACCAGAACAAACCGAAAAATCGAAAAATCGTTCCAACTAGATGCTCAATTAATCTCAATATATAATTATTTACCCAATTCAATTTACAATTGCATATTGGTCCTTTTTTCCAGAAATTGCGACCTTTTATTTGGATTGTTGATGAAATTGCTCACCACAAAAAGGAGATTGTAACTCTGATCCATACTGAGAAAAATTAGAATCCTACTCAAATATAGTTCTTGCTTTGCAGAACCATCGCACCTCAGAACATCGACCAAGAATACTCTCTTCCTGTTTGCGCATATCATCTCAAAGATGCTACCGAAGGACATGTTTTGAGATTCGCTCAAGTTGGCCAAAAAGTGACGCATTTATGGAGATGTGATCAGGATGCGAGTCATGTTTATGGAATTCTAATCCATTCTTGTTTTGCCGATGATGGTCATGGGAATAAGTTCGAACTTGTGGATGATAGAGGGTCAGTTACTCACTTACTCAAAATAATACTTCTTGAATTCATTCAGATGTTCAACTGATCCATATCTTCTTCCACAAATAGAATATGAGCCAAATGCAATATCCGCGTTCACAAATGCAAATGTCTTCAAATATGCTGACAAAGTACAACTATATTTCACATGTACAGTTCAATTATGCTATAAACATGATGGAGGATGCGATGGAATAACTCCTCCACAATGTGCAAATAACTACTTCGGACCACCACGTGGAAATAATAACAATCAACATCATAATAAAATCGATGAATATCCACATAAGGAAGAAGAACAAGAACAAGAAGAGAAACCAAGAGAGGAATCATTTGAAAATCCAGACTTCTTTAAGAAAGATTTTCACAAAGCTCCAGAGTTCCAACCGATTCTTCTAGGACCTCCAAGTCCAACTGTTTTCTCTCCAGATAGTTTGCCATTATCCCCATTCAAGGGACCAAAAGAGCTGCAACAGGAACCAAGGTAATATTTAAAGGATTTTTGTATTTTCTTTCACTTCAATTTTTAAAGTCCTTATCGCCGTGATAGTCCATTGAATGAAACAGAAGAAGATATTATCATGGAAGTGGTTACACTCAGAACAACTATTCCAACACAGTCAACAGCTGAACTAGTGACATTCAAACCGATCCAATCATCAACTACAGGGACTTCACCATCCTTGGCGACTTCAACTCAAACAACAACAAAAGTTCGTAGAACAGTTGGAGAAATGGAAACAGATGTGACTGTGGATGTGATTGTATTACCAGTTGAAGACAAAGAAAGAAAAGGTTTGTGAAGAAAAATAAGAAGTACCATGCCAAGATAACTTAAAAGTGGACAAAAACTTTGGAGATATTACAATTCACATAGTTTCGAAAACCAGGGATGGGTATTACAAACTAGGCTTAACACGGTTTTCAGTTTTTTTTTTTTTTTGAGATACGGCTTATCAACCTACATGACTTTATACTCATAACTTCACAACAAATTGCTTGAAAAATCAGAAAAATTGAAAATAAAATATGGGTGTCAACACGAGTCACGAGTTTTTATTTAATAGATGTTGACCTGTCAAATGGCTTTAGTTGAATCATCATTATGATGTAGCCAACTTGTCTGTTTTGAGCGTAAGCCACCTTGAAGTTAGGTGGAGGCTAGAATTCCTAAATTTACCAAAAACAATAAAATTAATTCAAGAAAAAAAAAGAAAATAAACTGAATAATCAGCACGTGTATTTGTTCGTAGTTGTACAGTAAAAAATTCCGCGAAAATTATTTTGAGAAACCTGAACTTATGAACTTAGCAAGGTAAACAATAACATAGACCTAGATTGTTCGAAAATCTTAGAATGAATGTTTTTAGATTTTGTTTGGACGTCGCATAAGATAATAAACATTTCTAATATGTTTTTTGGCAAAACATCTGGATCTCTGTTCAAGTTTATGTGAAGAATTACACATTTTGTGATGAGAAGTTCATAATTCTCTCTTCCAAAACACAAGATGAATGAAATGTAAACATAATTCAGAGCAAACTACATATTTTAGTCGATCGGTTTGGTTTTTTGAGGTTCAAATAGACAAAACGTAATTGAAAACCAAGTGGTCTGTCAGTGCTCACTATAATTTTCTAAGTTCTCCTTGGAACGGCGATTTCTAGAGAAAAAAGAAAGTATCTCTGTACATAAATGGGAAAATGAATAGATTGTGTTTTTTGCCCGGATAATTGTTTGTTTTTGTTTTTTCTTCACTCATCGAGAAGCGGAAAAAACTGGAAAAAAAGAAATCCAATATTCGTTTACTATTGAATAAATTCATGATTGAAAAATAAAGAAGAACAAAATCTGCTGAGAGTAAAAAAATGAGGAAAAACATGTACTTGAGGGAAATTTGATCGAAGACACATCTGCAAATTGTCGACATAAAATAAATGTGGCTTTTTGACGAAAGTTCCCCGCATGTTTTTGACGTATTCATTTGTACTTATTTTTTATTTCAGACACAAATTCATCGCCGCAACCACTTTCATTCCAAAATCCATCCGAAGTTTGTATATCGAAAACATCCACCGCAGTTCTATCCACAGCCTTGCTAGTTTTTCTCGTTTGCTGTTGTACTGTCACATTTTTAATATCCAGAAATCGTCTTCGACAAGAGATTCATAACAAAAGACGACTCGATAATTTCTAAACCTTTTTTCTTCTTTTTTTGTCTGTATATATATCTTCTATTATTTCTATCTATAACTCTCTGATCCTCTATTCATATTTTCCATTTTCAGGTCTATTCCCTTTCCTATCGTGTCCAATCAATAGTTTTTCACTTTCCTGTGGTTTTTTTTGATAATAAGATTAATGAATATTTTCATTCATATTTTTCAAATTTCTGGATAGATTGGAGCGATGAATATTTGCTCCAATGGACAACAATTTGAACTTGAATAATATGTTCACAAAAGTTATGCAAAGTTTTTCAGGTTCTCTTGTTCACGGAGAAACATTAGAACTCTATGAATTCCAGTCAAGACAATGTATGAGACATTTGAGCTTTTTCTGAGTCATTGTTTTCTTTTATTGAAGGTTGTGGTTATTATGATATCTCATTGAAACGAAAAATATGAAAATCAACAAAAATAAGTGGTTTATTTACATTTGCTATGAAAGATTGGAAGGCTTACAGCTTTCAAAGTTGATGGTTTCTAGTGAGTTGGCAGGTTATTATCTTTTATTTTCTTTTTGACAGCTGTTTTCGCATTCTTACAAGTTTTGAGCAATTTTCATTTGTAGCCGATGAATATCAAGATTTTTTCTCATATAAAAACTGAAGAAACAGAATTTTTAGGCAGAGTAATTCCGAGATGATTCAGTTTTGTGAGAAGACATCTGCATATAAATTGAGTTAGATACTCATCAGTTTCTGGACTGGTTCCAAAATTTTCGAAATGCTGGGATGACTTACTTTTTCTGTAAATAAATCAACTCCTTCCACCCTAAAAACTATGTAAAAATTTTTTTTGAGAATTTTCGTTTCGAAAAACCATTTTTTTGCTTGAATTCCTTGGACTGCAGTTCATTCCAAAATACATATCCATGTATCTGACAAAAAATTCACATTTTTTATAATAAAACTTTTATTAAAAAATACAGATCCAATCAATTTCCAAATATTGAAAACTGATCGAAGTACACACTCACACACTTGCAAAATCTAATAAAATACAAAAATCTAAAAAATGAAAAAAAATAAACCGGACAAAGTGTCTATAATTGAGAATAATGACTATTTTTGAGTTTATCAAATGTTATGGACGGGCGGGCGAAAAAAAAAGGAAAAGGCTGAATGAAAATGGGGACGGGGACGGGAAAAGAAGGGGAAAGAACGGGGAGATCAGCCTGCAGTAGTTCAAAAAATGTATTGCTTTCCAAATTATTATCAATTATTATTGTAAATCATAACCAGTTTCGATGTCATAATAAAGCGGGAAAAAAACGAGAATTAATAATACAAAGTCATGTGCGATGAAAAAAGTGACTATTTTAAACATATTAGAGAGAGAGAGAAAAAAAAATAAATCATGGCTTGAATTGAATATGAGGCAAACTATGTAAATGCATTATATAATCATTTTGAAGGCAGAACAATGAAGAACACAATTTGCATGAATAATGGATTTGAGTCAAGGTGAGCATCTGCAAAAAATGAATGGATTAGTTATTTGAATATTACAGAAAAAAGGTTATTTTTGGATGGACCTCGAAATGGTTGTGGATAAGGGAATAGTTTTAGGAGTATTTGGTATATTCCAATAAAATATATGTTATTTTATAGTTCTTGAAACGCTGAAAAATACGCTTTAACCCCATTTTTAAACACTCCAATACGAAGTTCGAAATTGAGCTCCAAAGTTTGGTGTAGGGTTCTCAAAAAGAAATGTTTCGGAAAACGTTTTTCGGTAGTTGTTTGACCTAACAAATTATGGAAAATCAAGATATTTCTTAAAACTTTTGAATTATATTGAAACCCATGTCTCCTTTATCCGGGTAGGGTTGGGCCCGACCTAACTCTCAGCATGTTTTAAAATTCCACTTCTGGTCAAAAAAAGGCTGTTCGAAAATAATTTGACTCGATTTTTTATTCTGTTTTGTTTCGAAAAAAGCCAGTGGTCGGCCGGAGAATAAAATAATTTTTTTTCGGCTTAAACGGCCTAGAAATCTCTTCTGTACGCACCTTATCACAGTTAGAACACATTGTCTTCTGATGCTCTTTCAACTTCTTTTCTTCTTGGAAAACGTTTGTACATGAGGTACATGCCCAACCAACCTACAATTCATCAAATTATTTTTTCTTATTCAAAATCACCATTAACTCACATCTTTTGGAACCGCTTCAACATTCGCCTTTTCATCTTCTGGCAACAAACTGGTCAATGTCTCGATAGTTTGTCCATCTTGTGAGAAAACAGTGGCTTCTTTTGATTCAGAAATATCGGTCGCGATTTGAGTTTTGACTTCTTCGGGGATTTGAAGCATTGGAATGGGGGTTCCGAAAAGATTGACATCAACCATTGGGAAACCGGCTCCGAGCATCAAATTGAATGGGAATGATGACATATCCATTGCTGATGTTTTTGCCTTTTTCTCAACTGGTTGACCATTATCAGTTGCTACATCCGAGACTCCTTCTTTCTTCAAATTATTCCGGAGAAGTGAAATGTGTTCAGTAGAAAATAAATGATCTTGGAGACTGAGTCTTGTTGCGAATTGCTTATCACATAGATCACAATTCGTTTCCATCGATTTCAGTTCTTCTTCCCCATGTCCCTTTGATTTTCTCTCTTTTGCTCGCGCATTTTGGAACCAAACTTGAACAACTCTTTTGTGCAATCCAATCTCTTTTCCAAGCAATTCACATTCTGCCATTGATGGTGTTTTATAATCTCCAAATACATTCTTCATTAGTTGAACTTGTAATGGTGTCAAATGTGTTCGATATCTTTTATTGCTGGATGGTGATCGAGATCCGGAAGAATTCGGAATTTGAATTCCAAATGTTGCAAATTGAGAATCATCCAATTGCTCCGTCAAAATATCATCATCCGATCTAGTTGGAGAAGTAGATATTGATTCTCGCAAATCAATAGAAGATCCAGATAAATCAAGAGCCATCGAATCTTTGAAATCATTCATCGAATCTGCATCTGGCAACAAATCAACTTCAATCGGAGCCATCAAAGAGTGTTTCTGTTGTAAATGCTCAATAATTGCTGATTTCTCCCGGAATGTTTGTGCACAAATTGGACACATTTTATGGAACGATGTTGATGGTGTCGATGTTCCTCCCATTGATTCACACATTTTCAACAAAACATCATTGCTCGACTTCTGACTTCCTCCAAGTAATTTCAACAAATCATTTGGTTGCATTTTTTGAATATCAAAATTGGCCAATGTGCTTTGTTGTTGTTGCGCGAGTAATTGTGCCTTCTCCTCATCACTCAATGATTCTTCCACACTTTTATTGTCATTCATCAACGCGGCTCCGTCATCTTTATAGCACTTCTTTTGTTGATGTTGAATCAATTCATAATATCTTTGGAATACTTGATTACATCGTTTACATTGAAAATTGCTTCCGGGAGTTCGAACAAATCGATCAGAATTTTCATGATTTGGCTGATTCTCATAGATTTTTCTAGCTTTTTGACGAGCATTTTGGAACCAAACAACAATGACACGTGGACTCAGTTGAAGTTTCTTGCTGAGAGCTTCGAGATCATCATCCTTCGGATAGGCCTGTAATGAGAAACAATTGAACAGAGAAGGAGAGGAAGGGTTAAACTGGGTCAGACTGAAAACATAACTTTTTGAATCAGTTCTCGTTGACTTTATTGGAACCGTGAAAAAGAGTTCTCAAATTTTAAGCATACAAAAATAATTGTTCAATCGAATGTTTAGATCAGTTTCAAAAACCTGGGCTGACCATGGTGGATTATAGAGATATCTAACCTGCTTATCGAAAAACTGTTGAAGAGTTCTCAATTGAAAATCTGTGAATCTGGTCCGATTAGCTCTTCTTCCACTTGATGATGTATTACATGGTTGTTGCGCAATTTGTGCCATTGGACCCGCTGCTGCCGCCGCCATAAAACTCGCATCCAAAAATGGAAATGAATTGGATTGCTGAAGTTGGCTCAACATTGTGTGGATATTGATTTTGGTCGGATCCAATGTTGGTGTCACAACAGGCGTTGGTTTATTCTCCTCCGGTGTCATTGCCGATGTTGATGGGTTGATTGTAGTTGGAGTTGCTCGAGCTGAATTTATCTCTGACTTCTCTCCACTGCTCAATGATACGACTTTGGCCTCTCCTGTCTTTTCATAAGTGTCCAAATCAATTCCCATTTGAGGTGGAATATTGAAATTATATGGTGAATCTTTATCCCGTTGACGCTCCTGTAATATACATCCTCATATATGGGTATATTGTGCCCCTCCCAAAATAAAATAAAATGATAATAAATTGCTCATCGATCATCGTCAACATTTTAATATCACAACTTGTTTTTTTTCCCAAATGACTCAACGGAAATTCATTCATTTTCCTCTATTGATTCATCATAATTCTCACTCTTTAATACATGAATAAATATGATTTTTGTTTGACATTAATACATATTTATATTATATATTATAAGTGCCTGTATGTGACTAATTACCAAGGTTCTCACATCTCTCTCTTTCTCAACTCAAACAATACAAATAAACAAAACAAAACACGATCTCTTACCTTGAACAATGTATTTCTGAACCAATGTTTGATAACTTTTTCCGGAAGTGATGCTTTCATTGACATTTCTTTGATTTGCGCTTCAGTTGGTGAATTATTGATATTGAAATATTGCCTGGAAAAACGAACATCTCTTTATTAAGTCAATTGTTTCAAGGTTAATTATGGCGCCAGATGAATACAATTAGAAAGATTTTATCGACAAAAATTAGGCGAATAGGTTAGCCTTTTTCAAATGAGCTTAATCGAAAAAAAAAGTAGATATGTATGTATGTATGAATGTATTCTAATTTCCTTTTTGTGGGTGTACTTTTTGGTTGACTAATTATAGAACAAAGTATACTAATTTCCTGTGTCGGAGAGAACTTATATGAGAATATTCGGGTTGCTATTTTCAAATTAGAGTAGGAGTTGAATCATAGTTTGAAAAAAATCTTCATCAAACTCGAGAATGACTAAAGAGTGTAGTTTCATTTTTCAGAAAATGTATCGAAAAAATGATATACCCGATCGAAGAAAGGGGTTAATTACAAATTATTGGTGCTTGTTTTGGGGTAAAAAGCATTTCTGCTGAACATAGAGCTATCTAAAAAGTCATTAGACGTTCCGAAAGCCCGTTGTAGACCTAAAAATTGGACCGGATCTTGTTATTGAAATGAACCAAAATATCAGGATGCTTATTCAATAGGACCTTGATTGAAAAATTAAGACTTTCCTTGTCTGGGATCTCCAAAAAAACTTTTTTTTAAAAGTGAAAACATATTTTTGATCCGGTTAAAAAAAGGCTATTTTCGTTTCCCAGTTGACATTTTTGAAAAAAAGCTTTTTTTCGAAAATAAGATGATCCATTATCTTTTTCTTTATCTTCCTCCTTTTGATCAGCCAATCAGCAATCATCAAAAAGCGAAGAAGAATACCGTAGCTTTTGTTTTTTCTTCTTCTCTTCCTTTTTTTCTCTTTTTCTTCGCCGTCACCTTTTTGTTGAAATTTTTGCAATTTCTCCCCTAATTCACATACTTTTTCATCTGGTTTCTCTCATTTTTTCCAACTATATTTCCCCACTATTTACATTACACCACCAATTGTTTACAATTCATTTTGCCGCCCTGTCCAAGACCTACAGTATCCTCCCTTATACCAACCTTAAAACTTTCAACTGCTCATCAGTTATCCGTGTCCTTGCTCGTTTTGCTGGCGAATTGTTCGAGTTGGCATTGGAGGCAGCGGAAGCAGCGGCGGCGGCTGCGGCAGCTGCTGCGGCATTTGGATTCATGAATTGAGAAATCATTTCCGGTGGAATACCAGGTTGCATAAAAGGCAGATAATTCATCATTTGAGAGAACATTGCAAACTGAGAGGCTGAGATATTTGAGTCGAACTTGGTCCTTTTCTCAGCTGGTTCGTCGTCGTTTGACTCAATGCTTTGTGGACTTCCGTTCTTTTCCAGATCTTGCTCTTCTTCGATCGACGCCAACAATTTCTCTCCAAACCTTTTCAAAACTTCAGTCGGTATACTTGAAGAATGTGCCTCCTCGTAATGCAAATTCAAAGCCTGAAATAATTGTAATCAATTATTTATGTTTTCTTTGGCGCTAAATAATAATCAAAAGGAGCCCGCTTTGCTATCAAAGTGTAAGAAAAATTAATAAAAAATGGGGCGTTATGATTAAATATTACACTCACTTAAAATGCAAAAAGCAAACGCGTCAAAAGCCGACAAATAGTAATACAAAAATGATGTTTTACAGCTTATGTTTATGCTTGCCGAAAAAGACCAATAACAATTTCCAAATAAATTATACAAAAAATCATAAAACAAAGGCGTAGTTTTATGGTTTTCTCCTTATTCTTCTTCTTATTGTTGTTCCCGTCAAAAACACTCACCAATATTCCCGATATTTGTTGGCCACATGTTGAACAATCAATCATTGATACCTCAGCGGCTTTTGTCTCATTGAATCCCGAAATCAGATCGATTTTCTCTTCAAGACCCGCCACGAGATTTATGATCTTCGACTCGCCGTATACCTTGATTTGTGTTAGAACATGAATCCCCGAGATTGGATCTTCGACATTTTCATCGGTTTCCGATTTCATCAGAAGAGACATCACATCATTGACTGCTAGTTGTTTTGTGGTTTGTTCAATGTATTGGGCAATTGTTGGCGATGGCATACCGGGTTGTTCGACAATCGGTTTATCACTATCTATTTCACCGGATGATATGAGATCAGATAATCGAGACATTCTAGTTTGATGTGATATACTCCTGAAAAAAATTGAATTTATGAAAGGGATAGTCTAACAAAAACGAACGTATATTAACCAATGATTTTGGAGCACGAAAAAAGTTATGATAAACTAATGAAACAGTAAATAAAAAAATGTTATTAGTCCCTTTTTTAAATTTGTTATTGATTCAAGGTAACTAGGTAATAGGTAGCCAAAAGAATTATGATAGGTTAACTCTTAAGTTCGATTATTCTGATAAGAACTACATAATGCATATTTGAAATGTATCAACTTGTTAAGGTTCAGGTGAAACAGTAAAGTTCGTAGCTTGATACAGACTGGATAATTTCTATTTTTCAGGTCAATTATATAGGTTTTAGATAATCGGCTTCAAGCCAAGATTTTAGGTTATACTGAACAGTGAAATGAATTGGATAGCTCTTTTCTGTTCAACCTCAAAAATGAGACCATTATGTAAAAAAAAGTTAGTCCTTATTGTGACCAAGTTATCTAAACACTGATTTTTCCAAACCTTACCTCATGTGAATTTCTAAATTATTAGCTTGTGGATATGATTGATTACAAACATTGCATCGGAAGCATCGACTCTTCTCATCATCATTTCCAATCTGAAATTCATCAAAATTCATCATCCTGATTTATGCAAGTCCCTTTCTCTCAATCATCCCCTCCCTTCATCCGATTTCATGTTTGTCTAAGTGCGCGCACAGACAATTGTCAAATAAATAATATGAAAAATCTATTAATTCGCCCTCCTCCCTCTTTCTCTCCTCTCTTTTCCGATTCGGCAAAGTAAGGATCAATGTATTTGCACCGTCACCATCATCATCATCATCATCATCACAACATCATCCTTCTCATCATCTCATTTCACACGACGAGTTTGTGTTCGTCGCCTCGTCTTAGTATTTGTTGACACAAGACAAATAGTATTCCCAAAAATGGTACTAAACGCAAGATGAAATGAATTAAAGGAAGAATGAAAATAGACGAAGAAGACGAAAAAGGACAGGAATTTGCCGCGCACTGATAATTATTAGTGTTGGGTAAACAAATTGTAAGAACGAATGAAACAATCAGATTACTGTAATTGGTTCAATCAATTCATCGAAATTAGGAAATGTATCGAAAACTTGTACAAACAATCAGTCCCAAATCTATAAGTTTGAATGAGGGAAGAAAGTTCGAATTATGAAAAAAAAAAGTTTCGAAAAATTTCACCACCCGGAATCGAACTCTCAACTAACCGGAGTCAATGTTGCTCAACCTGCCAGATCGGACGCGATCGACGCCTACACATTATATAGCGGTTGGAAATACACACCTACTCAAGTTTGACTCCGCGCACGTATAAATCAACTTTTGTTTCAAGAAAATTCACTCTTACCCCTGCTTACATTTATTAGAAACCAGTGGACCATTATTTCACAGTGTAAAATAAATCGTCAAAAATATTTTCTCGAATCACAGAGAAAATTGTTATAGAAAAATATTTATGTTTTTAATTTCCTAATTGACATAAACATCGAAATTTGTTGCGAAATATATTTTCCCCCTCAAGAAAAAAAAACAAAATAAAAAAGTACAAACCTGTGAACTGAGATCGACCAATGTGTTTTCCAAGTGTTTCTTTGCTTGTTGTAAATGTTTGGTCGAATTCAAATGTGCAATGAATTGCTCTTTTGATCCAAAACTCTCCGAGCACATTTCGCATTCTTCCTTATTATGTTCTATCATATGTGTCTGGAAATAATATCATTTTTTATAGAGCCAATCCAATCGGAGCATTTCTTACCAATAACAAATTATGATCTTCAAAGCTATCATTGCATGTCGGACATTTGTGATAATTCGAAAAAACATGTTGAATCGAATGAGTTTTTAGTTGAGCCTCTGTTCGAAACGCCATTTTACACTTTGTACATCGATGTGAAAACTCAGACGTCGATTGCCTTCAAAAAAAAAACAAATTTATAATTGCGTGTGACATTTTCTGTTTTGTCGGGGCGCGATCGACAAAGAGCAAGCAATTATTTAATGTTTTGGTTTGGGGCGGCAAAAATCGAAAAAAAGGACTGTAAACTAATTGATTTTGGTCGAGAAATAGACATACACTACATATAAAATAAAAACAAAGTCAGTCAGCCGAAGTGAGTGTATGTCTGTCTGTGTATGTCATACTGTAATTGATTATTTATTTATTTATTCAATTCTATTATGAATGAATAATAATGAAAATAATAATTGTTGTGTATGTTGGGTGGCTGGTATTATTATTAGTATTAATGAAATTTGTTGTACTTATAAAAATGTTGGTAGTTGGAAACTGAACACTAGTAGTTTGTAGTTTTAAAAATTTTTATTTTCCGGAAGTGTCACCAAACAAAGATAAAATTCTGCTCATTGTGCACAGTGGGTTATGTACGCTCTATCAAAGGAAGAGAAAAAGTTCGTCAAGTTCGGTGTGTGCAGATCTTAACTAGTACACGGTAAAAATTTTCGTTCCCTAGTTTTTGCCTATTTTTAGTTCATAATTGACGAAGATTAAGTATTGCGTCATCATTCGGTTGAAGGTAGAAACATTTTTTCAATGCCAAAAAGGTCCCAAATTATCACAAAATATCGAGAAGTGTAAAAATAGAACCCTCGATTTTATAAGATTTGAAATCTTCTTCGAATTTGTGATTCAGAAAGCATAAAAACTATATTGGTGATGAGACCAATATCCGAATCTTAATGCGCCTTTGAAATTTCTCGTTTCGTAGAGACTCATGCAAGACTTTATAAATTATAACTCTCATGCGCCCCACAAACAAAACCGCAACGCACGTGACCGCAACGCATACGCGACGCGGTTATGCGGCGCGTGCCCTCATCCCCAACTCACTTGGCGTTTTGCTCTACCAACAATAGTTTCTCAATGGCACTTTCGGCAATTCGATGCTCATCAACTAAATGTTTCTCCAAATCGTCAGTCAATTCAATACATAAAGGACACGTCTTGTTTTGTTCGGTCGAAGTCGACGTCGACTCGCCTTCTTCGTGACTTTTTGCGTGATCTTCCAGATCGGCAATGTTTTCTAAAAATAATAGAAATGATGAAAGGGGCGAATTGATGGAAAATATAATATTTTTCAGTGGGCAGAAGCAGACGATTACTGTAACGATTTGATAAAGAAAGTTTTGTTTGATGATGATGAAAAATAATAGAAAATAAGCAGAAAAAGAGTGATCTGAATTCAGTTTCAAATAAAATTCTAATTATTTTTCATTTTCATTTTCATTATGAATAGATTCTTGATTGAGGTATTCATATCAAAAAATATGAAACAATACATCTAATTTTTCGATATAGGTAATTCGATAATAATACACAATGATTGCCAGAACTTGAAATATGTGTCAAAAATCAATATCCGGGAACATTAAAATATGGAAAAAAGGAGAAAAAAAATGTTTCACGCCTCTTATCGACAACAAAAATACCAATAATAATTATGCTATTATTATTCTAATGATAATGAAAAATAAAACGCGCCAAAAAAGATGAAAGAGTTATACCGCCTATTGGGAAGAGAAAAAAGGAGGACAAGAATGAACAAAAAGAGAGCCAAGGCGCGAAATTAGTGTGTTCACTCAGATAGTTTGTATTCATTCTTTCAATTCATTCATTGATATACTTATTATTCACTAAATGATTTGAAAATGAGTGAAAGAAAAGAATGAGAAAGCGGTATATATCAAAGGAGAAACACTTGTGCATTTTAATATTATAATAATCATCGTCAAAAAAAAAAAGAATATTAAACACATTTTGATCTCAAATGAGGTGAAAAAAAAGATGAAAATGATGATGATGGAGGATGTGTGATGGATTTTGATTTTTTTTTTTGTTATTGATTGATTGACTCACTGATAGCAAGACTACTGTAGATTGGAGAGAGAAAGAGAGTTGTTATTTTAGGGCACATGAGCTCTAAATAAGGAGACAGAATCTGAGTGGGCTCAGATCGGCCTATGAAAAAAGTGAATGTTTTCTACGTGAAGGTTTTTTTTTGAAACCGGACGGACTACGGGCTTCTAGGCATATGGGCTTTCAGCCGAGAAATCTCGACCCGGTCCGAAAAAAAGAGTTTGTGGGTCACAAATGTTGAATTGAGCTGTACGAAAAGTAGTTATTATACTGGAATGAGCTCAAAAAACCCAACACGTTTTTTGATTTATCGAAAAACAACAAAATTATAAGTACACAAAATGTACAATTAGTACACAAAAATGTACTATATTTCTGAATCAAAAATCACGAAAATATTTTGTTGTTCTTTTTCTTTTCTGCGATATTTTTCGCCAAGTCGACTTTTTTCCCCATTTCGAACTAACAAAAAAAGTGCAAAACTATGCACCGACCGACGTATCAATGAAAAGAAGCGGTGAAAATCAAACGAAACAATAAAATGAGGTAAAGTTATGAGGTGGAGAAAGAGGTGGCTGAGAGAGGTACTACAATACGGAATCGATTTCACTCTTTTTGAAAATGAATTAATTTGTCCCAAAAAAAATCATGATGATCAAATAAATAAATAAATGAATGAATGAATCGAAAAAAAAAATGAAATTCATGCCCTTCCATCATCAACTCCCATCATATAATGATTTAAAATGCGAAAGGAGAGAAGAGGCGTCAACCGACGCAGCATCGAATATATAATTATTTTCAAATCAAATAGAGGTTGGTTGAAATCAACACATAAAAAATCAATAAGTTTTGGGAGAAAAAAAACATAAATGAAAACCGGTCCATTTCAGAAAATGATTCGCATCGTTAGAGCCCTTACAATTAGTTGCCAATTAAAATGAGAAGACTGTGCGCGAGGCTGGGCAACAAAAAAAAATAGAAGAGGAATGGGGAAAAGAGGGCGGAGCTTGGGTGGATGGGAGGGAATAAGGGGGAGGTAAGAGAGACTGTCAAAATGAATGAAATGAATGAGAAAATGATGGAGGAATTGTAATGGGTATTAATGAGGAATGAATTGAAGGATATGAGAAGAAGTATTATTAATATTATTATTTGAAAAAAAAAATCAATCAATCAATTAGCAGCTATGCTCAAATATGGATTCGAGAATTTTGGGAACAAAATTCTAGAAAACTTCAAATAGGTCCTGATCTTACAAAAATCTGAACGAGAGAGGTCCCACCCAATTTTCCCATTAACAAAGTTTTATATCCTATGCATCACCCAATATTAACAATGAGTCACAGTGTCAGAGATAATAGTTCAAGAGACGCAGAGAAACAAAGATTCCTGATTCGGACTAAAATAGTTCCAGAAATGAACCCAGACATCAAAGAAAGTCTTGAATGGTTATTTTCAAGTTTCCAAAATTATGATTTTTCTTTTGAAGAAGGGCCTCCGCAATTTTTCACTTGACCCTTCGTTTCAAGCCGCTAAAATATTTTTTCTGATTAGAACTAGGCGGCCATCGGATGGCCTGTAGGCTTCCGCGGCGAGCCCGATCTCGGTCCGAATGGTTCGAACTTTGAGAATACAATCCTATGTCTTTTGACCCCCGTCTATCCCCAGTTCGAAAAATTTTAATATCCAATTTCACATCGAAAAAAAAACTACACAAAATCATTGCAACTTTATGAAAACATTCAATCGTTTTTTTTTTTTCATAAAGTCACATTTTTGTGTCATTTTTTAATCCCGCGCCTCATTTGCAAAGTGCGATTAGTCAATGTTTCATTATCGATTTGTCTATATATTTCATTACGAAATCTGAAAATAACAGAACATGAGAAAATATTCGCAAAATCATAAAAATGTGGAAAATGTGTGATATGTTTATCATTGATTGATAATTGAGAAATATACGAAATACTTTGATTTTTTTGAGATATATTTTGAAAGGGATGAAGGAAAAAATGGATAAATCGGACCAGGCATGCAGTTTGTGAACAGAACCAACAGGGCTAGATTTCGGGGGTTATCAGATTCAACATGACGGGTGTTTTGACAAAAAAATTGAGATGGATTCTGAGAGTTTCAGGCACCATATTTATGAGCTTGATTCTAGAGTTATAATTCTTGAAGCGGATCTAAACTTCAAGAATTCCAGATTTATTTTAATGTTTTGTAAGTTTCAGCAAAAGAAGGTTGCTTAACAATATCTTGATTTGAATTTAGCAATATCAGTTTCGAGCTTTAGAAAAGAGCTCACAGAAAAACAGGGCTGAATCCGAACTCGCCCGATTTACCAAATTTTTTTGAATCGTTTAAGAGTTCACAGTTTTGGACTTGATTTTCATCTAATCCAAGTACAAAATCAAAACACATATATTGAAATAAATCGGAAAAATCATGTTTTTGCCAATCTGATTTCCTCCTTTTCACAGTATTATTACATTAATTATGCGCTTGTCTAGTCACCCTAAAAAGTAAGAAAAGTGCAATCCGTCGCGGGTCGCATTTTCAATGTTTTAATTGCAATTTTACAGTCATCATTAGAGGAAAGTGAACGAAAAGACGAATAATTGGAAATTAGAGGAATAAGAGGAAGAAACTGACTTGTTGTAAATCCGCAACCCGCCTCACAACCATATGCCGCATCTTCGACCATTTTGAAGTCTGCAAATAATATATAGTCAAATGACTAATTTGGTGCTGTTTCTCCTATTCCTATCATATTTATGTCTTGTGTGAGAATGTATGTGTTATGTGTTAAGCTTTATAAATGTTTGCTTATTTAGATTACTGTAGACTTGTAAATAGACGAGAAGAAGAAGAAGAGCGATTTTATGGGCCTTCGTCTTTTTCCTTCATTTTCTATTGATCGGAAGATGGTAATTATGGGAAGGAACATATAATATATTCAAAAACTTATTTGATTGATGAAAAGATACCGATAGTGAATAATAATAATAATATAAGGCGAGCACCTAGCAGCCAACAAGAACGGGAAAAAAGAGGAATAATATCAATAATAATAATATAGAAAATGAGTGTGGGAATAATTCATCCGACAGGTACCGACCGGCCGACAAGAGAGGAAAAACATCAACTTATTTTTTCTACAGTAATCTAATAAACAATAATTCATTTTCTGAAAATAAGAAAAAAAAGGGGGAAGAAAAGAAAAACGGGACGAAAACATATGTATCATCGCCCAAATTTTGTTCATTTGTCTTCTTGTTTTGTGGCGACCGAGCAAACTGATTCCATAATTGCGGAGACATCGACATCTATCTATCTAACTAACTAACTAGACCAACTTGATTCGTTTAACGCCCCTCTAATGATGTATAGCTGATGTGGATAAAAATGCGCGATACAAGATTGAGAGAATATTGAAACAAATATATGTATATGTACTTATGTTGGAAATGGAGGAGGCTTCAAACTCGAGATTGGGACTCGGATAGCTGATGAAAAAACAAGATGAAACAGATTTTTTTCAAAATCTGCGGGTTTACGTAATATCTGTCACTAATTTTGAAAATAAAAACGTGAGCTAAGTTTTTTTGGAACACCTAAAAAAAAACTTTTTTCATTATTTAGTGAAAAACATTTTGATCAGGAGTGAAATTTGTATAAAAAAACGTTATGCCGAGCATTTCAAAAATTAAGAAGATGAAAATTCTCGGATAAAAAAGGCCGAGCTCTCGGGCTCTTGGGTTTTCACAGTTTCTAGCAAGATAATGAGATTTTATAGGACAAAAATTACTTGGATAATGGAAAACCAGTGAACTCTATCAGAAGTGACAACTTCTTTGATACTTCCAATATATAACCAGGTTTTTGGGTAAAAAATAAAAGAAATCAGAAGGTAAACCAAGTAAAGGTTTTAAACAAAAACAAAAACTGGCCTTGAAACAAAAATATGATCAAAAGAACCCCGAACAAAGGAACCCAAAGGGTCCATTTTTGTCAAAAAAATATAAAAAGTAAAAATAAACAAAGATGTGTAAGTGTAGAAAATGTATTCTACTTCAAAGAAAGAAAGAAAGAATATATTCGATTTAAAAATCGAAGGGCTTTTCAGATTCTCAAAAAAGGATATTTGCTTGATCACTTGCAGAACTAATCGAGTCATTTTTGGATTTGTAACATGTCCCGTTTTGGTCAAGTCCTTGTTATTAAATAAACAACAAACAATTGAACCAAAATCTAAGTTCAAGCAATTAAAATTTGGGATGGCTCACATAATAAAACAAAAGGCAAACTAGCGGGCGCGCGAAGAATAAAAGATGCACAAATTTAGATATCTCGACCGATTTTTCGGCTTTAAATTCCCACCGGAGCAGATATCAAACATGCTCGAAAAGAGAGTTGGTGTAAGCAAAGGGGTGGAAGAAGAAGAAAAGAAGGATGTGTAGATATATATATGTGTATATACGAGAACAAGAAAAACACAATGAGCCAACCAATTGCTTAATGTGAAAGTCAAGAAAAAAGTTAGGGAAAGGGAGAAAAAGGGGAGAAGGGAAGTATTTAACTAAAACCAAAACCGTTGATCAAATGCTAATTTTGACCTGTTTTCATTGTTCTCTTCGTTTTTCACATTATTCCCTTCTACCTCTTTTTTCGCTCCCTACCAACAACATACCAACAATTATAATATTCTCACACACGGCGGCAAAGTTTCAATTGCATGTTATTGTTGTATGTCAAACAATTTATATTATTCTATTATGATACAAAATTATTATTATTTATTATTATTATGATTTCAATCGATTCGAAATGTAACAAAATGAAATTGAAATGAAATGAAATGACAGCAGCAAAAAATGAAATGAGACGAGAGAGTACCATTTCACATTGTGTGCTCTTTCTGTTTTTGTGTAAACGAAATCCACTATCTACATAGGTGTCAATTTACAATTAGACAATACAGATATTTTCTTGAGGAAGAACAAGAAAACCTCTTTTTTTCGTCTTTTCATTTGTTTTTTCGTCAGAAAGAGAGAAACTTTGTTGCGCGGTGAAGGATTGGACATCCAAACGGTTTTTGAGATGAATCACAAAGTTGAAAATGTACACACAGACTATTTTTTTTCGGGAAAGGAGAAAAAAACAGTTCTTAAGGATGGAAAAATGTTGGCAAAAAGGGGCGTTGCGAGTTGACCACCGAAGACAGAATCAAATTTTTAGGAGGCGCAGAGAAAAAGTTGTAAATGTTAAAATAACAAAAAATATTTTTTAAAAATGTCGCGTGTCACAGGAAATTTTTTCTGACATTGGTTTATGAGCTCACCAGTTCAATAAAAAATCAAATGAGTTTGTGAACGAACTTCTGAAGAAGACTTATGTCATTCGATAACATTTTTCATGATGATCAACATCCTGATTCTAACTTATGCTGAGCTCATCACGGGGAGCTGAATTAGGAGTTCGAAGAACATTTGAAAAAAATTCTTCAACATGAAAATAACCCTGGAAAAATTGATTCTTCTTTAAAGCCCGGTTATATCGATAAATTTAGAAAAAGTACAAAAATCATGTCGAAAAAAAACTTGAAAAGTCATAAAATCTAATACTTGTGTGAAAAAATTTAAATTTTGTAGAAATGTTTGAGTTTTCAGTTTTTTGAACTCGTTCTGATTTTTTTAAACCAAGTTTTTGCGGAGAATGAAAAATCAAACCAGATTGAATAAAAATTTATGAATTTTCTTTGATTTCAGGATATTCATCAATGTTAATATATTTTTGGTCCAAACTGAAAAACTCAATTTTGAGTTTTCCTCGCGGAGTTCAGCAAAAATTAGGAGCTGGATTTTATCAGTATAAACAACTGTGTCTGATGGAAACGTAACACCCTCATGTGATTCCATTGGCTCTAGAACTATGTCTCTTCTGGTCAATGCTCCTTAGGATAACCCTTGCTCATGTCAATAAATCTGGATCCCCTTCCATTGCTCCCAAAAAAACTAATATGTCATTCATTTATCCTGTCCCCTCCCTCTTTGTTTCTCAAAAGTGTTCTTCTTCTCATTTTTGCTGTCGTCGGACCGAAAATGAAATGAATAATAATATAAATATTTCCGCTCATTCTCTCATTCAAGTGATTAGTAGGGAAAGAGAACGGACGGGAGCAAAAGAATAGATGGCTAATTGCGGATATATATATATTCGCCTTCTTCCTTTCTCTCACTACTAGCCCCCCATTTATAAAACAAGCTAATGACAAATGAAATAATAAACATAACCATTCCAAATTGAAAAAGTGGCTTACCTATATTATCCGGCCAGGTGGATGGCTCGTGGCAAGTCATGTGGCCTGAAAAAAACAACGAATTCTTGATAATCTCGAAACCTCCCAAGAAAAATACAGACAAAAAAGAAAGAAAAAGAAGAAGAAGAAGAAGTGTGAATGACAAAATCAAATGATTTTGGCGCAATTGGAATTAGAATTGAATAGAGGGGAATAATATAAACCTCTGTCAAGGTCAGAAACAAGGCTCTTCTTTTTGCCTGTAATGAATATACATATTATTCATAAAACAGGCAACAAAAAACGGATCATCATAATTTGATGGTAGAAAAAAACAGAAACATTGTGGTTATGAATTTAGAAAAGTTCGGTTACAGAAGATTTCGAAGAAAAGTGAGAGAGAGAGAGAGAGAGGAAGAGAGAATCAGAGAAAAACAGTTTTTTTTCAAATTGAAACGAATGCAAGGGGGTCACGTTTTTGAGAATAGTTTCTATATTTTTTTGCTTTTTCTTCTTTTTTTTTGTGGTTTTTTTAAAATTAATGTTTTATTTGATGTTTTTAATTGACTTTGCGAGATATTTAACAAAACCGGGGTATGTTCCTTTAAAAATCGTACAAAGTATTTGAGGTACATATCGTCCCATACATTTCTGGTTTCAAAAACATGACTACTCGAACCAATAAAATTGATTTCTTCAAAAAGCGGAAAATTGAAAACTCGGCTGGCCTGGAAAGAAGCGGACCGAGATCTCGGGCTTTCGGGCTAAAATCTTATACCATTTTCGCAAATATGCTCCATTGATAATCTGATTTTTCCACTGTACTTCACCAGAAAATCATTTAATTACTATTTTCTGATTATCACCCAATTGATTCCTTGTCAAAAACGATTATCAATAGAGCACATTTGCACAATCTCAATTAGCCGAAAAATTTAAGCTTTATTTTCAAGATTTAGAATGAATTTTCTGCATTTTTTAGAGATTTTTTTTAGTACTGAAAACAATTTTCTGAAAGTTTTAATTATCTGAGAAGACATAACGTGGAAAATAATGAATTGATAAACGGCGGCGATGTACATGACAACTGTGAAACAGGAAACAATAACTTTTTTCAATTTAAAATGAGAAAAAAAAAACGTTTTTGAAGTTGTATTTGGTAAAAATACACGCCAATTAGATATAGTTTTTGTTGGTAAAAGGACGAAGTTGTTGACCGTAATTAGTGAGATGACAAGTGGAGAAAAAGAAGAAACAAATAAATGAATGAATAAGGGAAAATGAATAGACTTACCTGATGCAAGCAATTCACTCTCCAATTCAACACTACAAATCTTGCATTTCCAAACTTTCGCAATCGAATTAATCGCTTTCAATTGTTGTTGATGTGATTGAGCCGATGAATGACAATGCTCGCGGAGCAGATCAGTGCTATAAAAGGTGTGAATGAGGAGGAGAAAAGCGAAAAAAAGGGAAAAGCCAACGGAAGTCGTCCGGACCCACTAATTAGCACCCCTTACACCTTATATTAATGGTTCTCTTCAAAATTTGTGTGTATTTACAACAATAATAATAATAAATTTCAAACAAAATCATGACATGGAACAATATTAGTCACGCATGAAAGTATTGTAAATGGAGGAGAGGGCAAGTAATAATCCAATTGTGTGAATGAATTAAACGAGACTATCATATTCATTTCATTTTTTGTGAAAGAAAAGAATACCGTATACAGATTATTTTCAGAAATTTCGTGATTTATTATAATTCGAATATATTTTTTCATGGAACCTGATTTTGGACAGGGAGATGAAAAACATGTGAATTGAAAAGTTGGATGTTACTTGAAATAGTGTCGGCCAATTCTTAATCGGACCAGAATTTTTTTTTAGATGAGGCAAATTTCAAGAAACTGATGAGGTCCGATTCAGGAATGAACGTTTTGAACTAGCCAAGAATTTTTTCCCGAACCGATTCAGATAGTCAGATTCAAAAAAGCATCAAATTTAAGACATCCCAGATATCATTTGAAATGTGTTCGACTTGGACTTAAAAATGTTGTTCCTGACAAAAATCACAGAACAAAGAATTCGACGCAAAAAATTTAAAAAAAATTGAAACCTAATTCTGAAAAAATTAAGTTTTAATTTTCTGAATACAATGTAAATGTGAAAAACAATGTAGTCCAGAAATTTTTTCAGCTCCATGTTTCGTTCTATGTCAAAATAGGGTATTAAAACCGGTAGTTATTGTAGAAAAATCCCAAATTGTTTTACCCAAAAGCGTCTGAAAACTGAGTTATCTGAAATTATTGAGATTTATTTTTACTTTAACTCGTTAGACATGTTATTTTGGAAAAACTATCATTTTTGCACTCTCAAAAGAGAGTCCAATAACTAGAAGAAAAATTAGACGGGTCCGAATATTTAACTTCGGCCAATTTTAGAGACAATATGTTCTCATGTTCATATAAATTACTGTTTCAAAAACCATACAAATACCTATCCAAATGCTCAGTTCTAGTCATCTATCATCCAAAGAAAAACCCACCTTGATATAATTTCTTGGCACTGTCGACACAACACTTGAACACTTGTCTTTGTGCTTGAAAGGCGGTAAATTGCAGTGTGTGGTCGTGCTCCTTCTCGCAAATGATTCGCCTGCACACATACAAAATTGGATTATAATATATAGAGAGAGAAAAGAAAAGAAGAGGGGAAAGGGTGAGGAGATTGGTGGAGAAAGAGTCAAGTGATTGTCAAGTGGATTTATTCATTCATTCATTTCAATTTTCGCACTACGCTGATTATTATTAGATTAGAATTAGTTTTGAGCAAACTCATTATCGGCTCAATTCGACGCGCATAAACAACTATTTCGAAGGGGTTTTGAAAAATTTACTAAATAATACCACTGTTCAGGAAAAACTGGTAGAAAATAAACAAGAAGAGAAAATAGGAAAAACGAAGAAGAAAATCTATGCTAATTATGTACGATAGCTAATTGGGTTAATTCGTCAGTCAGACATAAATATATGTATATTCAGTCACAAAATTATTATTATTTTATTATTATTATTTTCCATGAGAATTGAAAGAAGACATGAGAAAGTCAATTACTAAAATAATTGAAGTTAATCATGCAAATTTTTCTTCTTGAAATGTTCTCAAAATTGTTCGATGTTAAAAATAGGGTGTCTGGAGCAAGAGAGATTCGATATGGAGGCTATACCCACCAAATTATTTTCTTTTTTTTCACTCGCAACTTTGATAGGTAATTTTTATCGTTGTGAACTTTGACTTTTTTTGATAACACGAGTGATTCTAGACCTTTTTATCAGTTTTTTCGATAAAAAAGTAGAAATAACTTACGAACCGTGTTTTGCACTGGGCAAACTTCCAAATTTAACTTTAAAAACTTTAAAAATAGGAATTGGGGATTTGCTAACGTGAAATGAGAACTATGTCAAAATCGGTTTTTAAAGTTTTGAAAAATCTGAGTGGGTTTTTAGAATGTTCCAGAAGCTCATTCTAAACATTTCAGCAGCGAAAAACTGGAATTTCAGCAATCCTAGAGTAGTGATTTGCAACAGACTCAGTGGTGAACTGATAGTCCGACGGCCTATGAACCCGTCCCATTTTTCCAGGCTTTTTTAAGGTCTCATTTTGAAAAAAAATCCCGTTATCATTTTAATATGTAAAAGTTGTTGAAAACCAAAAAAAAACTCAAATTTCAAAACTGAAAAACCCATCAAAATTTGCTTCAGTCTAATATTAACGACCGATCAAAAAACCCATATTTTTTGTTTAAAAAAAGGAATATTCACCCACCCAAACCATTTCTTCTATTCAAATACTGCGTATTCATTAGATTTTTCATATTCAAATTAAAAATAATTCAAGGTGAAATTTTCTGTCATCATCAAACAGGTGGATGAAATACGCTTAATGAGCGAATGCAAAAAATGCCCACTCAGATCAAAATAACATTTTCAGAATTATTGAATACTTCAAAAACAGATTATCGAAGATATAATTAAGTGATTGGAAATGAGAGAAACAATGTTGGGAACCGAGAAAAAACGAAGAAAAAAAAGGAATATTATCGTGAAGGCGGAGAAGCATAAAACCAATGAGAAGATGTGACTCCGCCCATCTAATTGCAATGCCGTTACATATTTATTTTCTTCTTTTTTTCCAGCCGGCTAGCTTGGTATACTTCTATTATTATTATTATTTATTTATATTCAATTGAACACAAATTCAACATTGTTCACAATTTTTTCGAGATTGACTCAACAAAATTTATAAGGAAGGGGGGAAAGGGAATGGAATAAACATGAGGCTATCGAAGAAATGAGCCTTTCTAACAGTTGGGTTGGATCCAACAGTAAAAAAGAACAATTTTCTCATTTTGAAACTGAAAAACATCTGAGTTTTGTATTATAATTTATTGCTCGAAAAATGAAAAAAAATCAAGAGTATTCGATCCTCCAAAATCTATGATAATAGCAAATTATTCAGTTATTTATTTGATAAAATACTCAAGAGAATCTGAATATCTAAAATACCATTGTTTTTCTGCCAAAATTGAGAGAAAATCAGCGAAAAACTGACAGGCAGTCCGGTTACTGTAGAAAACACACTGTTCGTCGCAAGACCATCAATAAAGCGCGCTTTCCTCACTCTTTTTCAAAAAACACGTCGCATATAATTTTTGACGGCGTATCTAGGTTTCAATTGGTCTTTTAAATCCGAAAATGTACAACTTCAAAAATTCATTCCAGAATATGTTTTGGAAGCTAAAATTACAGTACCCCGGTGGAAATGTTGTTTTTTTTTCCTCGAAATCGTATTGAGAAATTTGAAAAATCTTATTTCCAGTTTCCCAATTAGAACATATCTTAATGTAGGGTTAAAATTACTAGACCATTGGAAGAGCAACCAATATGGCCTAGAAATCCAAATAATACAGTACTTTTTGAAAAATATCAAAGAAATATAGGTTCTTGCGTTTTCTAGGCCACTCTCTAATTTTTTTGTAATCACAATATATAATTGATCCAATATCACAAAAATTAGTAACCTCGTACTCAGAAAAAAAACCAATTTCAGGAATTACGAGATGCGATTCGAAGTTTTCAAACAAAACGTTCATGGCTTGGACGTTTAAAACAATGAGTTCCGCTCTTCTATCATCACCCTCGGTACAAACTTTTTTTTCTTTTAGTAATTTTGAAACAGTAAAAACTTAGGGACTCCGACTAGTTAATATTAATTTGTTTCTTTTTCAAAATTTCTGTGTTGCTAATCTTTAAAATAGTATGATGATGATGTCATAATTGATTCACGGTCATTTCTCATTTTCTTCCTCTTTTTTCATTTTATTCGAACATTTCCACATCTCCAACTGTGTTTCATACTCAATGTCTCATTTTCATTTATTCAAATTGACAGTTGTTATTGTTTCGGTTGATTCGATTAATTGGATTGAGTCGAGGACAAATAAGACAACACACAAAATAAGAAAGAAGAATAGTGTTTGAGGAAGGAATTCCCATACTCGTAAAATCAAGAGGAGGAAAAGAAGAACAAACATTACTCACTATTTATATGATAACAATATCATATAAATATTCTAATGTTGAAAATGTTCTGATGTGTTATAATAACAACAAATATAAACAAATTATTGTTTGGTGAGAAAAAAAAAGGAGGAGCGCCCAATTACTTTTAACAAATTATAATATGTAAATTGTTTGATGAGAAGGGAATAGCGCAGCATGGATAGAGCAGTGGTAGCTAACTGAATTGATATTCTAATGGTAAGGCACTGGCGGTGGGGGGATAACCAACTACTGGCCAAAAATTGGTCAACTGCTCTTAACCCATAAATGGCCTAAAATGTACCAACTTTTTTAACCCTTAGTTGGCCAACTCGGGGTTAAGGTAAATATGGGCTAGATATGGGTTAATATTTTTTTATCTCTTAGAGGGAATATTTGTACACCTAAGTTGAATCTGCATAAAATATATCTATAGTAATAATGAAGATAGAATAGATATTTCAAAATTGGATTTTCTTTGAAGTAGGAGCAAACTAGAACTCTCTAAACTGTTCCAAAATGGTAGATATTGAACTCAATCAATAATTCAAATTAAGATGCATAAAAATGCATTTGCTCACACTCATGTATACATGTGTGCCATTTAATATGAACAGTCAGCTTTGATTTTCACTGAAAAGTTGAAAACTGATAAAAACAAAGAAAGCGGCAAACTGTCATAGTTTTTGTGTCACCGACATTGCGCAGGTCAGGCGGTGCGCTATGCTCAAAAAGTTGGCCAACTCTTGGCCAATTAATGACCAACTTTTCTGTTAATCAACAGTTGCCCTAAAGTTGGTTGTCCGCTCTCCACCAGTGGGGTTCGATCTCTCCTTGGAGCATAAGATTTTTTTTTTTTGTATATTTCGAATGAAAACACATGGTTTCATAGGTTTTAGACGGCGAGTGATTAGTTGTCTAACTCTTCATATAAATGAACAAAATTGGAGAAGTTTGACATTCTGAATAGATCTTATGGGATATCCTAGTTTTCAGATATATTACCGATTTTTTCGAAAACTCACAGTAAATCGAGAATAACTTTTTAACCGGAACATTACGCATGTTCATTAGTTCTTTTCTAATCAAAAACAATTTTTTGAGGACTTCGGTTTGTACCGAGAGGCCCCTCCACATTGATATATACTTTTTGAAGTTTTCAGACTAAACCTTGACAATCACTTTGACTATTCTCCTTTTTGTTCTCTGTTTTCAACTCACCGTTTGAACCTTTTGTAAATGCTTATCCGTCCTTGTATGTAATTGAAAATTAGCTTTTAATGTTGTATTATATGGACATAGATGACATCTAAAACATCCATTCACAATCGAAACATCTCCTTGTGTTGGACGACTTCGATCCTTTTCAACATGTTCGATCATATCAGCAAGAGATTCAGTTGCAAATACTCCACAAATTAGGCATATTAAAGGCGCATCGAGTTCTTCAATTGGACTACTTCTTGACATTGGTGCACATGTGAAATTGGCGATATTTGCGGGAAGTTCTTGAACAGCATGCAAATGTTTGTCACTTTGCATATGGATGCTTAGATTGCCCTTTGTTGTTGTGCTATATCGACATAGATCACATCTACAAAATACATATTTCAAATTTCATAAAATGATCCAAACAACAAACCTATAAGGCTTATAACCACATGAATATGTTTCACCTCTGGCCAATTTAGGATGTTGTCGATTATCAACACAATAAACACATTTGACATCAGCATCGCTATGTTTCTCTTTCATATGTATTTCCAATGTCTCCTGATATTTATAGTGCCAATTACATTTTGGACATTTCAAAGTTTTTGAGGAGTTTCGAAGTGTGGAAAAGGATGAAATATCGGGAAATCCGAGACTGGCCGGGTCGAATGGAAATGAACCGGTTGAGAGAGCAGAGTCGTCGAAGCCACCATTCAATAGTCGTTCGAGTTGAGTTTTTGGCGAGTTTTCGAGACCGGCTGTAAGAGTGAGAATTTTGTTTCTAGTTTACTCTAAAAAATTTCAAAACTGCTAGGGCGACAGTGGAAAGATCAATCGTTATGAAGAACCTGATAATAATAAAAGGCACCATGAGATTGAAAAAAATGATCGACGGAAAATTTTCAATTATAACTGAAACAGTAATTTTTCCAAAAAAAAAAAAAATAATAAGTTTCGATTCACTTATGAAAAGTCGTGAACTGTTTTGAAATGGTTTTGTTTTTTTTATTTTGAGCAAAAAATATACGAAAAAAATATTTTTGTGAACCGGATAATTTGTAAAAACAAAAATTATTAGTTTTTAATGAGTTTGAAGGTTCTATAAGGTTCTACACCATTGACAAATAACATTTGGGTAGAAATTTCTAAATTACAATGGTTTAAGTTTCACCACTGATGGAAGATGCTTATGAAAGCATCGAGTAACAAACTTTTCTGGTCAATTTGACTGATTATCAGCGTGGCAAAGTTGGGCTAGTGCTCAAAGAAAAGTCAATGAGCTTTACGAGTTCGTGAACAAAAAATCTAGAAAATGTTTCTTGTCGATCGTTTTTTGCAAAATATTAATTTTCTGGACGTCTTCTTTTACATGAATTTCAGATTTTTTACGATCAGGATTGTGCATTTGAGCTCTCGGGATTTTGATACATTGCTTTGTCTTCTCTATATTAAGATTTTATTCGTTAGGATAACACGGTCGATATTAACCAAACGGACCGGCCTGTGCAGCCCGTTCCGGTCACAAAGCCCTGTCTGACAAGACAAACATCAAACTAACCAAAAAGTTGTGAATTAGGATCTGCCAACATTCTCAAAATCTCATTGGAATCGGGTAACATTGGAGATGTTGAATGTGGTCGAACTGTTGATGTTGAAGAGCTCGTTGGTTGTGGCGAGTTATCATCCATTGTCAAAAGTGCCACATCCATAAGGCACTCTGAAACAACCAAAAATTTGTTTGAATTATTTAGAGAAAATTAGAAGAGAAGAAGGAAAATGCTTTTTTTCGACCACATGTGCTAACAATTAATTAACATTGGAAGGAACAAGAAACATTATTCACATCCCAGGGAAAACAGACAAAAAACACAAACAAAAACAGGTGTATTTTTGAAATGAGTTGGTTCGGGTAGAAAGTAATAATAAAAAAAGAATAAGCAATATGGTGAAAGTGTCAACCATACGGTAATATTCGAATAAAAACGAATAAAAAGTTTCACATAATAATAACAACATTGGAAATTGTGTCAAAACATATGGGTGAGCAAGCAAGCAAGAAGGAGTCAACTTGTACTTTTTCGCTTCTTAATGTGTTTCGGGTTTTATTGGAGAAGAGAGGCGGCAATGGCACCGGCACCTTCTTTTTCACACCTGCTCGAAGAAAGAAAGACCGGAAAAATTGAATAGGGTTATTATAACAAGACGAAGAAGAAGAAGTGAAGAAAGAGAAACGGAAGCGGCAAGTGGTGAAAATAGATTGGACCCCGCCAGGTTCTCGAAAAAGACCCCACCCCCATTTCTCTTTTTTCCTCCATAAAACTATATAATTATTTCAATATATTTTGAGCAAAAAATAAGGAGTTGTACGGGTAAATTGAGCTGAATGAGATTTGAAATGAAAAGAAAAATGAAGTGAAGTGAATTCGAATTAAAGACCAAAAGAGTACTGTAATATCCAACGAATACTTGATTTTTCAATATTGAGAAAGGTGGTTGAAAGAATTCAATAACTTAAGTGACAAAAACACGTGGCTTTTTCGTTCGATTTATTTTTTGTCAGATTTTACAGTTTTTTTATATGTAACTGTGAAAAAAAGTTAAATTTCTCAAATATGTAACAGTTGAAACAGTAATAAACCACAGGAAAAAAAGTTGATCTTGTCAGCCGTCTTTAAGGGATAAAAACGAAAAACTAAACGAAACTAAACACTGCTCTCTATTCTAATCGAAGTGACCGAACAGTAATAATGTTAGTAAGTGAGTGAGTAATAACACTGTTTTTAAGACCAACATCAGCTTTTCAACATGACATCCTCGCATGGTTTCACTCGTAGAAATAGATTGAGCCCGTTGACCATCCGCAATTGAATGAATAACCAACATGGTAAAGAATTCATGGTTTTTCGAACTTGAAACACGTTAAGACCAATTTTAGGTCATATTTCTTCTTGAACAAACACCAAAAGTTCACAAAACAATTGTTAATAAGAATGAAGCGTATTCAATGATTTTACAAATAATAAATGTTCCTAATTGAATTCGGCATGTTTAATTTAATCAAATAATCAACCCCCAACTATTCGTTCACAATATTTTCTTAAATAATATTTTAAAAGAAGAACAACAATAAAGAACTTTGCTAAATGTGAGAAGAAAAGTTTTTCGAGGTGATTAGGCACCGCCCGAAAATATGTATAAAAATGGGCGGAGTCTGAAGGTCCGCGAGCATGAAAAACTCGATTATTTTTGTGTGGGGCGAAAAAAAGAAGAAGAAGAAGGAGGAGGAGGTAACTTGGTTTAAATTTTGTGTATGCTTCTGCTTCTACTGATTATAATAATAAGACTACTGTAGCTGACTAGTTGAATTCGTCGTTTTTCTTGTTCGTTCTCATTCGTTGAAAAACGAGAAAAAAGGTATGAGAGACAGTATAAAAAAAGAGAATGAATGTCGACATAAATGAATGAAGAGGGGAAAAGTAATGAAAAAAACGAAGAAGTTGTTGCTTTAATGTAATCAAATCGCCACGAATTAGCTAATTGCCAAAAAGAGGAGACGAATACACACACACACTTTTACGAGCACACGAGCACACACTCTTGTCAATGTTTTTTTTTGGGATTTTTAATTACTCAGAAAAAAAAGAAGAACGAAGAAAGAAAGGAAAAAAAGAGTAAGTAAGATGTTGAATTGATGCAACTTGTTGTTCAAGAAACAAATAGATGTGATGTCAGATAGTACCACCGACTCTGGAAGTTGTTTAGAGGCGAACCTTCAGGAAAAAGCGAGGTACTTTGGATTATAAGCGTCAACTGACTTTTGAAAGACTCGGAGAAAAATCGGCAAGCTTGCGGTGTTCTTGCGCCAATAGTCGCAAGCTTTGCGATATCTAGCAGCAAAACTACTGCACGGCTTGCGACACCCTTGCGCCAGAAAAAATGTGTCGCAAGCTTGCGACAAGGGAAAAGCCTTGCGACACGCTTGCCGTTTTTTCCCCGAGGAGATCTATGCTCTTTAATACAGTTTTCAATGTTGATCAACAACTTGATTCTAACTTTTGCTCAACTCGGTGCGCAAAGCTGAAAATTGAGATTAACAGTCCTGAAATCGGAGACAATTCAAACAAATTTATTGGTCCTGGTGTGATTTTTCCTTGAACACATATTTTGAATGATAAGTTTTTGAAAAAATGTAAAACAAGATCAATATACTGGGAAAAATAAAACCTTAAAAACATCTATAATCTATAAACTTTGTTTCACGTTTCTGTTGACATCTTTTTTGCACTTTTTTGAATGTATAATTCTAGCGCTCATCAAAAATTGGATACATGATGCTGATCAGCTTAAAAAACTATCGAATGACATAGTTCTCATTCCAAAGTCCTTCAACGATCTCATATTAGAGAAGGTGTTTTGAAATGCCACTTTGATTAAGCGTAAGTTTTTCAAATTTCATAGGAAAAACCAAAATATCCCGGTTTTTTTGGTTCCATAGGTCGATATACTCCACAAAGTATGACTTAAAGAACCTTTTAACTATTTTAGCGATAATGTTGAAACTACAGTAATCTGACTATCAACAGACAAATTCTGATCTTGTCTACAAGAACCAAAAAAGGCAACATATACACATACACACAACAGTAATATAAAAACGGCGCGAAAAGGGAACCAATGAAATTCAGTAGAAATTAGTCGCAATTAAACATATATACACGAAAACGACAATTAGGCATATTATTATTATTATTCTATGCGGGAGGGAAAGAAGAGAAACGGACCACTAACGAACTAACGATGAAATAGCGAATGAATAAATAAATAAAAGGAGGTATGGAGAAGGGGAAAAGGAGAGCCAAGTGAATGAATCGGGTAATTCGATTAGTTTTTAGGGGAAAAGATTCGAGTTGATTATAAGTCAATGATTCACTACTTATTTGAGAAAACGAGCGAAAAAGAGAGGAGACTTGGACCAATTCAATTATTCCACTTGGTAAAACGATGAGCCAACAACTTTCATAATTAGAATGAGAACGAGTAGACAAACTATAGCAGAGGAATCTGGATGTGGATCAACACCAAAAAATGTGTGCCAGCAGTTTTCGAATTAAAGCTCTTCAGGTCATCCTCGAGTCATTGCAGAATACTGACGATCACCCGGTTCCAAACATAAAACACAAAAAGGTTTTCACACCCTTGGCCTTTGAACCTTACTGAATGTTTCACATGAACCGAGTTGAGCTGAACTCAGTCTTGTTTGGTTTAATAAGAGCTCACAAGATCACACCTGTGTTTAGCTCTTCGATATCATTTTTCTGAAATCAATTGAAAAAAAACTGTAAAACTATACAAAAAAATGCACACTTTTTTTGGATCTGATAACTTCTGATAACCACCCCAGTCTAGTTCAGGTTCCAATATCTTCCTGCTGTTTTTTCTCATTTTATATCCACTTATTTATTTTATTTATTTATATATTTTCCAATTTGTCGCATCTTTATATGAAAACTCCAATTTAAAACCTCATTTCAATTCAACAAAAACATTATTGAATTTATTATAACTAAAAATTGAATCAAATGAAAATGTGGCAAAATTGTCGGTGGATGTGTTATCGGAAGGGACCAGGTCCTGCATAATTTCGTGTTTCTTTTTTCTCCGCGCAAAACTTATTATTATAATGTTCCTTTTTACACATTTTTCTTGTTAGAGAGAGTCGAATTGGTGTATACCTAAAACTGTGAAAACTCTACATACTGTGCTATACCAAAATCGAAATACATTTTTGGATAAAAAAGAATAAAATAGTGAATGAATTTATTTATTTTGTTCAACTTACTAACTACTTATGCAGTAATAATTCATCGACGCGAAAAAGCAACAAGGTGAAAATTTCTCGTAATTTATTAACTCGAAATTTATTTCATTTTATTTAGTGGCCGGGTGTCGAAAGGCGTCGGTCATGCGAAAAATTATATAACGACTCGGGGAACCACTGACTTTTTTTTTGTCAAAATGGGAAAATGAATTGGAAAATAATTCGACATTATGTGTGGTGTCTAGTAGGTATATGTAAAGAAGAATGAACGTGAACTCATTGGACTTGAGAAAATATGACATTAGAATAGATGAAACAAATTATTGGAGTGACATGTCGACTATCTGTAGATTACTGTAGTGGAACTAATTGTAAGGAATAACTATTTCGAATTTTAAGTTCCTATTGATGGTGCTCATTTGATTCTGGATTAGAAATTTGAGTGAAACATTAAAATAAAGGTTCGACTGTCATGATAGTTTGTTATGTTGAAAACGTGAATCAGTTTGTAAAAAAGAGCCTGCAATCAGTGTTATTATCAGATAACCAACACAAATGTATCAGGTTTCTTCTTTTATATAGAGACATGCTATATAATTTCGGACACTCGTATTACTGTGAAACACAATAATTGATAAGTACTCAAGGATCTAAAAACCAGGTTAGTTTCAAAAAGTAAAGACAAACCGGCTTAAAACAAGCACCCGAAGAAATTAGTTGAAAACTGGGCCTAAACTGTTTCCGAAAATGGCCAGGTCCTTTCCCAGGACTTTTCCGTGGAAACCACAGACAAAATGCTAGAACACAACTATCCAGCTATTCTCATATACAGTATCTAATCAAAATTAATAGCACTTCATCTTCTCATAATAATAATAATAATTCTACTAAGAATAGTAATAATAGATATGTATAATTTGTCTAGTCCGAATATCAAATTGTGCGTAATCCATTAAAAACGTTTAGATAGTTCTTGGTGTCACTATATGGCGAGGCGAGAAATAAAAACGAAGAGAAAAGGTGGGCAAATCGGGTGAAATGAGGCGGATGGGGCCAATTGAGGAAAAAAACGAAGCACGAATTCGAATATAGAACAAAATGAATATGGATAGGGCTGGGCTGAAACTAGACTCTAGGCTTGGATTGTTATTGGGACTCTTTGTGTTGATATTGTGAGGTACTGTCTTATCACGAAGTCTTCATGTCTTTTCAGGTATGCTTGAGCCTCGAGAGCCGGGATGAGTTTAGTTGACATTTTTGCTCATCCAGATTTTTTTCAATTTGTCTCCATAATTTATTCGATGAAAAAGTCAAGAAGTTGTCGAAGCGATGAATTAGATTAGGTTTAACATACTCGGGACACATAGGCTCTTCTCAAAATGAGCAAAAATAAATCAGGAAAGAAGCCGAAAAGAAGAAGAAGAAGAAGAAGAAGAAAAAGATGATGATGTGCTAACGAGTTGTTGTATAAGAGACTTCTTTTCGATTAAATTGACTTGTCATTTCGAACAAATCTAATTTCAAATATCTTCTCATTCTATTCATTCATACTTGACTTTACATCATCCCCCCATCTCTTAACTTTTCAACTTCACACACAAAAATCTCGAATTCGATTAAAGGGAGGCATAGAAAAACGAAGACGAAAAAATAAAGTATATGAAGAAGAAAAATTAGCGGCCGAAAAATCTTTATATAACAAAATTGAATTATTATTGGCAAGTAAGAGTCACTAATTTAACTATATACTACACGTCAAACGAAAAATACATGATTTGGCACGGAAAAAAAAGTTATGATAAGAAAATATAAAATCAGAAAAACACCCTGTAGAACTGAGCTTCTGGTAAATTTCAAGAAAGCAAGAAAAAACCCAGGTAAACAATTTTTCGGGTTCACGTTTAAATTCTGCATGTATATATATATATTTTTTCCAAAACTCAAGGGTATTTTTTAAATACTATTTTAAGATCAATTTTAACCATCACACTAACCTCAATACCCATTCACAATTGTTGAAGGGGGCAAAGAGAGTTGGCAAGTTTCTCTGAATTCGGCTCAAATAATTCTGAAGCACGTTAATTCTGAAGAACGTCGTTTGAAACCAAGATAAGAATCAAAGGTCTAAAAAAAAATAACGTAGCTTTATCGTCTTATTTTGAGATCGGTATATTTTTATCCTATCGGACCTTCTGGCGAAAAGGCAAACTTTTTGATTTTAAGTAATGGTTTGGCATGTTTCAAAAAAAAAAATGAAAAATAGTATTAGAACAAGATCTACTTCTAAATTTAGGTTTTTGAAAAAAGAATGGGGGTAGGAAGATAATTTCTTCCACGTCTTCCTCGCAAGTTTTAATTAGTACTTTGGTATTTCAAATTAAAGAGCATCAGACCGCAAACCTGACCAAGAGCCATGGAAAAATAAACATGGAACTTAGATATTATCAACAAATTCAATCAGACCAGTTCACAGAAGTTATAATATTTCTTAAGTCGGAAATTCTTTGAAAAGTGAAGCAAAATAATTCGAATTGAAAAAAGAGGACGGACAGAAAAATATAAACATTAATTGTGACGATATTTTTTATCATTGTAGTGATGTTTTTGATTTTCTCGAAATCATAGCTAATCGTTTTTTGTTTTTTCTCTCTAATGATTTTTTTTTCAAAAATATTATAAATTCAATATTTTAGATCTCCCTGAACAAAAATAAAACTCAAGCCCGAATAGAATAATGAGTAAAAAACAGACTAAAAAAATAATTGTGTTGACATAATATTAATTTAGAATTATTTCATTTGACTATAGACACATATAAGAAAAACAGCAAAAAATGGAGGAAAAAAAGCGGATTAAAATCCCCATTAAATTTATTAATTATTTTAATATATCACATTGACATGTTCTTGACCAACGTGCTTCTTTTTTTGGAAAAAATGAATGACTAAAAATGAAAATAGAGATTAGTAAAAAAAATTATCCGAATTATCTAAGTCGATTGATGTAAGCTGAACAGATAATAATAATTTCTCATTTTGCCTTGATGAGTTCTTAAAATTTCGAGAAAAATAGAGAAAAAACGTGAGAAAGGGAGAACATGAGGATAAATGGGACAAAAACGAAAGAAAAAGCTGGAGAAAATTAATAAATTTAGAAATCGAATTAAAAATCAAATTAGGTGTATTGGCAGTGCCTAATAACTAATAACAAAACGACGCCAAAAAAAGAAAAGTTGTGACAAAAATAAAAGAAAAATTATTATTTTTTTATTTATATAGTTAACTAGCTATATGAATAGTTAGTCGTGAAAGAATGGAATAATCGAATCTAAATTTACAATAAATAAATTTTTTGGCAGAATTGTTTTCGATTTTTATATGAGGATTTTTGCGAAATTATTACACAGAACGAAATGGATAAAAAAAAGAAGATTGTCAATAATTGATATTTTTATCATTTTTTCAGAGAAGGACATGGAATGAGTCGATAAATTGAAAATTAGAAAAAAGCCGTATAATTAGACTTTTAATTACAACGTTTGAAAGGAACGGGCGCGTACAAATTCGTGTGAACATTTTTGAGAAATGAGAAAATCGTGACTTATACTTTTCATTAATTATCTCCAGACAAAAAAAAAGACAATCGAATTTATGATCTAAAATCATCAAATTAACTAACTAAAAAGTGCAAATGACTAAACAATCTGCCTCGAAAATATTAATTTCCGCTAATGTTTTAGTTATTATAATAATGATAATATCAATCAAATATATTTCCGATAAGTTTATATTTTTATATAGCAAAAAAAAAGAACTGAAAAAAATCGGAAAAAGATTTTTTAATCATCTTGAGGTGCATTTATTTGAATTAGTGCATTTTTATTGCCACCCGCTCTCGGCTGTGGATTAATTATATGGCTAAAATTGGAATGAATGAATGAATGCAGAAAACGTTTTTTTTTTTAGTTTAATTCGTAAATAAAAAAATGGAATGGTATAATCTAGGAAGATTGACGAGAGAAATGAGCGAATCTGAGAAGATGTGGAGAAGGAGCATTTTTGGTCGAGGGATTTCGAAAGTTGCCTGACTTGGTGTTGATTTCTGAAAGATTGGGACAGCGGCTCGTGAGCCATACGAGCCGGGTTCGAGCTCATTTCAAGAGCCAGCAGGCTATCCGGTTGTTTTTCACTTGTTTTCAAATTTCAGGTTGGTCTAGACCAATTTAAATTGATGTAACAGTTAACGAACAACAGTAGACGAAGCTCAACAGCTAAAACATATTTAAATTTTAAACAAAAATGCGATTTTGAAGTTATGTGAAGTAAAACACTAATTTTTACAAGTGTTCGAAAAATAAAAGATAATGGTCTATTGGACTACCAGATAAAATGTGTATTCAACAGTCTTCCAAACAAAATATAGGCTTTGAGAACCTTGTCTTTGTTTTAGGTAATTTTACTTTTTTAACCGACCGTATGAAACTGACGGAATAAATCTGAACAAAATCAGCATTTTTGACACTTTCTGCAAAACTGAAATGAATTTGTTTCAGCCTGGAAATGGCATTTTCAGCCAATTAAAAATTACATTCAAACTGGAAAAATCCAAGATAATCAAAAAACTAGATATTTTATGTGTTGCGCTCTGGATAGTTTTTTTTTAACTTTTCATGGATTTTCAAATTCTTCAAATTTTTTAAGCAGTGGAGTAATCTTATGATTATATACTTCTACCTAGAAAATCACTCAAATTAAGAAGTTTGTTTGGCAAAATAAAAATTAAAAAAGGTCAGTAAAATTGAAAATATTCAGGGAGAAGGGGTAATACTACTCCCGAAGTTGTTTTCAGTTATAATTTTCCGAATAAAAAAAACAATTTTGAAACAAAAAAAAAACCAAAAAGATGATGTATTTTGGCGCATTTCTATTAACCTCATAAAGGTGTAAGTCGAGTCCTTCTCTCCCCAAATCCTTTAAGAGTATTATTAGCTAATAATATCTGGCCATCTGTCATTATTATATTTTTCTCTTTTCTTTCCTTTTTGTCGGTTCCTTTTCCAAGTCTACCTGAACTTTTTCCCTCAAAACACACACAATGATTTGTGTGTAATTAGGAAAAGCTGGAAAAAAGTCAGAGGCTGCTGATTCTGAGAGCTACATGTGAATGTGTGTTGGCTCTTTTCGCTTCGTCGTCGTCGTCTATATATATATATATATATGTTTATGTGTGTTTGTTTAATTAATTTGCATCGATTGCTAATTGCAAACCCATTTCGGGAAGAAGCAGAAGAAGAAGAAAATGCGAGCAAGAAGACTCCACAAATTAATTTCGGGTTTTTTTTATTTTGAGATGTGAGTGGTTTTTCAGAGAGTGCCTGGCAGTAGATCACTTTCAGTCTACGTTCATTTATTAGTACATAAATAAGAGAAATTAATTATAGAAAGAGGAGTGAAAAATGGCCATACGATTTGAAAGATTTTCGAATTCGAACAAGCAATGATTATGGGAAATGTTAAAAATGAGAAAAGAGACAAAGTTTTTTATGTGTCACGTCATTTTTTATGTGTCACGTCGAGCTGTTGAAATGGGCAAAATGTGGGCTCCAGATAGCCCAGATAGAAATGCCCATTCCATCCCACCACAGTTCGAGAAATGACCAGATAAACTGGGGTGGGCTGGGCTTTCCCAGGTGGGAAATATAGATCTAAAAACATGGAGAAAAGTTCACGTTTTGTATTTTTTCTGACGTATTTTTTTCGTTTTTTTGTTCATTTCATAAAAAATCGCATTTTTTTCATGAAATGAAAGAAAAAAAGAAGTCCACCTGGGCTCCCATTGGATGGTAATGTTTATTTGGAATTTCTCACGTGGTCAAATTCACCAAATTTTTCCCATTTAAACTGGGAAGCCCATCTGGGGGTACATTCCATTTCAACAGCTCTGTCGAAAACTTTTGTCTGAAAAATAAAAAGAACCAACAATTTTGATAGAGCACACATTCTTAGCACGACGTGAATATGAATTTTTTGGAACATGAATTAATCTCGTAGTCCTCCTCTAAAAATCATATACCGTATTTATTCTAATATAAGGGCACTCGGGACAGTTCTAAATTGAGCATTTGAAAAATAATTAATCATCATTAGAGTGTTAATCCATTTAATGCATTATCAAAAAGGAAAAGGGAACCTCTAGGAATAGAGTTTTTCTATAAAAAAAGTACTAGAAAAATGGGTTGAAAAATAGAAGTGCCCTTTTACTAGAGAAAATACGATAAGTTCCAACTGAAATTCGAGTCCATTACAGAGAACTGTTTGTTTCCAGAAAATTTTAGTCACAGAAGTTTATTATGTGCTCAATTCGGGTCGGATCAAGTTCTAAACGGAAGTCTATTTCGAAAGTTGTCTTTAGAAATGGTTATTTCTCTTTTTTTTCTAATTTCTGAATCGGACCGGGTTTGAGGTAGTCATGTCTAAAAACTGAATCAAAGATCGAAGAAGAAATTTCTGAGCCCAATACAGTTTTAACGACATGACTTCTGGAAGAAAATCCCCCCCCCCCAAATGGGGAACAATTTTATCGAAAAAGTTTTGATTCGATTCAAGAATTCTTCGAATAAATTGAGCCGGGTTCAAAAGATGCCTTTACAATTAGTTGTTATTTTGTTCGGTTTGAGTAGTCTTTGTTCGGTATCCTCTAATTTTTCCTAAAATGCAGAAATACAAATGAGTCCTAGGACGGTATTAATTTTTCCTTCAAAAATCAAAAGCACTTAAAAAGCCAAAAATACATAAATGTAGAGAGAGTAAATAGGGACATGTAAAGGTAATAAATGAGACAGAAATAGAAGGTGATTAACGTTGAATTCGAAAATATCCAACATACCACTAATTTCCTTCCCAGGCGCGCACATTTATATGTTTATTAATTGCTAGCACCTGCGGTTAAGGGTAACCTATCGAGCTAAACAAAAACAGGAAAAAAAGGTAGAAGAAAGAGAAGAAAGAAAGAATTCACATCATTTCAGAAATTAATAAAATTAGTGTATGTGGATATGTAAGAAAAAGAGAAATGAAATGAGCTAATGAGCTGAGCTCTTCTTCCCTCCTGAAGAGGTCTGTCCGATCGGAGGAAGAAGGACAAGTCTCTTCTTTTACTCTCGTTAAGAGTATTTCATTAATTAACCATCGCACATTCTCTACAACAAAAAATGAACAAAAAAAACGAAGTGAATGAATCGGATGAGGAAAAGCTGAAAAATGAATGGATGGAAGAATGTGAATGGACAGGTGAGGCGAAACAAAAACAGAAGGCTTCAAAATAAATGAAACGATAATTAGGATATTGGATAACCTTGAAAATGAGGTTGTGTGCATTTAATTGTTGTAGTTTCTATTGTAAATGAAACCATCAACATATTCATTCATTTAGAAATTGAAATCTTAATTATTGGAAATTGAAAAAAAAAGGACAAAAGTACACGTTTCCGCGTAATCTCTGGTCACGTTTTTATTAATTTTCCGATGTTTTTTGTTTTTGTTTCCCATTAGAACTTTTATTATGACATGAGTCACTATGCGTGTTTTTCACTATATCGAGCTTTCACTCATTTGTAACACTCCTTCTCGGGGAAAAATCGGCAAGCTTGCGACAGTTTGTCGCAAACTTGCGACATTCGGCTGTCGCAAGCCTTGCGGTGTTCTTGCGCCAATAGTCGCAAGCTTTGCGACATCTAGCAGCAAAACTACTGCACGGCTTGCGACACCCTTGCGCCAGAAAAAANCGCCAATAGTCGCAAGCTTTGCGACATCTAGCAGCAAAACTACTGCACGGCTTGCGACACCCTTGCGCCAAAAAAAATGTGTCGCAAGTTTGCGACAAACTGCCGCAAGCTTGCGACAAGGAAAAAGCCTTGCGACACGCTTGCCGTTTTTTCCCCGAGTTGTTTCATTCGACATTGTCTAGAAATGTTCTAGAAGATTATACTGGTTCCTGAAAAGTATCTTCTCTTAAATACACCTATAAAATGTTTAGTTATTACAACATCTTTATTCATCTTCCCATGAGGTTTCAATGTGTGAAACACGTTTTCAAAATGATTTACTGAGAAAAACAATTTAAATAATATATTTTTTCGCTTTATATTTTTTCGAGTTTTTGTCGTGATTGCACACAAAAAACACAACTTGACGAAAATGTTCACGCACAGTAGTCCAAACTAATCATGTTTTCTCAATATAGAAATGACGAGCTAGTTTGTTTGATTTCGAAAGTTTTTGTGGAGAAAATTATATTTTGATATTTGTAAAAAATTGTTTGATTGAAACTTTATTTGAAAAAATCACCCGAAAATCTTGTATACTAACTTTTTTTTCGAAAAGTTTTTATAAAACTTCGATTTTCTGAGCCGGCATGTATATTCAGGGATAATAAAAACTATTATTTCTTGGCTATGTATATTGAATTTGTATATATTCAGGTAAACACGATCATAAACATGCGTTCTATGAATTATCAGGGTTCCACGCTCTTTAGACGAACTTTGACCTCAAAAAACTTATTACCACAAAATTTACATCAGATGTTTTATGGAAATATCGGGATAAAACTAAAAACTAAAGTTCCTGATAGGCTCAAAGTTATAGACCAGAATCAAGTTTGTACCACATTTATAGTTTCACAATCTTCGAAGGTGGGTTGAATGAAGGAGTAACACCGACTTAATGAAATTTAAAAAATTCAACTCTTGAACTTTTTCTGAAATGCTTAACTTTTTTGGTGAAAACCCCCTTGAGAGGTATACTATATCGAAGAGCTCACTCATATCAAAACGTCCTAAAATCTACAGTATCCTTTCAATTTGAACCAAATCACTTCACTTACACTCACAGAAAAGATCTCTAATCTACAAAAATTCACTAACTAAACCCAATAAGACAAACTATTTAGAATGAGAAGAAGGAGAAAAAATAAATAAAGAAAAGACGAAAGTAATTATATCCAATCCGGACGGAAATGGGTAATCAAAGTCAAACTCAATTGTGAGCGGCTTGCCGTAGGACGATAGACTCTCTACCACACACGAAACAAAAAAACTCATTACCAAAAAAGAGCCAAAAACTAGTTGGCAAATCCCGCAAATTATCCGCTTAATTAACACTCGAAAAATATCTGAACTTTTTCCACCAAAATCGAACCTGGAGACGAAGAAGAAGAAGAATAAGAAAAAATAATTTGTTTTTGAATGAATTTACGGACCTTTTTTTGTCGTCTCTCCTGTCGGTTGTGCTGTGTGTGTGTTGATTTAATTGAATTTTGAATTTCGAATTAATTTTCGACGCAGAAATTAAGCACACACATACACAAAAACGACGACGAAAACATATTTGTTGAACAAATGAGGGAAAAAATGAAAATGAGTAAATGAAGGCGGTGTATGTGTGTGGATAGGATATATATATGTATTTTTTTAATTAAAAGCAAATAGTTATACATATTTTTTAGATTGGTTTGATGAGACTAATTTCTGGATAACGACGAGTTTTTCATTTATTCATTAATGAGTTGAGTATGAAAAACATGGCAAGAAAAATAAGATTCGACATTTCTAGATTCCGAAATATTTGAGGATATATTATTTTTTTAACATCAAAAATGCAATATCATACTAACATTGTGATAGAACAAGAGAAGGAAACAAAAATAGGTCCACCGAGAAAAATGGGTTGAAATATATCATAGGACAGTGACCTGCGTGAACAAGGGATGTTCGTTGAGCAAGAAAATGTGTTCTATTGTGAACAGGTGAGTAATTTTTTTTACTTCTGTGTGCCCAATTAAAACTTTTGCCTATGTTTAACCATAATGTAATCATATTCTACATCAAAGTTTAGTTTTTAAATATGTACTCGATTAAATAGTTATGCTTATTTTACGAAAAATTGCAACACAAGAATGTTATAACTATTTTTCGAATAATCAAGGTTTTCAAGGATAAAACACCGACCCAATGTTGACTCATGATCTCTTTTCAATATTATCTGATTGTTGAAACAGTATTCACACATCTCCAGTTCTATTTTTTCTTGGTTAAAACTTATTCGTTTGTTATTTTCATTCTTCTTCTTTCAACCAAAAATAATAAATAATTGTCAAAATGGACCAATTTTGGCCGTAAAATATATCGAATAATTGGTGGAAAAGAAGAAGTATTTACCTGCTCTTTTTCGGCAATAAAATAATTGTTGCTCAAAAACACGGGGACTTATTTTTTCATATAATAAATGTTGGCAAATTACGTGAACTTGTTAAAAAAAGGTTCTAATCCATGATTTTTTGCTATTTTGGTATTTTAACAACATGAAGGGACCTCAAAAAATTTGTGAGTTTAGGAATATACAGTAATCTGTTAGAAAATATATGTCTTTTTTAGATTCTGAGAAAAGAACTCAAAATAAGCCGTCAAAAGGTAGCAAAGAGAACGAACGACTTCTTGGTCGAATGGCATCAGCATGTACAAATCAAGAACTCACAGTTGTAGCGAGTGAGTGCGAAAACAAAAATATTTGCCGCCAGCAGGGGTCGAACCTGCGACCTTGGGCTTATTAGACCCACGCTCTAACCGACTGAGCTATGGCGGCCGTTGAACACACTTTCTTCAACGCTATACATGTGTTTACTTTTTTATCGCATCACTAGTAACCCTCGCTAACCAATGTGTGTTGAGTCTGTTTGAACAGAGATGCAAAGTCATTTTTTCGCCTATCCCTTTTTCTATAACATTGTGTAGCGTTGTAGATGTGGCCTCCTTAGCTCAGTTGGTAGAGCGTGAGACTTTTAATCTTAAGGTCAGGGGTTCGAGTCCCCTAGGTGGCTTGATTTTTTGCATTTTTTTAAGTTTCACACGCGGAAACGATGAACCTCGTTTTCCCACATTGGATTAGGTTATGCTACCGAAAAAGTTCCGATGAATACGAACCTTATGATATAAACATGCCAGCTGTCATTGTTCCTCGTAAATCAATACATTATCGGTATGATCCACCTCTAACGGAAAGAGGATGTATAGTGGCACAAACGTATGGAAGAGGTTTAGCTGGAGCAGGAATTGTTCCCTATGAAATATATTGTTCCCCTGAAATGAAAGCCATTCAAACAGCGTTCAATATTATCAAGGGATTGGATACATCATACACTACGGTTAATCATGAAACTTCAAAAAAATTATAAAACACCCGGGGTTTATTTTTAGATCTGCATCGAGCCAGCACTTCTGCCTTTCCGCTCATTTTTCCCAAAAAATCTGCGCGAAATCCTTTTGAGTGCAAATACTTATTCGGGTCTTGGTTATCCAATAAATCGAGGATATATTCCACTTGGAAAAATATCAGGCGATGAATCTTTGGAGTCCTACAACAATCGAATCAATAATTTCTTCCTTGAAAGAGTTTCAAAAATCGAGCAAAAGTGAGCCCTCATTATCAATCATATAAAATATATGTATTTTTTAAGATATGTTCTTGTTGTTTCTGATAATACAATGGTCAACATAACAGAAAACACAGTCATCGAATCGATTGATGATATTTTGAAAGCTAATAGAAATCGTAGTTTTCAAATGAATTCATTTAAGATCAAGAAAAATGAGGTATTCATTTTTCATGAAAACTTGTAGAATTAGAACAATGAAACGTTTTATTTCAGGCCAAAATCGTTGAGGGTTTGATCTTGCCATTTACTCGTTGCTTGTATCAAACAAAACCACATCTTTGGCAGGAGGTTCCACACAAATTGGCAATGCCAAATCATCCAGATTCTGATAGAATCAGATGATGGAAGAGTACGGTGAAACTCGTAAAATACAATTGAATCTATGTGACTTATGAATAAATCTTGAGATGGAATAGTGTGATTAGGCTTGACTGTAATTTTTTTTCGAAATTTCGAAGAAAATATGGTTTTAAACTCCTTCTTATTTTATCTCGGATTTTTTTCTTGTAATTAGAACCATTGTGAAACTTCAAAACCTGAAGCCTCTAGAAAAACACAAAAAGGAATTTATGTGTTCCACGTTGAAAACAGTGAAATTTTTTGCAAGTAGGTTATTTTTCATTCCATTCGAGTGCTTATTTTCTGAAATATTTAGATAGAAAATATAGTCTAGCTTGTTTACTACTCATTCATTGTTTTTTTTTTCGAAAAATGAATTAAGTCAGCTAGGAAAGCGCGCACTAATGTACTACCGTACTCGTTTGTTTGATCTCTTCAAACTTCTCTGATTTTTTTGTTTTTCGTTCAAATATTAAGAAAATGGTTATTATAGAGTTTGCTACAAGTTTATGATTTTGTTAAAGAAAAGTTAGTTTGTTTCTTCTTTCTTCTTTTTTAGTTCAAACTATAACTAAAACGCTGAAAAAGCAATTCGATTTTTAAGGTTCGCAAAAATGCAAACCTAGATGTTGATAGGTTGTCTAAAAATCTATCAAAAGTCAAAAAATGTGTGGAGAATCGTCTTTCGTTGAAATTCTCCAAAGCAGAAGAATATGTATGAATTTTATCGAGAATCCGAATAGACAATGGGCGAACGGTCAGCGGCTGTGTTTTTTCTGGAATAAAACAATCCTGAAATTTCTGCGCTGGACTGTTTTTCTCTCTCGTTGGTTTCCATCTCGTTGGTTTCCGACCAGTTCGAAGCTGCTTGTGATTTTTCATCATTATATGTATTATTTGTGCTGTTCTCCTCTTCACATTCGAAATTGTTTTGTCGAAATCAACACTATACCACCCATATTTTGTCAAGTATTTTCAGCGTTTTCGTCATTTTCTCCAAAAATACATATCCGAATCATCTTGAGAAGAATTTCGAGTATTTGTTTTTGGTCATATTGCAGCAAGCATCGCACTTGTTATGTTTTACACACATTTTTCGTTTATTTCCATTTTTTTTCACACGCACTTGCTGCTTCAACTTCTCAAAAGAAAAAATGGATGTTGACATATACATCTCAATATATACATAAATAGGGGAAGTCATCATTTTCGATGATTCAATTTTTCGGTTTTTTTTTGAGTCAGAATCTGAGAGGGAAAAAAAGAAGAAGATGCTTCTTTAAACTAATTTTTGACGCTGTCGAGAAAAGCCGGATGTATCACTTTTTGTATTGTTAGAAATTTTCGGCGAACTTTTTCACGAGTTTTTTCAAACTCATGGAGCATGCGAAAATTGAGCATTGAAACCTGTAAAGGTCTCCTGATCTTGTGAAATCAAAAAAAAAAAAACCTTTTTGTTATCCCATTTTTTAGTCACTCAAAAAAATTCTCATAAAAACGAACAACCCCATTTCCAACCCCATTTTCCTGTTTGTTATAGTTAGAGCCTACATAACTAATTGATTATTATTTGTCATCGTTTTAGTTGTTTCCCACCAAACGTCTTTTATTGGTCCACACAAATCTTCTTATATTTTTTATTTTGCATATTTGTCTGGTTTTGGTGCAACACCTCTTCTCATTCTCAAGGCACCCATTAAAACACGCTTCTTCTTTTTTTCCTTTTTTCTTCAAGTCTTTTTTGTTCTTTTTTGTCATCTTCCCCTACTTAGATGGTCGTCGTGTTCACACTTCTTTCTTCTTCTCATTCATTTTCTTCCACAAAATTGAATTAGTTTTTATTTTTTATTGTTCATCTTTGGTAAGGAGCCTGTTATATGCTACTTGGCTTGGATAGTTGAACAAGGTGAAAATGGAAATGGGTCCCAAAAAAGTCATGGGTCCCAAAAAAGTGTTTGCCTAGTTGGAGATTTTTGTTGAATTATGTGTCATATGATAGATCTTGAGGATGTGTGTGAAGTTCTGTGAACATGCGTATCTGATTTCTCAATGTTCGCTCATGGGAGAAATATGATCGAACAAAAATCATTGTTTCAAGTTTTTAACTCTGAAAAACTTGAAAATCTATTAAAGCTGGGGTAGATAAAGTTGACAAGTTGCTCTCAAATTAAAGAATACATTTTTCATAGTAATACTACCAAAGTATTTATTACCAAAAAGTTGTTCCACGTATACGTTGAAAGTTACTGAAATTCTAATTTCAAAATTGAACTACATTTCGAAAATTCTTCAAATCTCTCCAAACATCGAAATTTTACAGTTTACTTTAAAATACGAGTTAGTTTATGTCCGGGCTCGAACTTAATGATTTTTATGAGTTTCATTACGAAATAAAAAAGTATGTTTTATTCATGAAATGATCAAAGTGTTCAAGACATTTTTGCAAGTTTTTTATCACTTCCTTGTTTTCAAAGTTCTCGTTATTTGTTGAGACTATTTCTTCACTTTGTTTTTTTTTCGAAAAAGTCTCTTCCCTACCATAAACTCCGGGTATTTGTTGATCGCTTTGAGATGAATGCCTACTAGGCTTGATCCTCGGTGAGTGGGCTTCCAAACGTCCTAAAATGGTCCACATCTTTAATTTGGGAAAATTTTTGAACAATTTTTGTTTTTGTTTTTTTTTCAACCTGTTCGCACCTTTTGCAAAAAATATATTCGAAGGACAAAATCGAGATCTTCAGAGCTCCTTTTTGAGCAAAGGAGTTTCGCATAATTTGGTATTTTTGCGATGGCTTTTTCTTTAAAGTTTTGTTTTTAATAAAATTTGATAACCTTAAATTAATTCTGATTCAAATTTTATGACGTCACTTTCTCCTTTTTTCTGAAAACTGCTATTCCTCCATTTTCTGAACTTTCAAAAGTAAATCAAAAACTCAAGTTATATTTTCACATTTTTGACACATTGCCTTTTCTCGATTTAATCCCATCATATTTTTTCGTGTAAAAAATCAGTTTTAAAAATCTTTTCGCTTGTCCCAAGAGTTTCTTTTTTTCTCTTTTTTTGTTTTTTTCTGCTTATTTTCAAAGTTCTCTATTTTCATCTATACATACATTTCCAATACATAATAATCCACGATAATACTACTAAATTTCTTAATTTCCTGTCATCATCAAATTACCACATTGTTCCGTTTCATTCTCATTTTCTTTTGTCCTTATTTTCCTAATCCTTATAATAGTAATACTATTCTCTATTTTCGGTTATATATACCCTCGTTTTCTCTATTTTAGATCTATCAATGTTCACCATCAGATGATTTCCAAATGTCGTTCGTTTTTCGACTTTTTATAGTTATTTTATTGAATGAAGTGAATGGAAATGAGCACGAATGTAGATGTATATTATTCAATGCGACAAGTGGACAATTTCATTCACCGGAATTTCCGAAATCATTGGAAAATGTCGAATGTTTATTCTACCATTTTCAGGTAATTTTTGAAAAAAAAAATGTTGTCCAAAATCCAATTGCTGCTCCCAGATTACTGTAGTTCTAGAATTGCCTGTTAGAAAACAACTAGCATCATTTTCTGAAATTTCTCCCAAACAAATTTTCTGGAGGTAGTTGGACCTGTAGAAATTGATTTTATCATCAAAAGTTGACTGGCATTTCAGTTAACAATGAGAAAAAAAATGAACATCAATAGAGCGCGTGTAATTGAACTTTGGTTTTTCGCTATTTGAAAACGTGATATTATTGTCATTTACAGTTTTTACTTTCTATCGCTTCGAGATATTTTGATCTGATCTACAAATGTCTGATCATCTTATTGTTTCTAAATGTTCCGTCGGATAGATCTCAAAAAATTTTGTTCTCTTCAATTCATTTTGTCCTGCAGGTTCTGAGATTTTTCCGATCAAAATTCAACATCTCGTTCTTATTTAGGCGCCAAAAGATCATATGGTTCGTCTGACATTCGATGTCTTCCATCTCCCACCTCGAATCGGAGTGTAAGTTCCCATTTCTTCCTCTCATCTCCACTTCTCTCATCCCTTTTTTTCAGATGTTCATCCTCGTTGAAAATCTACGATCACACTGCAGACGGAATGATTGAAATTGGAGAGCAACCAGATCTGGAATTTTGCGGAAAAGAAATAGCCAGAGGCAAACAATTCTATTCCAAGTAAACTGGAATATTTGCAGACAAAATGAATTTTTTTGTGTTTCAGAGATGAGCACATGCTACTACAGATCAAACATCTCAAAGATAGTTCACGTGGATTTTCCGGGAAGTTTGAAATCGTACCAAAAAGCAATTATACATCAGAAGCCATTGAATTAGCCGATTGTAGTTTTCGGATAGAAAAAAATAAGGTGATTCTGGGTCAAGTTATCTGTCATTTAAATTTACTAGAACATAAATTCAGGCTATAATCTACTCTCCCCAATATCCTTATTATTATCCATCAAATATGAATTGTACCTATCATCTGCCACACCGAAAAGGATATCAAATTATTGTCAACAGTATTTTCATGAATATCGGAAGAAACTCGGTGTTGCAAATATTCGAATCCGTTGAAGGAGTACGTCTATTTAATTTCAGCCCGATCCCCAAAAACTTCGAAGTTTCAGAATTATGAAAAACGTATAATCGAAATGGTGAGCGGATCAGAGAAGTCAATTTATGTCACATCTACAACTTCTTTATTCATTTATTTTTCGACTGGAAATAATATGCAAAATAGGGTTAGTTTGTTGTTTTTGTACAAGAGTCAGGTTCAATTTGAAATGCATTAAAGTTAAGATGTAAGAAAAAACAATAATTTTCTCGATAGTGTGGTTTGAAGAAAAAAGGTTTGGATATGAAGAATGATAACGAAAGGGTATCAAATCGACGTTAAAGAGAATTCTTTGACTTTTTAACACTATGGTTGATTGAATCCTGATCGGCACCAGGTTTCGAGAAATTTTCTGATTGATGAAGTTTAAAAAAAACTGATTTTTAGCGTTAAATATTACAAATCTGAATTTAGTCAAACTCAAATGAAATTCCTCTGAAATGGATTCTAAAAAATCTATTCGAAAGTTGATTCTTGAAGAAATTCAAAAAATAAGAAATCCTAAAAAACATGTTTATCACTTTTAACTGTTCAATTCTCGGAAATATTTTCATTGAGTTTTTTTTAAAATTGCATTTTTGTTTTTGTGGTCTGTTCTGTCTGGGAATCACAATTTGGACTTTCAATACTGAAATTTGTATCTGGCGTTTCGGTTTCGGAAAATCCGTTTTAGAGTTGATAACTCTATAGAACTTGGGATGTTTGATGTTGAAATCTGAAAAGCCACGGAAAACCCATAAGAATTGAAAAAAAATCAGATGCAACTATTTTTAGATAATGGCATCGTTATGCAGGGTCAAATATCAACTCTAGTTATAAATGAAAAATCAAGCCGGATATAACACCAGTTTTCTGAAACAAAAAAAGACAATGATGTAAAAATTACCAAATTTTTGGAATTTGTTTAACTCGATTAAAACTACAATACTATAGTTTAGTTTTGAATATCTGATTTATGTGTTCGGATTAGCATTTTTTTCTTATGTTATTAGAATTCTATTTTGTGTGAATTCATTTTTTCCGAACATATTCATAGACATATTTTAGCCTCAATAAATTCAAGTAGAACTTGATGTTCGATTGAAACACATAAACTTAGAACAACTCCAAACTAATTTGGTCACGAAGCACATAAACATAAAAAGTAACATTTGTCGACCTTGTTTGTCTCTAAAGTACTGACATGTCCCATCTTTATTTTCTCGTTTTTGCAGGCCGTCGGCTTCGTAATCGAATTGCAGTACTCGAATGCGGTATGGAGCCAATCTTCGGGTATGTTGTTGAACCGCAAAAAAAAGATGAGCATAGAAAAAAGGGAAAAAGAAAGAGAGGTGGAGCAAAGGAGAAAAAAAACTAGAAAATACTCTATTTTATTCACTTTTCTCCCTTTTTGGTCTATGCGGTTACGCTTATGCGCTACTATGCTGCTACACCATTCTTAGATTTATTTTCTAGTTTGATTTTATTATTGATATTCATAGATGGTGAGTATTATGAGCACGAAAGAAAAGTAGATAGATGGGCAACTGAAATTGACCGGTTTCTATCTTTTTCACAAAATTCAAAAAGTTTTTTAGGTTTATAAATTTGGTGGGTTCATTCTTTCCAGGTTAACACTTCTGGATTGGCTGTCCATGGGGTGTGATATCACAAATAGAGCTTCGGGCCGGCTGATTCTCATGTTTGGCTTGCTTGGAAAAAAATAACTGATCTCGATATTCGATATTTTTCTATTTTTAGAAAAAAGTCGAACAATTTAGAAATTTTTGAGCCATTGAAAAATAAGTTTTCACAGTTTTCATTTGATCAATTTGGTGGAATTGTGGTGTTAATTCGCAGGTTGGAAGAATAAAAATATGGTCAAAAAAAAATGTAAAAATAGTTGAAAAATCCTGTTTTTGGTCAAATCCATTGCATTTTCAATACTCGTTCTGTATACCTCAGAACTTAGTGTTTCAAAATAATAAAAAATTGCATGTAAACCTTATTCTAATGTATCCAAATCTTGTCTAAATTGATGATAAATCAAGGTACTCAAAAAATGAAACAGGCAGAGCAAAGTTGATCGTGCTCAAAATTTGGATTCAAAAAAAAATAGAACGAAGCACACTCAGCAACAGAATATTTTTCTGTTATGTGATTTATTTTCATACCGAACCTGTAGTTTTCTCATCTCTCAGATCACTAATAGATGTTCGAACTGATTTTCTTTCGCTAAGCAAAACTCATTTTTCAAACATCTTTTATTTCCAAAATAAGAAAAAAAACCCTATAAAAATGCAAATGCTATTCGTTGTTTTTTCCCACAAAATCGAATTTCAACAAGCCATCGAATATTTTTTCCGGTTTCTGATTTACGGTCGGAAATTATTTTAGGAACTGCGTCCGAATGTCAATTCAACGTTAACTCGGAAAACTTCAAAGAAGGACAGTTATCATCGGAAAAAATTGGAAAATTCGCAAGTTCTTCGCTTCCAACCAAATGTCGAATTGTATTTCAAGGTGAACCATTTTTTGACGGAACTTGATCTTTTGAAAGTTTTACTGAATGAAAATTTCACATTGACTATTTTACAATTGCAATTAGTGATTTTTTACAGGATATCCAAACGAGAAGATAAGTATCCAATTCACTCACTTCAAACTCTATGTTCAGGACAACAAAAACGTTTCAGAAAAGTAAGTTTTTATTAATTATTACCTAGTGAAAAGTTCACAGCCTGAGAAAAGCAACATGAGATGTCGTCGGCGCGAAAAATCGGAAATGTAAAATATTTTTGATCTACTCGCTGACTACACTCTTTTTTCTCTCTGTCTCCTTCGGACCCACACTGTTTCTCTGAAAAATAGACGTGCCAGGGTTGCTTTTTGCCATTTAAACCGCACCCACTTTTTTGGAGGGCATTGCAATGAAAAAAATAAATTGTGAAACGACGAATTTTTTCTTCAGGAAATGTTATTTTTCTCATGCTGTGAAACTGGCTGGTCAGAGTTTCGTCAGTTGTACGTTGAAATACTCCTGAAATTAGCTTCTAAAAATTTTGGAAAGACATCATAATTATAATATTGAAAATAAGGGTAACACAAATCTGCTCTACCAGAAACGGACTGACCTTCACCGGTTTTTTTTCAAGTTTTATATGCACATATTTTTTAAAAAAATCCAGAAGTGTTATACGATGCTAAAGAGATTTAGTTCCTGAGCACTCTCTTTTGCTATACTTTTTTCTCATTTTGCATAAATACCGTTCTATTTCCAGATGCGCGGACATTGATAACTTGTCAGCAGATGTTCGAGTCGAATCGAGATTATCAAGAATCGCACAATGGTGTGGGGATCGAAAACCACCTAATTTGATGAGTAATTCCAATTTATTACAACTTGAGTATAACACCAAGGTTGGTCTTTTAACGTTTTCTGTGATTGCTAAAGTTTTGAAGTATATTTCAGAGCTCAAAATCTCTTCGAGACAGTCTCGGAGATGACATCGGCTTCCGACTGAATTATAAATTCCATACTGGTTGGAATATGGGAGGAATGCATGCAAAAGTCGATAAAGAGGGATGTCGATTCTCATTCAATTCTAGCGAACATTCAAATGGAAAATTATTCTCACCAAATTATCCCGGATTATATCCAAGAAGGATGCGTTGTGAATATATTTTCCATGGACGAGATGATCAAGTTGTTCATATACATTTCGAATATTTTGATGTAGAAGGGTTTAATCAGTTAGTTTGCCTAATCTTTTAGGATTGAAATTGGGACTCATTTTTCAGATGCGATACAACAACTCAAAGTGATTATATTCTATTTTCAAACTATCAAACTCACGATCGAACAAATCGCAGATTTTGTGGAAAAGTACCTCCAAAAGGTCCCATTTTATCCGAGTCGAATTATTTTCGGATGATTTTCGAGACAAATGAAATATTTGATGCGACCGGCTTCTATGCACATTATCAATTTATTACTCAAGAGAAATCACAAATAAGCCGGGTTAAATTGACTGTATCATCGTTTTCTTATCATTATTCATATTATAGAAGTTTTGTGATTTTGTTTTTGATTTTAATTTCATATTTCTAGTTTTGAACAGACATATACTTCTTCTCTAGATTTTATTTTGTGATAAAAATTGGAAATAAATGTTTTGCTAAAAAGTACTAAACTGGTTGAACTGGATGAGTTATCTAGATGAAAAAGTGTATATAAGCAATGAGATGAACATAAGAAAAACAGTATACTTTTTCATAAATATATTAAACTTTAGTTTATTTTCTTTTTTTGCAGATGTCGAAACCCGGCTCTTATTATTTTGCTACGGCTGCGATATTTGGATGTTCGTTGATTGTTATTTCGGCAATCACAACTCTTTATACAATTACTTCGGATATTCAACAATTCGAACAAGAATTCATCACTGAAATGACTGAATTCAAATCGCGAGCCAATGATGCTTGGGAAAAAATGATGGTTGGACGATTCTCAGAGTCATCCGGCTCGGTTATATTCGGTAGATATATTGCTAAGAGGGATACTGGATACGCATCCAGTGGATCGGCTGACAGTGCTGGTTCGGGACAATGTAACTGTGCGGCTCAATCGACTGGTTGCCCAGCTGGACCACCTGGACCACCAGGAACTCCAGGATCACCAGGAGATGCTGGAGAGCCAGGAGCTCCAGGAGCAGCCGGATCTGCTGGACAAGCTGATTCGTTTGCTGGGTCTGCAGGAAACTGCATCAAATGTCCAGCTGGAGCACCAGGACCTGCAGGACCGGACGGAAACCCAGGACCAGCTGGACCAGCCGGACAACCAGGACCTGATGGAAATGCCGCTGGACCAGGAGCTCCGGGACCAGCCGGACCAGCTGGACCAGCAGGACCTGATGGAAAACCAGGATCGCCAGGACAAGACGGTGCTCCAGGAGCCGATGGAACCAAGAGCACCAATGCACCAGGAGCACCAGGACCAGCCGGACCACCAGGACCAGCAGGAGCACCAGGAGGACCGGGAGAGTCGGTTGCATCACCACCAGGACCACCAGGACCACCAGGACCAGCCGGAAATAACGGAGCACCAGGAGGACCAGGAGGACCAGGAACTCCAGGAAGCGATGGAGCACCAGGAGCCGATGCTGCTTATTGCCCATGTCCACCAAGATCACCATCTTCGGGAACAGGAGGAGCAGGAGACGGCGGAGGTGCAGGCGGATCTGGTGGAGCATATCCAGCATCTGCTGCCGCTGCAGCCAACAGCTACTCGGGAAGTGCCGTTGTTCGAAGACGTGCTCGTTCATAAATTCAGTTTCATTTATTTGCAGATTTGCAATAAATAAATCATTCCTACAAAATCGGAAATTCCTTTCTTTTTCTCAAAATATTCAGATCATAAAAGTTTGCAGTGAATATTACAAAATCACAAAAAGTAGCGCAATAATAAAAAAAGCTCGATGAATGCGATGAATTGACAAAAACGTGAAATTAATCTACCTAAAAGACTCGAATTTTTTGTCAATTAATTGACAAAATCACGTCGTATAATTCGACTGAATCACCCCATAAACAATAATGTTTGTTTGAGAAATTCAAAAAAGTGAACCCTGAAAATTTTGTTATTCACAGGAATACTTTTTTCACAACATTTACAAGATCAACTATTTTTCTTCAAAACTCAGTGAACACTTCATCTTCAACAATTTAACAAAAACAATGAAACAATGAAAAACAATTAACTTTTTTACCGTTTTTAAGGTGAACTTTGAATATGTATTCAAATGATAAAAAACTAGCCGATGCTTAAAAATGAATGTGAATAAAAACAAGAAAAACAATGTTTGGCAAGTGTAAATTAGAAAGAATCATGAGATATTAATGTGTAAAATGTTATGAAAATGAACAAAATGTGATAAATACGATTAGTGAAATTGGCGAATATGGTGTGTTGGGATTAACAATTTTAGCAAAATGAAAATAGCTTAACTTTGAGTTGGATCTTCAGAAGCACATGGTAACCAGCCTCTACAATCTTTTCCTTTGCATCTGAAAATGTTTTTTTTTATAAAGACTGATTATTGGTGAGATTTTTCTGGAAGGAAAAATGTTACATCTGAGAAAGTTGTACAAAGAATATTTGACAAAAATTCTCAGCGACTAGTATCAGAAAATTAATACTCATTTTCTGATAAATTTCTTTTTTCTATGACAAACTTTCAAAAAAAAAATGTGACACCTTTCTTCAGTTTTCACTAATTCATGCCTTTCCAGAAGAACCCTTTCAGTTTTCACTTGCTCATTTTCAATTTTCTTCAACTCACTTGCACTTTATTTCTTTGTCTTTTGCGGCCTTAATGAGTTGCCTTTTATCGTAGTATGTAACTGTTATCTCTTCTCCTATTGCAATATCCTTCTCGGCAAACACTCCAACACGTGGAATAAGGGTCGATGATTCACACACACGGGTGTTTGCTTCAACGAAAAGTGCATTTGGGGAACACGAGTGGTTGAGGAATCGACTGACATTCCTGAAAAAAACAACGATTTGGAAAATCATATTTCAAGTCAGATCAGTCTTTAAGCTTTATTGACGAAAACTAAAACCGAAAAAACTTTGATAGCTACCTATTTTCGAAACTTTTCAAAGATAGTGAAAGAGTTGCTCTTGAAAGAAATATTACATACTTTAGGTCTTCGAGGGATTTTTCACCGAAAAGTATAGTAATCGAGAAAAAAAAGTTGAAAGTTTGAAATTTGGATACCTTCAACGTACAGTTACGTAGAAAGTTTCCAAACTTCTTTTTCAAATGAAATTTTCTCAAAAACTCGACTCCACGATTTCTGTGGCTCTCTATGTAAGAACTAAAAGATATCTCTAAACTTCTTGCAAATATATTGACATATCAAAAATATGTTTTCATCCTGAGCTTCGAGTTATAAAATGATGTAAGAAAAATTGACTGAAAATTTGCGACACAAATCTGAAGAAAACAGTAAAACATCAGAATTCTACCAATTCAAAATTCTTATTTTCACACATTAGAAAACTTGAATTTTTTTTTTTACGTAAACTCTTCAGGTTGGTTTTTGTTCAACTATCACCTGAACTGTCAATTGAATTCAGAACATGAGAAAAAAACGAAAAACCGTCCCATATTTATGGGACACCCTGTATACATGTAGGAATCTTACCCTTTCTCGAATGAATCGATGTGAACATCGTTTAGATAATTCCAACAATTTACTGAATAATTTTCATTCTTGTATTTTTTGTCATTGCACCATCTTACCTGAAAATTGCAAAATTAGATGATTCATTAACTATGTAAACTTACAATTCCAGTGTATTCGGAAATAAAATCTCCTTTTTTGATATCAGCTCCAGTTCTAACTCCGTAACCTTTCATTCCAACTTCGTATGAAACAACCAATGGAACTGTTTGGCCGCGCTGAAAATTCTAATGATATTTTTGAGAAAAAACCCTCATGAAGGTACACATAACATACAAGAATAAAGATATATGTTTGATATTCAGGTTAAAAACAATTAGACCCAATTCATACCTGGATCCTTCTAGTCGGACAACTCTCGTCACATCCGCAGGCGTCTGAGCATTCGATCAAATACCTTCTTCGTTCTCCATCCCAATTGTCGAATTTCAGCCTGCCATCTTCATCATATTCTAATCTTGTAGCCTTATTCGCACCAGTATTCCTTCCATATAGCAAAATTTCCTTCATATCGCATTTGCAATTTGGAGATGGACATGGATTCGATTCTTTTTTGTTTAAGGAACTTTTCCGTTTTCTCTTATTTATAAGATCGATGATGTGGGCCGAAAATGGATGTTTCTTCAGATCATTCGCAATGTCAATGTCAATCAGATTCCGACGAAGACACTAAAAATGTTTTACTTTCTGTTTCCGATAAATTAATTCCTCAAAAACTTACAATATAATTGGGATACTTTTTGATTTCGACATTTCTTGGCGACATATAAAATATCGCCCCCAAATTATGTTTTGAATGGCTGAAAATGCCGAGAGGTTGTGATGTTTTCGAAACATCTTAAAACTTACTATTGGGTGTGAAAGTATGTCAAGTCTTCCAACACCCAAAATGACGAATTTGGATATTTTTTTAGGTTCTTCAAATCTGGCAAATATGAATGTCCATTGATATTCTTGATCGCCTTCATGATCTTCGATCGAGTATCCCATAATTTCAGCTAAAAATTAAATCTTCATTTTTTATGCAAAACTACAGAACACTAACCATTTCAGGTGCACATTTGTCAAGTTCACTCCTGTTTTTTTCGTGTGCATCCTCAGCTGTCCATCCCTCATAAAGAGTGAGATACATATTACCAATCTATAATTAAAACTTTCGATGAAATCATCAAAATTTTCGGAAAAACCTTGTAGACAGCTTGTACAACCCAGTCATCCTTGATTTTCCCAAATGCAGCAATGTCCTTTTTTCCAAATTTTTTCCATGGAATTCCGGGTAATTTGACTTCTAATTCGAATGATGCTAACTCATTTGCTCGTTGAGCTTCGATTTGTTGCTGAAAGATAGAAAACATTTGCTCACGAATTTTCATAATTTTTTCAAAAAAATATTTAAAAAACTAAGAAAAGATCCAACCTTTGACAAAAAGAAAAGATCCAACCTTTGACAACTTGAACTCATATGGAACGTTGAGAACAAAATCTTTTTGTGTTTCGCTTTCGGATAATGCGGTGCTCGTTGAACACACTGAGTCCATTTCATCCTGATCATCATCTTCGTCTTCGTCAATGATGTCTTCCATGTTTTCAACAATGTCTTTTTGATCAATGTTTGGTTCATCATATTTCACTCGATCATCGTTGGGTTCAATAACAATATCATTACCATTCTGCGTTTCGTTGTCTTGATCAACATGATTCAATTCTAGATCATCCTCCACAATGTTTTCATTACCAACAATTTCGTTGATGGTATTTTCATTGACCGTCTCTCGATCAGTCTGATCCTGAATAGTGATATTGTTGTGTGTCTCTCTGGCTGATTCATCTTCCTCCATTTCCTCATTATGACCAACGGCGTTCCTACTGTTCGATTCGCTTTGCCATTCCCTTATCTTATCCATCAATGATTTCCTTTCATGTTCGCTGTCAACTTTAACCATGACCACATATTTATTTTCTTCCATTTGCCACGTCATAATTTTCCCTCGACAGATTTCTTCTTCTCTAGGCACCCTTAATCACGATAATTAGAGGGAAAAAGAGAATCAAAATACTTACGGTTGTTCGCCTGTTTTGTGGGTAGCATTGTCGTGTTGAGATGATGTCGGAATTCGACTGTAATTACAGAGAACAGATTATTGTTTATGTGAAATCAAAAATGTTTCTTACTCTTCTTGGTTTTCGTTCGAACCAATCTCCAATCTCCTCTTTTTTGCTGATGTCGATTGGTTTTCCGTTATTCTTTTGCTACTTCTCCTCGCAGCTACTCCGATTTTTCCGGAATTCGTTGGCATTGAACTTCTGAAGAATATTAGATTTTTTTTATTGAAATTGAGAATGAAAAGTTAATGAACAACCGGAATATTATGAACATTAAGTGGGTTTTTTGCACCTCCAAAAAAAGATAATTCATTTTTTTTACTTGGGTTTTATAAGGAGACGCATGAGTACTTTTTTGACGAGAAAACTCATTTGAATATTGTCAAATTTTTCGATGAAAAATCACATGTATATTCCATTATATTTTTCTGTTTCATATTGTTTAAAAATCAATAGCTACCACGCGGTTACTGTAGTTTCAATTTTCAGCATTGAATATTTCCAAAACAAAACTATTTGATATGAAAACAACAGTATTATTGAGGTTCTCTGACTTGTAGAATCCGATTCTGATGTCAAAACACGCTGAAAATCGCTTTCAGACAGAGAAAATTGCACATTATCAATAGAGCGCGTGGTACCGATTGAATTTTGGCTTATACCTTCAGGATATGTTCATTTACAAATGTCGCAAGATAAGATTTAAATATACTCTATGTACATGCCAGAACTTGATTCTACAGCTTTTCTAAGTTCAAAATAATTTCATAAATAGATACAACAATTCATTTCAGTATTGGGAAACAAAAACTACAAAGCATCGATTAAAGCAGCATGGTGAGCTATTGGTACCAAAAGAAATTGGAAATGAAATTCATATAGAGGCCGAGATTTAAAAAACTCCCACAAAAGTCGAAAGAATTCTTCTTTTTGAAACGTGTGTTGAGTGTTTATTTCAAAACTTATTTTCTATGTAAACTTTTTTTGACTGAATTTCACTTTGCTGAAAATATTGTTTGGGATGCATGTGTTGACAGTGTTGGCTTCAATTTCCTATAGATTTTGTTGATTTCTAATGGTACCTATTTTTAGCTGACTGTGTTGCTTTAATCACCTCATCGTTGCAAGATTTTTTTCATTACGAAGTGTATCTTGAACTAGTGTAACAAAAATGTGGCTTCATTGCAAACCATCGGTGAATATGAGGTTTAAGAAACTCTTTAGAAGCTTTCTCCGAAATCAAATTAGTGTTGTTCCGGAATTTCAATTTGTTTATGCTCGATATTTCTTGACAAATTATAGGTTTTTATGTCATTTTTCACTGTTTTTCAAACAGTTTTTTCATGTTACATTTCTGTTTTCGAACTGGAGTTTCTTGAGAGGTTTTTGTTTGTTTTATTTTGAGATTATATAATGACAAATTTATGATCGGCAAGTCATAACAAGTTTATTAATATTTTATATGTCATTAATACCAGGTTAGTTTGTGTGTGCGATTAGAGAAAGTGTGCGACTATGTTACAGATCAATTTATAGTGCCACACACAACGTCTGCTACACCAATTAGTCGGTCGATTTTATGAGATAACAGGTGCCGTTCAATCGATTTATGCACACGGCCCAATAACTTGCAATGTTTCCTTCCTGACTAGTGCGCAAAAAGGAATTCCTATGTTTTATGTGAGATTTTGGGAAACTATTGAAATCGGTACTTTTGATTCAAAAATATGTTCAAATCAAGTGCGTGATAAATATGAAAAGGAATTCAGTTTTTGAAAAACTATAGTATCAAACTGTAAACTACGATAATTTTTAGTTATAAATTTTACTTCATATTCAGAAATTCAGATTGTATGATCGCTGAAAGAATTTTTCTGAATGGTCAGAATGTATAATTAGTATAACAGACATTCTAATCTTCGAACTCCTTGAACATGAACTGATGTTCGCGCACTAGAAACAGGTACTGCAAAAACCGGGTATGTTAATAAGAGCCCCTTCGAATGAAGTACACAACCCGAAATTTTAAAATGTGTGGTTTCAGAAATTAGGGAACTACAGTAACCAAAACTAGCTATTTTTATATTTCAAAGTTCGCAAAAGTAAATACGTCTATTTTATATGTTCAAGTTGTTTGAATAAAAATTATGAAACTTATAAAAGTGACACTAACCCGACTTCGATTCCTTTGTTTTCCTTTTGAAGTGTTGTCGACATGTTGATATGATTTTCTCGCAAGATGATTACCAAACTATAAAAATATAACGATACATCACGAAAAAAATTTAATTCGGAAAAAAGGTAAGATTTAGGTAGAAAAAATATATATCCGATTCGAAACTCGCCACAGGCAAAAAAAAAGTATCTTTTTTTTACCGGGGTTTTTTAAGGCGGTGTTTGCACACAATCGCGCGAAATTCAAAATTGACTTTTTTTGTTTTCTTGTTCCAGTTGAGTGTAAATAATACTAACAGGCAAAAAGAAGTCATCGTGGGAAGTGGGAGAGACTGGCATAACATAAACTGGCACATTTTACGACCTCACAGAAAGAATATTCCATGTTGCACAAAACTTGGCAAAAAATGGAAAAATAACGTTTTATGGGTAATCTGAACAGTTTTGGAGAAAGATTTTAGTGTATTGGTTATAAATCGGAATATATTCTTCATTTTCCACACCAAATCAACGAGTTTGCGGATATTTAGCCAATAATATCATGAAATATTTGAAAGTTTTTTAAAATATTCTCCCGAAAACTGTGCGGCAAGAGCGCATATTTAGTGTGCGGACCATTGCCATTTTCAGACGCGACAAACTCCTCCCATTTTTGCAGAAGCATGTTTTTTATTTTGGGAAAGTCCGTAACTAATTTTTTCTGAAGAAAAAATACTTTTTTTTTCACTGTGCTCGCTCGGCTGTGTGCATAATATCACTAAACAAATCGCAGGTGCGCGGAGTATCGTTTACCGAGAGTCTCGTTCTCTCTCGCATGTCTATTCTTTTTGCTGTTTTCTATCTCCCAGCTGGGACCGACGAGAGAATAAGGACAGAGAAAGAGAGACAAGTATATTTCATAATAACTCCGATTTTATATCCATTAATATGGGTGGTCAATTGAAAAATGAAGGTGTGAAAAAAGGAAAATTTGTCAGTTTCTGAACTATGCATATTTTGCGATACAACCAAGCAATTTTTGTTTTTCGTTTTTTTACCTACGTTGAAAATAAATCGAAAGAAAAACAAAAAAATATGGAAGTTGAAGTCATATCTGAAATAATGCAATTATTATAATCCCAGAGGTGCTTCAATTTAGTCAATCAAGAAACCTGAATTCAGAATTCAATCTTTGAAGTAACAGCACTTTGTTTTTCTTTTTTTTTTTGACATCGATAAAAAGATTTTTAGTGTACGTATTTTACGCTCAAATTTTGGATAGAAAATCTGTTTCCATATTTTTTTTAGATGAGATAAAACCACTGTATTTATGATAACAACAATAACATGGTGGAATATTGATAGACAAAACAAACCAAAAATCGAGAGATATTGATGAAAGTAGTCCACGCAATACACTCAACAACAGATCGTCTAATGGGTTGATGCAGGGCTAAAAAACATAATTTTTTTGAATCAAAATACATAAAATTTCTGATGCAGGGTCCCTAAAAACGCACGTTTTAATCGAAAACTTTGATACAAAAAAGTGCAATTCGAGACATTGTTAATTTAGTCTATTTTTTCAAAAAAGTTCACATTTTCACATTTTCTAATATTCTGTAACTATTTTTGTAATTTTTCCATTGGTTTTTTTTAATTCTAGCTGAATAACCACCAATTCTGCGTATCTTGATCGCTCATGATTACATTTTCAGCGTTATTTTGAAAGTTTTTAACCATTTTCGAGTTTTGAAAGTTTCATTTTTTTCAAATCTAAAGTAAGCAAACAACAAAAACAATTGAACTTTTATACCGTTTTTAAGGTGAACTTTGAATATTTATTCAAATGATAAAAAACTAGCCGATGCTTAAAAATGAATGTGAATAAAAACAAGAAAAACAATGTTTGGCAAGTGTAAATTAGGAAGAATCAAGAGATATTAATGTGTAAAATGTTATGAAAATGAACAAAATGTGATAAATACGATTAGTGAAATTGGCGAATATGGTGTGTTGGGATTAACAACTGTAGCAAAATGAAAATTGGTTAACTTTGAGTTGGATCTTCAGAAGCACATGGTAACCAGCCTTTACAATTTTTTCCTTTGCATCTGAAAATGTTTTTTTATAAAGACTGATTATTGGTGAGATTTTTCTGGAAGGAAAAATGTTAATTCTAAGAAAGTTGTACAAAGAATTTAAAAAAAAAATCTGAGCGACTATGTAGTATCAGAAAATTAGTATCTTTGAGATCAACGTTTTTAGGTTAATAATTTTGAACAGGGAATTTTTTCGCAGATTAATAGTTTTATAATATCTTCCAAACTTCGAAAGAAAAATAGAAAATTTTCGGCAAAAAAATGTCTTACTAATCATTTGAAATCTAGAATATTAATTTTCTGATAGTACTATTTTTTATATTTCATTTTGTTCCAACTCACTCGCACTCTATTTCTTTGTCTTCTGCGGCCTTAATTAGTTCCATTTCAGTGTAATAACTGATTGTGATTTGTTGCTCTATCGCGATATCTTCTAAGGCAAATAAACCGACACGTGGAATAAGGGTCGATGATTCAGACACACGGGTGTTTGCTTCAACGAACAATGCATTTGGGGAACACGAGTGGTTGAGGAATCGACTGACATTCCTGAAAAAAAAAACATTTGGAATATCATATTTCGAATCATACCCAATTCAGATAAGGGTTTCAGTTTTCTTATAGAAAATAAAATCCGTAAAACCTAGATAGTTAATTAAAAATGCTGAAATTAAAATTTGACTGAAAACTTGCGACACAAATCTGAAGGAAACAGTAAAAGATCAGAATTCTATCGATTCAGAATCGATATTTTCACACATTGAAAAACTTGAATTTTTGGGGGTTAGGTTAACTCTTCAGGTTGGTTTTGCGAAAATTATTTAGCAACCATCAATTACGTTCAAACATAGATTTTTTCTAGTTTTAGACTGAAATAAAGTACTTTTGACATGATCCAGGGAGCGTATTCTGGGTTGGAAACAGATATCCAGCGTTTTCTTTGTGTTTATTGTTGAAAAACCATCGTTTATTCATGGGCCACCCTGTCTTACCCTTTTTCAAATGAATCGATGTATACATTGTTTTTGTAGTTCCAGCAGTTGACTGAATAATTTTCATTTTCATATTTTTGTCATCGCCCCATCTAACCTGAAAACTGCAAAATTAGATGATTCATTAACTATGTAAACTTACAATTCCAGTGTATTCGGAAATAAAATCTCCTTTTTTGATATCAGCTCCAGCTCTAACTCCGTAACCTTTCATTCCAACTTCGTATGAAACAACCAATGGAACTGTTTGGTTGCGCTAAAAACTCTAATGATATTTTTGAAAAAAAAAACCCTCATGAAGGAACACATAACATACAAGAATAAAGATATATGTTTGATATTCAGGTTAAAAACATTTAGACCCAACTCATACCTGAATTCTTCTTGTCGGACAATTCTCGTCACATCCACAGGCGTCTGAAATTAGTCGGTCGATTTCATGAGATAACAGGTGCCGTTCAATTGATTTATGCACACTGCCAAACGTTTCAATCCTGACCTTAAGTTTGCGGAAAATAACTCTAATGCTTTATTTGAAATTTTGGAAAACTGGTGGAATCAGTAATTTGGATTAAAAAACATGTGCATTAGGATATAGTGCTTGAAAAACATTAAAACAAAAAATTCAGTTTTGGATAAATTATAGCATCAAGCTGTGAACTACATTCATATTAGTTATAAATTTTACTTCGTATTTGATTGTATGATCGCTGAAAGACTTTTTTCGATGATCAGGATGTACAATTATCCTTTAGTAAAACATACTGTCTAATCTCTAAATTTCTTAAATGAACTGATTTTAGCGCACTAGAAACTGGTACTGAAAAAACCGGGTGTATTAATTAGAGCCCGACAAATTTTCAAATGACTTTCCGAAATTAGTGAAACTACAGTACCCAAAGTTATTGCTCATATTTAAAAACTCACGAAAATGAATAGATCTATTTTATATGTTCAAGTTCTTTTCATTAAATTTTTGAAATTAATAAAAATGATATTTCTCGTAAACACTCACCCGAATTCGATGTCTTCGTTTTCCTTTTGAGTAGTTGTCGACATGTTGAATTGATTTTCTCGCAAGATGATTACCAAACTATAAAAATATAACGATACATCACGAAAAAAATTTAATTCGGAAAAAAGGTAACATTTAGGTAGAAAAAACAAAGATATTCGATTCGAAACTCGCTCGGCTGTGTGCATAATATCACTAAACAGACCGCAGGTGCGCGGAGTATCGTTTACGAAGAGTCTCTTCCTCTCTCCACCTTTCTATTTTTTGCTAATATCTAGCTCCCAGTTGGGACTGAATACAGAGCAGAGAAAGATAGGCAAGCATATTTCGTAGTGACACCCTTTCTATACCCACTAATATGTGTGGTCTTGAAAAATGAACGTGTGAAAAAAATAAATTTTTCGAATATATTTTGCAACACAAAAAAGTATTTTTTGTTTGTTTTTTTACCTACGCTGATGAATCGAAAAAATATATACTGTAGAAGTTGAAGTTCCATCTGAAATTATGAAGTTATAATAGTCCCTGTGAAGTTTCAATTTGGTCAATCTAGAAACTTAAATCCAGAAGAACCATGTTTTTTTTTTTGATTAACGGGACTTGATTTTTCTTCTTTCGTGACATCGATAGTAAGATTTTTAGCATGCGTGAGTTTGTCAAATGTTCTCTAAAATATTTGAATTTTGATACCAAATTTTTTTTTCTTTCCCATTATTGTATTTTCCCAAACCATGAAACTATATGAATAATTCACTTTTTTATTAGCTTCATGTCATCTTAATATAAAGAAGCAAAATGTATTTTCTATAATTTATTCAGCCTGCCAGAATCTGTCCTTACAGATTGATATTTCCTCTAAAAAATCAAAAAATCGACAAAAAATATTCAGCAAAGTTTATTATTTGTAAGTTGTTGAAATGAAAATTTAGTTAGATAACAAATTGAAAAATATAGAAGAAAGAAACGGAAAAATGGCGAACCCGTAGTTTCAGATGCATAAAACAATAATAGTTGGCACAGAGCTCTCAAACAAAAAATAATCAACCGGTGCAAGAGAAAAAAGAAGGAATAAAGATCAATTAATCGTCATTAACTTTGACTAAAGGAGCATGAGTATCAGTTATTTTAGCATCAGCCGAAACAGTTGAAGAAGGCCTTTTGACAATTGCAGCTTCGGCTGGTTGATCGATTGATGGGACGAGAATTGAGACCATTGATTCGCGATATATCTTAACACGGTGGGATGGAATATCTCGATATGCTTGGAGATCTGTGTCATCGGTTCCAATTGAAGTGTCATCATCAAGAGATAATCCACCAATACTTCCAGATCGTAGTTTGACTGGACCATAGTCTGGACTATCTCGCATAATTGTACGTTGTGAACCTGAAAACAATCACAATGATTTTCAAAATATGACGTCCAAACGTCAGAAAATTGTGAGAGTCAGAATAGTTTAAAAAAAAAACACCGTATTAAAAGGACGCGTAAATTTTTTGCAAAAAATATTGTTGGACTGATAGATTTTTTTTTGGGAAGTTCAAGAAAGAAACAGAAAATTTTGAAGTGAATTGTAAAATTGTAGAAGACCAACAGAATTTTTAACAATTTTTTTTCGAAAAATTTCATAAGTGACAGAGCAGACCGACAATTATTTAATGTTGCGGAAAACGACGTGTCCCTTTAAAAAAATACGGTAGTTTCTTTGACGATTCGGACACATTTTTTCGTATTAGTCGTTCACAAATCGCTGCCATCGGACTACGGTATTTTCATTTTTCCTACTCGAAAATAAGCTTCCCGGAATAATGAAGCCATGAAATAAAAAGTTCACTAGAGACGTTTTACACGTAGAATTCGAATTTGATATTGAAAATCGACTTTAATATCATTTTCAGAGCGAAAACTTATTGATTATCAATAGAGCGCGTGTTTCCGATTTGTGAAAGGCTTATATTTGAAGTCCAAAGCTTAAAAAAACGCAAAAAAACTACGAAGAAAAATCGTCTAAAGTTCAAATCTAACTCGCTCAGTTTCATACGCTATTTCGAGAGTACTGTCACGATGCGATGAAACGAAATAGTGTGTGAAACAGAGAGGGTGCATTGGACGATTTTTTCCAATTTTTTCGTGGTTTTTTTCAGCTTTGGACATCGCAGTAATATTCAAATTTTAACTTACCAGAATTACTGAGTGATCTTTTCCGAATCACACAAACATAACAGACGATACAAATCAGTATGAGAAGGCAAATCAATATTGTCAAAAATAGAGAGTATAAAATCCATCGAGCAGATACTGAAAAAATAATGACAAATATTTCAACCCCCTTCAAGATTCTAACTCACATAATTGCTCTGGCTCAATAATATCCGCTGTATAATCAACGATTTGTCCATGAGGAGATGATTCCAATGGACTTGATTGATTCTCTTCAACAGGCTTTGACCATAATGAATCATCAAAAACGCCAGTTTTCGATAGGTCGGGTTGAACAAATTGATATGGAATTAACTTGGAATGAAGGTCTACTTGATGAATGTTGTTGGATGAATGGAGAACAGCGAAATGTTCGTCATATTCGTATCCGAGACCGAAATCGTGGATTATTATAGAACTCCATTCATCTTGACTGTCAATTGCCATTACACTGATATTGTTTAGATTGAGTTTGCCAATGTCGGATACAATCGAATGCCATCCATCGATCTGTAATTTGAACATTGAAAACAGGAAATATGAATTTTTCAGAAACGGTTCCTGATTAGACTAGATTTTTTTTGAGGTCTTTTTCAAGGCTTTTAAATTTTGAGCGAACAGTTGACATAGAATACCAGATATGAACCAAACCATTTTTTTTTTTTTTTTTTTTTGAATAAAGCCTGTCACTCTCAAATAATCATTTTGTGTAAGAACTCACATATAAATCATATTTCTTTGCATTATGTCTTGTTCCAATTGGTGTTCTTCTTTCCAATTTTAATAAATGAACTCGATCGTCCAACAATGAAAGTTTTCCTAAATTCATTATAATAATTCTCATTCTCCATTATCTTACTCACTTGCTGCATTTGGATCGTCTTCTTGTCCGTGTAATTGGACTTGGACAGTTCCATCTGTATCGACTTTGATGTTGAACCTAGAAATTCCAAATAAAAATAATTTTTTCATTTTTAATCCCAAAAACTTACAATGTCTCTCTATGCGAATTGAACTCTGCGATCACTTGCTGCTCAAGGAGTTGTTTTGGGAGTGCGAACTTGATCCATACTTTACTCAAAATTGCTTTCGTGTTTTGAACATCGAGGATAATTTGTTTTTGAGTGAGGAATTTTGTGGAGAGCACAACGGGAGTTGTATCCAATTTCTTCTCACAGACTGCATTTGAGTCGTTGAATTGCAAAACATCTGCACAATCGCAAAGCATTGGGGAAGATTGAAGAGGTCCACGAGAACGACAGCGGACATTTGATGCACATTCGGGTTCGCAAGTTGGACAACCAGCCTGAAAAATTATTCATTAAGTAAATAGAAAAACGGCACATCAATACGACATGATGCTATTGAATAAATACTTTCAACACTTTGTCAAAAATACAGTCAAGTGTTAAGCTGAACGCAGTTCCAAGTTTGAAAAAAAAATGTTTTTCCATGAATTTCGTAGGGTGAAAAATTATGAACCATGTTCTCCGTTGACAAGGCCCCGTTTGAGAGGCCTTCCGTGCAAGCTTTTAAAAATTTAGAAAAAAAATGTTTAAATCTTGTACTTGACTGTTCTAACCTGGTTTTCAAAAAAAAATCTACCGTGAATTCCGTGTATTTATTACATAAACAAAATTTCAACTTCATTTGCTAATATAAAAATACTCACTCTAACTGCAAATGCACTGGTATCTGCTGATTCGACAAGCATTGTATCTCGTTGAAGTGATAAACTCAAGCTCAAATCCATTCTTGTCCCTCTTGCGAAGATATCTTTGACACATCCCTGAAAAATTTATCTATTTCCAATATAATTTTCGTTTCAACTCACTCTCAAAACTGGTGCTTTTTCTCGAGTATTCTCGAAATATTTCTGTTCCACATCTCCTCGATACAAACCACGTCTCTTCTTTTCATGCCACGTGCCACCAACGAATAAACCAGATCCATGAGTAAGAGTTGGAACTGCATAGACCTCCGATAAACTGACATTTGAAGTGGATTGAAGGCGACAAATATCAGTGTCTACTGCCAAATACATGTTATCTCCACCTCCCCAGAATATCGTCTGAATCCATTGATCTCTTCCGAAACCGCGAGAATCACGAATTGAACATCCTGTACATTCATCTTCGTCGCTGTTATGTTGACAATAAACAGCTGAGATCAAGTCGAAATGATAGTATACTTGAAGTCTTCCTTTGATTGTTGAGTTTTGCCAATATCCAAACATAACTAAACCAGCATCGGAATCAGATTTGAAAGTTACTGAAAGACTTGGAATAGCTGCACCAAGTAGATCAATATCAAATGAATTATCGAAATGAAGGAATGAAAGACGATCGATATCTCGACGAAGTGAATAAGAACCATCAGAAGAGTCGGAACAACGACTCAAACCATCGAATCGATCAGTAAGAATACCACAACCACAACCTTCACACATGTTTGAACTAGTCGACACAGTTCTGCAAAATAATAAATTTAGGTTCGGAAAAAAAATGATTATGTTTTTGAGCTATGATCAAACTTAAATACTCACTCTGATTGATATTGTCGATGTTCCGAATTTTGACTGCATCCTGATTCGATGTCGATTGGATCAATCAGTTGAGTTTCACCATTGATTGAGATTGTTAGAGTGACTTTCCTGAATTATAAGTTTTTATCTCTGAACTCTTTATGCACATAACGATTCTTACTTGACAGATCCATCATGGATGATTTCAATATCGTCGGAGTTATCGATTTTCAAGAAATATCTTTCTGATTCTCCGACTCTTATTGTCACAGTATGCCAAGCTGAATCTGATAATTGAGATACTTCAATCGGTTTCGAATTTCCAATCCGAATAAAATAATCATTTTCCAATCTGATAGTAGTTGCAACTTCTCCAGATGTCAATGTCACAATTGTTTGATTTGTTGTATCAGTTCGAAAAGCGAATGAATAACTCAATAGATTTGTCAAATCGACCTCGATATTTCCTCTGAACAGACATTCTGATTGAGGGAAATGTTTGCAAATAAGACGAGTTGCAATCAAGAATGGATTCGAATCATAATCTGGTTCATCTGGTATCATATGTCGAACTCCGGCCATTGATTGATCTAATAGGAAGTCTTGTCTCGCCTCGTTGTTATACTCAATTTGCGTAGTTTCATTGAGAAGAGAGACGACTGAAATAGAACCTCGACCATATTCTGGGATATTTGACCAAGAAGCAGTGAGAGTTTGTGAACATTCAGATCGACGAATCAATTCACGCAAATGGTACAAATCAGCGATTCTGGAAAAATGCATTTACTTTTTCGCGCGAGTTTTTTGTATTCATGTTCTCGAAAATTTTTCATGAATAAAAAGATTAATTATTCTTCATAGTATGTTCGAACATTGAGCTCATTTTGTTGAAAATGTTAATTTTGCTGTACTCAAAATAAATTGAAAATCAAATCTTCAGCATAGTTAAAGTAACAAATAATCTTTACGATTTTCCGAAATTATTCTGGTTTTTTAGAAAAAGTCCACATGGTTCATTTTCTTAGATAATTATTTTAGTGCAATTTCGTCTAAAAATTTTCAAATTTTGTTTGAGACAAGTTTTATTTTCAAATTTTGAATGACTGAGCGAAAAATTGCAAACCTGTGGTTTTTGTATCGCAGTAGCTGTAACGTAGCTGTGTAAAATTATTGCAGGTCTGCCTCATCTTTGCGACAAATGACGTCATTCTTAAAAATCGCGCAGTTTTGCGAAGAATGATGGAATTAAAATCATTCTTCAAAAGAGAGTCAACAATGTCATATGAAAGAGCCACCTGAAACTCTCGAAAAACTTTATCTCGAATATTTTTTTATAACTTTAAAAAAGTTTTTAAATCCTAATACATATTTCGAACTTAATCTTTGAAATTTTCAATTAAAAACCCATACTGGGATGCTTTTTTGAAGATAAACTTGTTCATTGTTTTGACTCTCACTTATCTATCCAAAAAAATGGAAATTTATCAAATGACTCTCAAAAATTGTTTTCTTTTTTTTAAGTTCAAACTTACTGGAAATTGACAGATTTTTTTGCCATAACTTGATAATTATTATCCAATGCAGAATGTATTTCTGTTTGTACTTCACCATTTTCTCCGAAAATACATTTAACATTCGAAACAATATTTGAGCCATAACTCGATATTGGTAAAACAGCGGATTCTCGAATTCCAGCCAAATAATGATGATAACACGACCATCTTGGTTGTATATTAGCCCCTACAGTGCCCAATAAAATGAGCACTGCGGCTATAATCTTTGGCCGCATATATCTGAAGGAAGGTGCTGAAAAAAAGAAGAAATAAAACAAGTGTATGTTGTTGTAGGTTAATAAATCATACGAAAAAGGACCAAGGGGTTAAAAAAAAAGCAAAACGAGGCAACGGAAAGGATTATTTTAGATGATGGAGAAAAAGCGAGTCGAATTCCATTCGATGAATTATTCAAAAATGCATCCGGTTCGGCTTGACTTTTTCAATGACCATTCATTACGAAAATTATTTTTTTTGTTCAAAAAATATGCTCATTGTTGTTTTGTTTGCCATTCGAGTTGGGGTACTGTAGCAAAACTTTGTTGGAAGTCCAAAAAAGGTTTCAGTTTATGGGACTCAAAAGGATTATAGCAACAAGAAGAAGAAGCAGAAGTTAAAAGGGAAAACAAGTTGAAAAAAACTAACAAGGAGGTTCAGCTTGAACAAAAGGATCACATTCAAAAAGAACAACAAAGGTCTAGTCAGTAGCATGTGTGCCTATCCTTCACAAGTTGAAAGGTTCGATCCCCTCATGGATTTTGATTTTTTTTTTCTTCGGGTTTTTAATGGTTTATTGGACTCAAAGGGATTATAGCAAGAAACAGTTAGAAACAAGTTGAGAAAAAACTAAAAAAAAAAGGAAAGGAAATGTACTTTTAGAGAACACAAAAAGAAACAAGACATTCCATCAATTTTTGTTCAAAAGATGACTTATATTTGTTCCTGTTCAAATCAAATGAATCATTTCTCAAAACACAAGTAAGTATAATATATTTTTGAGATTTTAAACTAATGAATGAAGGAATTCGCAAAGGCTCTCATCCTCTTTTCTTTTTCTGTCCATGTCAGTTTTTAATTATGAAAAGTAGTGTAGTACATATAAGCGTAAAGTAGCACCTTCTTTTAGTTTATAAGTGGATGATAAGTGGAATAAAAGAAGATGAGAGAAAAAGAGAATTCAGAGACAAAAAACCGGGAATCACGTGGAAATGAATATTCGAGAATTGGACTTCTGCAAAGAGGATTCGACCCAAAATCACAATAAAATGGAAAAGAACAGTAACAAGAGACAAAAGTAAACTCTGAAACATTTTAAATAAAGTAACGAAAAAAAAAAGAATTTGCTCAAAACCAATAAAAGCGTGACCTGAGTGAACCAGTTTCAATGAAAAACAGACATTTTCTCTGCGTCTCATGTAAACTAAACCGAAGAGTTTTGCTCATTATGAAAAATATTGTTAACTTTTGGTAATAATATTTGAGAATTGGTTTTGAAAATTTGAATTAGAAATCTCTTCTGAATATGGCCGAAAAAAAATAATTTGGAATATTTTTTAGATATTAATTCAAAATTAAAAAAATGGCCTAACGGAAGAGAAGTGAATTTTCTTTTTTGAATGAAGTTAAAGTCTTGAAAACAAAGAGAATGTTTATTACAAAAGTTATCAGAAGTCATATTCGGGTCGTTTTGGATCAACTAGAAGCTTGCTCACAGGCTTCTCAACACGTGGCTATAACAAAAATTCAACTTATTTTGGGTTTCAGATCAACCTCTTCTTTTTTTTTTTCATATATCAAGTCGAAGTTTTTGACCTGTCAGTTTTTCGATAAATTGTTTTTTTTTTTTTGAAATTAATTTTTTTCTTTCAAAAAACACCAAAAAGTATACATCAACTCTAATTTGCTGTGAAGTTTTATTCTGAAACGAAGAAGAAAAAAACGAGCAAATTCTCGAAAATGAAAATTGTGGAGCGAAGATTCGAGTTTTGAATAAATTAGGATTAGAAAAGACAAAGAGTGGAGACATGTTTTGAAAGGGCCCAAGAGACATAAATTCATGGAATTTATTAAAAAGTATTTGCAATAAAGATTTTTGTGAGTCGACAGCAGAAAAAAAACGACGAAGTATAGTGATAGGTAAATATTTGATAAACGGTTTAGCAACAAAAGAAATCGAAACGAACATTTTCTGGATTTATTAGAAAAAAAAATAAATTTATAAAATAGAAATTAAAAATTTTTTTGTGTTTGAATATTTGCACTTTTGCGAGGTGAGCGATGAGACATAGAAACAGAAACAAAAGAGAAGAAGCCGAGGAAAAGAAGAAGAAGAAGAAGAAGATGATGATGATGGAAGTGTGTCAACAGTTTAGCAAATATAGATTTGGCACTACTAAGTACTTGGTAAATATACACTTACATACATATATCACTACTACTACTACTACTAATACTACCATAGATACTGCCCACGCGAACAAATCTTTGCTCTAAAAATATAAGTAATAAGTGGTCAAATGATACTGTATTTTTTGGTTTTTTTCTCTGATCTATCAGGTTGAAAATATCAAAGAAACTCATAGCTCAAAAAAATGACAAAACCATTTTCTTATCATTTTCATCTGACTCACATATTTTCGCAACAACAAAAAATAAAATAAAACTATCGAAATTATTGATCATGAAAATGTTTGATGATTTTTCAATGTTTGTTTTTCTCAGAAAACGGCGAAATTAATCATCAAAAAATATAATTGTTTTAGGAACCTATCAGGAGTGAAATTAATGCTTGGGAGAACGAAAAGGACCTGTGTTTTCGTTTTAAAAAATACTTTGAAATTCACTTCTAACTTTCCCATGAAATGATAAAAAATGTTTTGTATTTTCAAAAAATATTCGAAAGTTGTTGACTCTGAAAAAAAAATTCGCTTTTTATCGGAAGCCGAGGAAAAACTTGATTTTAGTTGATTTGAAAAAAAAATTGAAGTTTGGTATGACCTGGCCTAGATGGCCTAAAACGGACCTTTTGATTATGACGTATTGAAATTTATTGGGTTACGTTTTTCAGCAAAACCAGGTCAGATATGTTCCGATTTTATTGGGCCGAAAACTAAAATGTTCTATAAAGGCTCTGAATCAGATCAATGTAATGATTTTTTCAAACTCTTCATTCTGGGGCTCAACTTCTATTATGCACATAAAAAACATTTTGAATTGGAATTCTTGATCCTACTTTCTCATTTTTCTACCTGTTTTTTTTTTTTTTTTTTTTCGAAATTCAGAGATCGTTTTTTTAGTGAGAAACGTTGAAAAAGTTGAACATAAATAGATGGAAATTTTTGAATGCTTGGGTCAGTTTCAGGGGCTTCGATTGAAGGGTTTACTTCAGGCCTGATTTCATCGGAGATAGCAGGGATATTTCAAAAATTAACTTTTTTGGAATTCGAGTACTAAAATCTTCGTTTTTTCGAGTATAAAAATCTTCGTTTTTTTTGGCCGTTTTTCTGTTAAAAATAATAAAAGAATAAAAAATACTTTGTTTTGTTTTATGATACCACCATGCCTTCATATATCGAAAAACGAATAGACAAAGTTTATTAAAGTGTTTAATGAAACAGTATTTTTTGGAGAAAATGATCTCAAAACTGATTTCAAAAAAATATTTGGGAAACGGAGAACAGAATATTCGGAAGACAGTTGTTTTCGTTTTGAAAGTCTTTTTTGCATAAAAATTGTATTTGAAACTGAAAATTTCTTCCAAATCAAGCAATTTTGAGATATTCATCCATGTCTTATCGGAATTTCGAATTCACAAACAGGCTGAAACTCGAGAAAGAACCAGATAAATTATGAAATTTATTTTGCACAAGAAAATTATAGTCAGCAGTAAAAAAAGGAAATTGTCACAGCACTGGTTCGGACCCGCCATTTCTCTTATCTAATTTCTGTTCACCCTAAAATTAGAAACGAAAGGTTCAAACTTCATCAGGGAAGATTTCAAACATCAACAAAAATTTCATAACCTACTGAATATCAGCAACATCAAAAAATTAAGACTTGAAGGCAAAATTCCCACCCACCAAAAAAACCTTCGCCAAATGATGAAACAGCAAAAAAAAGTGCGCATTATTCACTCAACCAAACTAATTCGAAACTCGACAAATTTCAAACTCAACAAAAAAATGAACAAAAAAAATGAAAAAATAAATAAATATGGTTATTGTTGACAAGGGCTTGGAACTGATAAGATAGCTGAACAAAAAATTGGGGAAAAATCAAAATATTTTATAATACCGTGTGAAAATGTGATATACGAATGAAATGAACAACATTTTTGTTGTTGTTGGATTGATTTTTGGATAGAATGAACATGACCTGAGAATTGGGAATCAAGCAAAAAATGAATTAGATGTGCACTCAAGCATATGTATATATATATAATTACATAATATTTGGAGCCTAATATGTCAGTCTCTTCTTCTTATTTATGATGGATACAAAGAAATCGAGAATCGTTGCGTAATAATATCGAAGAAAGAAAATAAGAAGACGAAGAAGGAGGAGGTGACAATATTGACTTCTATTATTTTATAATAATTGGTTACAATTTGTTTTTTCACCGTTTTTTGTATATTTCAGTACAGTACACTTCTAAATTCATAGCCCCAAATTTTAATATTATTACAACCGGCCACCCGGTGTCCCCCTCATAAATATAAGTAACATATCGGAAATGACCATGAAAAACAATATTATTTTTGGAGCCAAAAGAGAACAGAAGGTTTGGGTCGGTTGGTCGGCAGGCAGAGGCCAGGTGACAATTTGCATTCATTAGTAGTCAGCTTGGGGAAATATGGAATAGAACATGGAGAATCCTCAGGGAATATGAAACAAAAAATGATGGATATGAATTCGAGAATTGTTAGATGAGGATGGGTATCATTGGAATAACAACAAAGTTATATGGGTGGATAGAAAGAGAGAGACAATATTACGATCTGGCTAGTGGAAATAAAGAGTAATTTTAGGACCTCGTATCTGGATTACGAAGAATGATATTCATGATGTTAACACTATTTGATTTTATCCATGTACGGATATTTTGAACCAGATTTTTGAGTTCGAACTTTTGTTTTTCAACGCTTAAAATAAAGGCCGAGTCTAAAAGATACGTGACAAAGAACGGGTCTGAATAATAATAATAATGGACTCCTGATTTTCGGAGGATAAAAATAAAATACCTACTATTTCGAGTTTTGGACTTTATGTTTTTTAATAGGACCACAAGTTTGGACCAGATTCATAGAACATTTCAGAGTCAGTGGGAACGTCAAAAGTATGCTGAACTGAATACACATTTTAGAAAAGATGCTGAGAAATTCAAAAATTCAGGATATCCTCTGAGACGAATTAACATTCATCAAAAATCTTCTTCTATTCATCTGGTATTTGACCTTCCTAAGACGGTTGGCGGCCGCCTGGTTGGTCAGTTCGGATCATTATAAGTGACACCAATTTGGTGGTAATTGTTGTTCGCCCAAAAAGGAAAAGAATAGAAATACACACAACCTGTTGACGATTGACTACGTAATAATAAGGAAATGAGGAGGTTTCCGGCGAAAAGGTGCGATCGACACCAAAATACATGTAGTTTGTAAAAAGTTTCGGGATTTTGAAGAGGCGTTGAGGAAATTACTGTTTAAAAAAAAGGAAAATTTGGGAATTTCAGGCCTCTTCTAACAATCGCTAACTGGAAGGTTCAAAATCAATATTTTGTTTGGGAAATAAAAAATATCATCATGTAAAACAAAAAATAAAGTTTTTTGTTTCAATTTTTCACATTATTGCACTTCTTGAATACATATTTTTTCAAGGTTTGTGTTCAATGTCAATGCTCGAAATGAAACATTCAAAAATATGTGACCTTCAAATTTTGATGTATCGACTTTAATGAGAACATCGATCTAACTTTCCAGCCTTGATATCTAGCCAATCTGGTCCAGTCTATTAACATACACGTATAGTTCCTGAACCCCTCTCTAATTCAAATCCCCTAAAACATGATCCATGTGTCAAACCGCAAATGGATCCGCACCTATCCTCGAAAAAAACTATATGCATAGATAAAATCTCGAATCTCAAGGCTAAATGCGCATATAATTTTGACATTTTCGCACACACTTCTCATTCTCTCGTTCTCCCTCCCTAAACATACCTATCATCATCATCATCGTCGACTTAATTATAGGTGTTATATTGCTGCAACTACTACTACATGTCAATTTGAATATTCGTCAACTACACACACAAAAAAATATATATCGTTCAAAAATAAAACAAGAGACAGAGAGTGGGAGAAGTGTACTTTGGGGTTGGCGCGATGCCAACCAGGTGTGAGAAGTTTACCGACAAAAGACGACAAGAGATCAACATTGGGAGAAGAGACACAGACGGTTAGATAATATGTAAATTTTTTGGTCGAAAAAGACGTTCCGAATGATGAGATTGATTGCTTCACAACGGGTCGTATTTCGATTATATCGACAAAAAATATGTGTGTCTGTGTTTGTCTATGTGCACAGTATTGTGGGCGGGGCTTGCACTAAAAATAGTTCGGAGATGTTCAGAGAAACTAATATTTAAAAAAAAACAGAAACATCTCTTTCTTTCATGATGTCGCATGACCTATATTCATCAAAAAACGAATAGAAAAGTTGAGAGTTTAATTCAAGTGTTATATGAAACAGTAATACTTTTCGGAGAAAATAATTTCAAAACCGAATTCAAGATAAGCTTTGAAATATTCTGAAGATATTTTTCTAGTCGATAATGAGAGAGGATTTCATAAATAAAAATGAAATGTCGAAATTCATTTTTTTTTATAACGAAACGATATTTTTCGGAGAGAAATATTTTCAGCATTGTTTGAATAATTATATTGTTCACAAAGGTTCAATTCAAACCTAACATTTTCTTTGTTTTGATTCAACCAAAAAAGAACAAAAACAAAGTCCAGCCTAGATTGCGAACTTTTGTTAATTTTTGGTTTGGAGACTCAAAATTTGCGCAAAATGTTTCACAGAAATTTATATTTTTGTTTTATGATACGGACAAATCTATTTAAAAATATCGAAAAACGAAATAAACCACGAATCTTTGTGAAAAGCATGAAACGTGGGAATAAAGTTGCACTAAAATAGATCGAAAATGTTCAGAGGAAGTCCTATCAAAAAATACTCGCTCTCTTTCATGAAATCGCCATGTTCGTATACATCGAAAACCAAATAAACAAGGTGACTTCAAACTTCTATGAAACAGTCATTTTTTTCAAAATTGATATCAAGATGAGTTTACTAAGATTTAATAGTCTCTACATATATCCTGTAACTAAACTTTCAAAATTCTCTAAATTGTGTCTTGAAACAGTATTTTTTAAAGAAAATAAATTCAACTTTCATGTAACAAAATTTTTCAGTTTACAAAAAAAGTAGTTCGAATTAGATATTTGGTATTTCATATGACTGATTCATCTGCACATGTATCGAACAACAAAATACACAAAATTTCTTAGTGTTTATCATGAAACAGTGATTTTTGATGAGAATCATCTCAAAACTTCACCATCGGAAAAATAATAATCTGCTTACATCGAAAAATAAAAAAGTACAATATGGATTCGAACATGCAACCCTTAAATGCTCAAACATCGGCGCTACCGACTGAGCTACTTGGCCTAATCTAACTTTTCCATCACAATGTGCGTTCGAAATTTCAAAAATAGACTATTTTGAGTGGTCCTAATTTGAATCATGAAAGTTCACTATGTCTAAATCATAGAAAGTTACTCGAAAACAAAGAAAAATAGGTTTACGACTAGCAGATCATCTCAAGATTAAAATCAAATAAAATCAAAATTAACTTCATCTTCTTTTTTTTATTTTTGTTTCTTTTTCTCAACTAGCTACAGTATTCCCATGTGTCATCTTCAAAGGTACACCCAACGATTTCCGAAATACGTAATTTGAGAAAACATACAAATAATAACAATGTTGGCCGGGTTCGCGCAGGTGTCGAATTGCTTTTTTTCCACCCTCCCGGCAAAAATCAAAAAAGGGTTCGGCCCAAGGGGAAACACTGCATATCTCTGAACTGAATCAGCTAAAAAGTGCGAAAAGAACACATCGAAAAGGAGGAGGAGGTTTCCGGTATCAATGGTTGCCAAACTGAAAAAAAGTTTCTTTTTTTGTTGTTGGTTTGGACGCCTTATTTATTCTTTTGTTGCGAAGAGGAAAAAAAGGAACGAGAGGAAGAATCAGACCAGAAAAATTGGATCAAATCTTTTTTTTTTCGTTTTTTGGAAAAAATATATAGAGGAATGAGACAAAAAAACATACATAAATAGAATGTATTGAAGTGCAAAGGAAAATGTGAGAAGAGGGTGATTCATCGTGAGAAAAACGAAACTGTGGATAGAATTGAATGAATGGCAGTTGTGAAATATATTTTTGAAAGATGATGTCTGATCTTTGAGATGTTTCTAGGATTAGGGAGCACATATTCTTTGAAAAAACGCAACTTGGTAAAATCTCGTTAGATGATGTCGTTCTCTAAAAACACTGTGGGACTTGGTCTAATTGGTTGAATTCAGGAATGGGATTACGGCTTCAACATAACCTCACGTTCAAAAAACCATTGTTGACCTATTTATGTTGATCATCCAAAATGATAAAAAAAAAGGTCAGTTTTCAATTCAACAAATATATTTTATGTGTTTATTGAAGTTTTTCAGTAGAACTGGCACGGTTTGATAATGAAGAAAATAATTGTAACTTCAAATTTTGAAGAAATCGAGACCACAAAAAAACCCAAAATTGTCAATCTGATTGTGAGCCATTTTTGAGAAATTTGACCCAGGTAGAGCAAGAAACAGCCGAAGATCTAGTGGATACAGGTCAGGTGGGAAATTCAGTAACTTTATAGGTATTCAGACGGTGAACAAAATTTCTTGGCGAAACTCCTTTGTGAACCTAGAATTCCAACTTTTCTTTCCGAACCAACTTGTAAAATATCATGTGTTACAATGTTAAGTGAAAAATGTTTTAATGGGGTATTGAATTGGTAATATGGTTGATCAAACAAGGTTCGTAGGCGTGAATGTGTTTCAAGAAATCATCATTTTTTGGATAGATTTTTTGAAATCAATCTGACCCTGAACATAGACGTCCTCAGATCGTAAGAAGCTGATAATTTTTGACCCTTTGAGATTCAGCAACGTATTCTCATTATTGAAAAAATTTAGTATAAATTGGAAAAATCATTTTAAAAATTTGAGAATTAAAATTATATGCAAAATTGTTAGGGTAGTTTGACAAGTAGAGATTCTGGTCCCAAAAAAAATTATCAAAAATCACGTGGCAAATATTCAATTTTGAGCAATGAAATTCTTAGATCAACGAAATGAAGTGATTTTGGCCTTCAAATCTGTTTGGTTTGGGATTTTTACTACATACCGAGCAAAATGAAATGGAAACAAAAACGGAAAAAGGCAAATAAAAAACAGTTGGCCTTGATCCATGTAAATAATGGAATATTTGTATTTGACAGTGATGAAAAGCCGGCCAAAAGGACATATATGGGTAGAGAGAGGCCGATTCTTGTGATTTTATTGCTTTTTGTCATCTTTTTTTGCCCTGTCCGCACCTCTTTCTCTCTCGCGCGCGCATTCTTGTCCATATTTGCTGTTTCATGCAAATATGCATACAATTTTATATAATAGCCATACATATTTATTATTTTATTTATTTATTTAATCAATTGTGTTTTTGTAGGAGGGAAAACAGGGATGAGATTCGAGGAAGAAAAAGGACAAATTGTGATAAAATAATTAGGCAGATTAGCAAAAAGGCGATTTTATGATTATTTGCGACATCCAATGTTGCATTATGGGGTTTCAAAAATTTATATTTTTCTGATGTTCGGAAAAATTTAACAGAACTTGGAAAAGCGAAGATTAACAAAAGTTTCAGAGAAAAAACACAGAGACGAAATGTCAATTTGATTCTGAGCACAAAAAATGAGAGATAATTCAACAAAAGAAAGTCCAAAATTAGGGAAGATGTCGTTTTTTGCTTTTTTCGGAGAAGAGACATTTTTGGTGCAAAATTAGGCGAAAAAAAGAGAAAAGAAGAGATAGGACAAAAAAACATAGGATACTGTAACTGTTTGGTGAAGTATAAATAACACAACAGCTATGAACCACACGGTTACTGTAGGTTCAGTTCTGGGACCGAATAATTTAAGAACATAATATTTTCAAATAAACAATTTTCATTTGATCTGTAGAGTTTTATTCTAATATCAGATTTATATGTGTATCGAGAAAACCCGAGATAATCAGTGAAGCGCTTGGTACCGATTAAAAGTTGGACAAAAGAGTAAACTAGGATTTTTGAAATGTCAAAACATGATTCTGGTTCAATATGAAGAATTTAAATTATAATGAGATTTGAATGGTCTGTTTATAAATCCTTAACTTTAATCAGCATATTTTACGAGCTCTATGTTAACGTCAATTCTCGAAGTTTAGATATAAGAATCGCATTTTATGATTCAATGAAATGAAACGACTACTCGATTTCCAAGTGAACATTTTTTGTTCTCAACAACAATCAACACTTGAAATTTAAATGCATAATACCCATAGAACTTTAAACAATGGGCTTTTGAAATTTTTCAAACCTGGCCTATATTCTAGGTTCCGCGACCCGTAGAAAAAACAATTATGACATGAAAAATCGCGTTAATTGATTTGGATTAAAATGAGAAAAATGATTAACGATCAAGTTTCTTGCAAAACATCAGACTTTAATAGGAACAATGAGATCGTGATCATCTGATAATTACTGTGAAATTTAGAAATAACAGAGCTGGAACTGTTTTTTATAAGTTATTGAAAAAATTACTATATTGTTAGCAGTGGTGACCATCACCTATTTTATCGCTCAACCCAGCTTTTGAGTGGCTTTTGAAATATGGCTCAGAATATTTTTTTAAAAAAATAGCCGAATTGAACTTGTATCAATAAGTTCCCGTGTTTTTTCAAGTTCTTTTGGCCAGCTAAACCATATCATTTAGTACACATCGAGTGTTCAAATCAAACACTTTGAGAAGGAGCCACGTTTAGGTTAGGCCTTCAGAAATTGAATTCTTTCCATGAAAGGATAATCGAATAAGTTCAAAGCCTTGGTAACCTCAAAATGATTCCCATAGAAAAGGAGACCTTCAAATTCTGCAACTAATTACATAAACAAAAGCACAACCGTATAATAAATGAAGCGAATGACCATGAAACTGATCCTCTCATATTCCATTTTTTCTAGTTTTCCTATTAATTTCGATAATTGCTCTTTCGAAAAAAAGGGAAAAATTAATTAGCAAAACAAATTGTATGAAATGGAAATGGCTTTTTCAATGATTATGTCTGTTTTTTTTTGTTTCGAAAGGAGAATAAAAAAAGGAAAGTTCAAATTCAAAAAAAAAAAAAAAAGAAAAAGAAAAAGGAGCTGTTTGATAAAACTGCATACAATTAGTAGAGACCATTGGGAATAAAAGTGAGAAAGCTTCGATCGAAGAAGAAAGAGAAAAAGAAACCGATTAATGTATCATTCATACTTCAGATCCATACTACATAGATGACAGCTGAAATAACAATAATACAAAAAATAAAAAAGGAAGAAGAAGAAGAAGGAAAAGCAACCAAATATGTTGTATTCCCGCCCTTTTTGCGCGCCGCGTAGTATATTAAAGTGGCCTAGTGGATGAACATAACGGGTTAATCGAATTATAACCAAAAAAAAACGAGAGAAATCAGATTACAAATACAACGAAAATCAACTAACTGTAAGCCGATTTTTGAAAAGAAAAAAAAATAGTGAATGGGTTTGTTGGAATAGCGGAATCGATACTTTTGGATTATAATCAAAGTTAGATTGTAAGAGATGGTAGTGTACAAAAAATGGGTTATCCCAAGATATATGTTTATTGGTTAAATTAATATTGAGCATGTGAGTGTAGATCTCACATAGTGACATCGGGTTACTATAGTTTCAGTTCCGCTATGAAAATGTCTCATACCATCAATTCTGAATTGGAGATCTTTGGCTACTAATAAAACAATAGCTGCGCTGATCCAAGTGTAAATATCATGAATAATGAACGGAGCTTATAATCATATCTATGACTACAGGATTGAGTTTGAACTTTATAACCTGCCTTTTTCGATTTATTGGTAGCTCAAGTCATGGCTTTGTATCAAAATTCGAAGAAAAATCACATTTTATCAGCCGAAACGTGATCGGTAACATGCGCTCCATTGATCACGTTCCTCTTTTTGATGTTGGAATCTGTTTCTAGGCCCTACATAAATTCGAAACTTTTCTATTAAGTCTTAGAAGGTCTTTCAATTAAGATCAGTTTTACTTGAAACCGAAGTTCAGGAAGATTTTTGTGAAAAATCTACTATCAAATTAAAGTTCATACGATCCACCTAGAATAGCATAGGTCCATTTTTATGTCTCTTATTTTTCAGACATGTTTCTAAGAGTGTTACCAATACGGTTCAATTCTGATAAAAGTTTGAAATAGAACAAATATTCAAATTATAAAATTATAAAATTATAAAATAAAATCAGGGGAAAAAGACCTATCATGCTTCATCGTCAGATTTCTAATCACATTTTTTTTCATTCAGTCAGTACACGAAACAGCACAAAAAAACCGTAAATCAGAAAAACAAAGACAACCTCGAATGTGCAATGAAGCCTGTAATTTATATGTCTCCTCGCACTCTCTTGTACTTAATAATGGTTTTTACACGAACGCGATGAACAATACGACATTCGAAATTACTAGTAAAATCGAATAAAAAGACAGCTGGACACGATGAATTTTATGTTCATTTTCATTTTCATAGAGGTCTGAAGAGTTTGAGGGAACAATTGCGAACATTTTTGAAACAAAAATAAATAGCCAAAATATATTCAAATAATAAAAATAAAAAATACAAATAAAAGACATAAAAACGATGATTCAGATGGGAAAATTAGAGCAACAAAAAAAGTGTTTTATGATTCATCATAAAAACAAAAATATTCAAATTTGATGGACATATGTTCAAATTGACACATTTTGTTATGTTAGACTATCATGTTACTACAAATACGAAAAGAGGCTAAAAGGGTCCTCTTAAGTGTTTGTTATTAGATTCAAACAATAAATAATAATGATGATGATGCTTAATCAAACTCAGATTGACAGCTGAATGAACAACGTTCGAGTTTGAATTCAAAAAATAGTGGACATCATGAAAGTTGGTATGTATATACTATATAAAATGTGGTGAACTTTATTTCATTCAATGTATCATGTTTCAACTTCTAGATAATGTGTGAACTCTAAGAATTAGTTATACGCAAAACATTTCTAATGAAGAAATTTGAAAATTTCGGATTGTAGTATTTATATGTTTTGAGCACATTGGGTTCTTAGTTCTTAATCTCAAAACAAGATGTGATAACGAAGAAACAGGCTTTTACCTACATTATTCATGAAGTGAAAAAGAGTGAAAATTTTGAAAATCTTGTGCACTTCCTGGTTACTCCTAAACTGAACCTATTTTGAAAAAATTATTTTCAATACTGCAGTTTTTGGAATGATCTTGAACATCAGAACATTGTCTGAAACCCTCCCGAAAATAGAATTAATTATGAACCAGCGCCAATTTGGATAGCTGTAAATCCCCAATCAAAAATCAGACAACAAAACCATTTCAAAATGAATTAACAAAATGAATACCCTCTACTGGGTAGAGGGGTTCAGACAGTGTTCAAACGGAAAGTGGGTAAAGTGAGTCGAATCGGGTCTAGCATCAGTCTTGTCATGACTCGTATAAAGTTTACATTCATTTCACATACCCGGATGTCGATGGATTAACATAACTTATATCTATCAAGAAGTAATAGTCCAAACTCAAGTCCTTGTCGTGGATTTTTTATACTGACTTGGATTCGCATGACCCGGGTCAGATCCAAAAATGAAATTATTAAAGTAGGAGTACGGAGAATTTGCAAGTTGCTCTTAAAAAAGAGATCACTTTTTTTTTAGGTATAACCCTCGAAGGATTTTTTTTCCGAATTTTTTGCCATTCCTCCGTACCCCACCTTTAATTTTAAAATTTCCAGTTTACAGATGTTTTCAGAGATGTTAAGAGTTATAGTTCAGAACTGATTGTTGAAAAACATCGGTTCACCTATTTTTAATTTGAGTCCTCTCACGAATTTTTTATACCTATGCTATAATTTCTCCATATAAGAGCAATACAATTTAAAAATTCGAGGGGTACATTTTTGTTTTTGAAATCACGTTGTAAAAAACCACAATTGTGGGCAGTACAGTACCGAATCCAGAAATCAATCGAAATTCATTTCGACTGTGAGTTATAAGCTGGGATTTTTATTTTCGACAATTTTTCCTAACATTTTTTTAGAATGTGTGGAAATCTGTTGATACTGTGAAGAAAAAAAAGCAATTGTACGAATGTTGGTTTTTCTTTCTGATCGAAAAACCTACAAATACAAAACAACATGAAAAAAAAACGAAAATATTAAATAAAACGTGAACTTTATTCGTAGTAAAAAATGAGATACACACAAAATGTTGGTTTTTTCATCTGATCGAAAAACCCACAAATCGAAAAATGTGTGGGTTTGGCTCAAAAAGCCAATATTCTCAAGCTTGCAAAAGAGAAATATCTTAATATCGATAACTATTATCAAACTTCATCAGAAGGCTTCAAGGAGTTGATTTTCAAACTTCAACATTTATGACATTTGTTTTAACAAAAGCGGAAATAATATAAATGACAACACCACGTGATTTTGTTTAGTTACACGTCATGTTTTTTGTTGGATTGTTTTTATTTTCATTTTTCATTTTATTTTTGAAAATCAAATGATCGTATGAGAAATTAGGTAATTCTGAATTTGCAGTGTTTTTTGATGTTGAAATTCCAGATTTTTTTCAATGCAATGAACAAGCAGAGATATTTGGTTAGACTTTCAACTGCTATAAATACAATTAACCTATAATTACAAATGAAACTTACTGAACCAACAGAACAACTCCTAACAATTTTTGAAAAAATTTCACACTTATGCTCTTGAGAATATTGGCTTTTTGAGCCAAACCCACACATTTTTCGATTTGTGGGTTTTCCGATCAGATGAAAAAATCAACATTTTGTGTGTATCTCATTTTTTCCTTCGAATAAAGTTCACGTTTTATTTAATATTTTCGTTTTTCTCATGTTGTTTTGTATTTGTAGGTTTTTCGATCAGAAAGAAAAACCAACATTCGTACAATTGTCTTTTTTTCACAGTATCCACACTTTTTCTTTCCTTTCTGTAGATGTGAACAGATTTCCTCACATTTTCGAAAAAACGTTTATAAAAACGTACTGTTTGTTACTTTTTGATAATTTTTTCAAAATGTTAAGAAAACCGTTGAAAATTCAAGTTCAAAAATGCACCCCTCGAATTTTCAAAATTGATTGCTCTTATATTCAATATGATCTTTTGAATTTCAACATCAAAGTGGGATTCAACAGGTTAAAGTTAATATATCATAGATGATTTTATTTTCATTTGAAAACCGTGGTTCTAGAAATAATTCATCTCTAGCCCACTTCCAACAACTAAATATCAAATACTGCAACAACATTTGGAATCTAGAATTCGTCGCAAAAAACCAGTATCCCCCAAAATGTTGACCGTTTTGCCTAAAAGTCTCAACTCACGCACAATTAAAAAATAACAATAGAGACGAGATTGGACTATTTAATAGTATCTACTACTGTTTACTATTGTTATTATTATATATTCAGGAGAAAGTGAAAATGTGAATATATATGTATGTATGTACATGAAACTTTATGTACTATTTCAAAGTACTTGGAAGGGACTGTAATAAGAAGTAAATTGGGATACATGATTTGAAAGAATGTGAAGTAGTTACTGGTCCGAATAGGAATTTTAGGGAGTTAGGGTTTGTCCCAGAAAGTGAAAATCAAGAATATTCCTTCCACCCTTCATGTTTTGCTCCTTCCTCTCCAAAATTCTCCCACGTCTTTGCATTTTATCTTATCAAACTGTATAAATATTTTCTGCTATACAAATTTCTGTACAATTCTCTATCTCGACAATAACAACATGTGTTCCTTTGTGCATTTATTATCAAAATGTTCCCTATTTATTTTTCCGTTCTATCACCTGACCTGTTTTTTTCATTTTCATTTTTCTTGGGACGAGAAAAACGTAAAAAGTCATATGCCTTTTTTTCGGACTAGCAGCTGACTCGAATTGGGTTACTCGTTCTTCGAAAAGATTTCGTCATATGAAACAAAAAAATACGAATGGAGATGATGGGGTCATATGATTTTCAGAGCTCTTTTTTTGTTTTTGAAAAATTTTTGCGGAAGTTTTGATATATTATCCAGTTGCAAAAACTTGGTAGTTTCCATTTTTCTGTGGGTAGAAGTTCAGAATAAACTTCTGAAAGGCTTTTAAATATGTGTTCTGGGTAACTCGAGTACGTAGAAAACGATCTTAACATTGAAAAGTTGTATAAACGTTTTCGAAGACCAAAAAAAAAGTTCTTTGATTTATGATACCAGTTTTCATATCGTTGTAGAACCAATGAAAGGCAGCATAGCATGTGAACTTTTTCTTAAATATCAGACTTTTCTGTAAAAATCCCTTGGAGTTTTACATTTTGAAAAAAATGTGAATTCCATTTTCACGTCTAAAGAACACTATAGTTTTGTCCTCAAAGTACAATATCAGTGTTTTTCTTTTTTCTTCTTCTTCTCCCCGGACCAAATGTCTTTTTTTCGTCCATTTCAAAGTACATTTTCTGCATTTCTCTCAATTGTACTCTGACCTTGAAATGACCAGAATATAACTATAAATTTCAATTCGATTTTGTTAAATTGTAACGAAGTTTCTTCTTTGTTTGTATGTGAGAAAAAGAGAGAAAGAGAGAATTACAGAGACAAGGAAAATGACTAACAGAAAAAATAAGAAAGGCTTCCAAATAACAGAGAGACAATTAAAACTGTAATTTCTGGAACGGGCTCAAAAGCCAAACTAAAAGTATATACCTAGTTTTGGTTACGAAGATCCACATGAAAAGATATTATTAATCTGAAATCCAAAAGTCAGTTATTCTTTAAACAGCTCATGTATCATGTATCATTTTTCATTTTTTTTTGTCGTTTTTCAACAAAAATATAATGAAATAGTAGACTTTTGAAATGCCAATTCCAGGAAGAAACTGGAAAGTTTCCAAGTTTTATACAAGGTGGTCCAGAGTTACGTGGACAGACGTTCCTGGCTGTAAGTCAAGACAGGATATAAGGAAAAAGCTGAGACTCTACAAATAAATTATCACATATTTAACCTTTAAATTGAGCCTAGCACAATTTGATATGAGCTTCTGTCCACGTAGTTCTGGACTACCCTGTACCTCTTAAAAATGTGCTCTTTCTTTTTAGAGCAATTTCCCAACTCCCTGCACCCCCACCTTTAAAGAAACGAGATCCTTACACCGTTCAAAAATTGTTACAAAAAAACGGTTCAGTCCCAAACCGAAGAAAATTTTTCGCATTTCATTGCTAAAGATTACTGTAGGTTCTTCCTCTTTCCGATTTAGTTTCCGTAGATAACAATCTTTGTATCTCTCTTCTCTCCTTGAATGTGAAGCGTGACGACAACCACCCAGGTGGTTGGTTTGATTGTCACCATACACCCTGTTTTCCCGCATAATGTCCTTTGTGTCTGTTTTTTTTTTCTGGTGTCCTCAAAATGAGGAGTTGTTTGGTTGTTGTTTTGCGCACACACACACACACCCTTTTCCATCTCTTTTTTCCACATGACAACAAGAGAATCGGAGAAATATAGACATACGAGAGTATTCATTGAATTGAAGAGAGTATTAGACAGTCAGTCAGCTGATGATGGTGCACACCACACTTCTTCTTTTACTGCTTCTGCTTCTATTTATGTCTATTTTTTCGACTTCTTCGTCTCATTTTTTGTGGTGCGAAGAAGAAAAAAAAAGAAGAGAGGAAGATCTGTTGACGAGATATTTTTTTCTTTTTTTTTTTTGCTTTCGCCTTTTTTGAGGCAAACATAGATAACACTTCCTGTTTTTTTTTTGTTGTGTGAACTTTAACAAATTATTTCGAAATGTGAAGAAAAAGAAGAAGAAGAAGAAGAAGAGAGGTAGCACTTCAAAATAATTGTGTTTTAGAAATAACAAGTTGGTGTGTTACCACATGTTCTTGCCGCTTTTTACGGTTTCAAAGTTGTTTTATAGTTTTCCACGTTTTATGGAATTTAATGCCAATTGCGGTCTCAATTTCAAACCAATTATGCGTACCACCATTTAACCTAACAGGTTTATAATTTCCCGTTTCAGTTTGACAAAAACTACTGTTTCAAAGTGATCCGAAGTTGGAAGTTCAGAAGTTGACTTTGCTAGGTGATTAGATAGATGGTATCCAATATCAAAATCTTGAAACCATATCTCTTATAATTTTTGATCTTCCCTCCCCGTTTATCTTCAAATTCACTAATTAGCGAAATTATATTTTCACTTATTTATTTTATTTTCGGACACGCCTTTTTTCTTCAATTTCCTTTCGCATTTAAAGTACTTTCGGTTTCTGATTAAAAATACAGTGTCTAGGGTAGACAGCAAGAACAAGGTACATGTTTTTGAACTTATTTTCTGCGTACGATTATTTTTAGGTTTTGAAACGAGCCTGGTATATTAGGGTTTCAGCTAAAACCAGTTACATAGTTTGGCTGAAACTCTTAAAACAGGCCTTTAAAAATTTTAATGTTTGATTGGTTCCAGTAATTTTTTTGAACTTCTTCATGACCTAATTTTAGGCAAGATTTGGAAAAATGTGTGAAAACGGACTAACCTAAGTCCAGTTCAAGATATTCTCATTTTTCTGCCGATTTCAGGACTACAGTTTTGAAGCCTACTTCAACAAACGTGTACAACATGATTCTTTTTCTCAAGCCCTGTCTAACCCGTTTTGACTTGCCTCACAATGAGCTCTATAAATATGTTTTGAATATATCCCAAAAACAATCCCGTTTTTTATTTGTTTCGATAGTCACTTGAGCTGCTTCTGCGTTTTTTTTTTTTTTTTGCTTTCTGGTAGCTTGACAATAACATGTTTATTTGTTTGTTTTTTCTTTTTTGTGGTTGAATCAAAACACTTGAATTTTTTCCTATTTTTCTGTTTTCTTATCACAGTTTTTATTTTGCTCATTTTCGTTTCCAACAAACAAGGTTCTTATAAATATTTTGGTTCGAAAACTGAAATCAAAGTTGAAAAACAAAAAACAGTTTCATAGACCTAAATACTTTATTGTGATCACAAGTTTTTGAGTTTTGTCATACTCTGATTTCACGTGATTTTCTTCTCTTTGTGAGCAGCATGAGATCTATTGGAGTCTAGCCAATTTCACTTTTTTTTTCTTTTTTAATGGGCGTGGCTTTTGGGATGATCTTAACACCTGACGGTCACTCATCTGCTCATATGAACTCGTTTCTTATAAAAGCACTTGACTAGATTCATTTTTTTCAACTAAATTATTATTATTATCATTTTCAGCAATGCCTTTCATTGGACGTGATTGGCGAGCTCCCGGTGAGACATGGGTACGTACACCACACACAAATGGATGGGAAAGGACCAAATTGAGACCAGTACAGGTTAGTCATATGGGAAGCAGGCCACTCCTTCTTATAAACATTTGCTTTAATCCCAAACCAAACAAAAAGGTGACACGTTTTTATGTTTTATAATTGAAAGTGAAGTGCTATTTGAGAAGACTCTATTCTAATGTACATCCTGTTTTGCCTAATTTGCTCACATCTCAAATTTCCAGATTTCATCTGACCCGATCAGTATCCCACATGGAAGTGGAAGTCCTTGCTCATCGCCAAAACTTCTCTATGATTCCGATCAGAATTCGTCGTTTGGCTCGTTGCCAGGAAGTGTTGAAAGATGTAGTAGCAGTTCAGATGACTCAGGTTAGTTGTTTCTATGGGAACTAACTGAATGGTGGAACAGCCGGAAAGGATTAGAGAGGAAAGTGCGCGAAATATTAATTAGAGAGGAAATGGGCTAGCACCTGGAGAAGTGGGAATATGAATTATTAAGGGAATTGCTCTCAGAAAGCCGACGGGGTCATAATTAACATTTTCAACGGAAAAGGTGGATTCTGAATAGGATTTCCTTGTTTAATACCTCAAAAAGACCAGAGACATTTCAGATTCAAACGACAAAGATTGGATTCCTCATTGTTTTGTCAAGTCAACATCCAAAGAGTTTATCGGTTGTACAAGTATGAGCGAAGCATTCCATCGATTGGATCTTGCTCGCGCTGTCAACGATGTTCGTCGCTTCAATTTCATTTGCAAAGTAGTCCAAATTCTAGTCGAAGAGAAATTGCCAAATCTCTCAGCCACTGCTCGTAAATCGCTTCTCAGTATTCTTATCGCAATTTGCTTCCGCTCATCAGCCGAAGATGTTCATATCAGTACAGCTAAAGAACTTGTCAAACAATTTGGAAATGGATTAGATAGTGTATATACATGCGGGTCACCCCAATTAATTACAAGACATCATCAGACAGCTAGCTCATTGTTGGAGTTGATATCGGAGAAAAGTGTACAAACTGTAGGAGATGATGAGGCGGATGAGAATTCGATGACATTCTTCGATCTTCCGAGAGAGGTTATCCTTCTTATTCTTCGACGTCTTCCTGATCATCGAGCACTTCTTGAAACTGCTCAAGTTCATGAAGCTCTTCAACATTTGATCGATGGAGAAGATCGCATTTGGAAATCGCTTTGCACTTTTCATTTTCAGGAAAATCAGGTAACATTTAAAGTTTGAAATCAACTATTGATAATTTTTTTACAGATCAAAAGCTATAAAACGGGTGAAAAAACATGGCGCCAAACATTTTTCGACCTCAAAAAATACCACGGTTGTCGTGAATTATACGCCGATCTCATTCATATTTGTTGTCATTGTAAAGCACTTTTCTGGAAATCTCTTGGTCATCCGTGTATTCGAGATAATGCACCATCGGTACGTGTAACACCACGCCAATTTGTCGATATGTTGATCTATTTGTAAACTACTCCTATTATTCTTTTTTGTCGAATATTTTCTATGTCTTTTTGTTCTTTCACTCTTTCCTCCATTGTTAGAATTGTGTAAATAAAATGAATTCGTTTTTCAATTATTAACAACGGTTTTTTCCTTCATTTATGGAAAAAGAATTGACTGGAAGCTGAGTCACTTTGACAAAAGCTCAAACAAGAATCGGAAACTGGGACACAATGAAAATGAAAAGCCAGAAATGTTTTTTTTTCAGTCTAGTCTCTTTTTTATGAATATTGTTACTCAACATTTGATTAATATTTTCAAACTTTCGTAATTTCAAAAAAAAAGTTCAACAGCCATTTTTTCCAGTGATATACACGAGACCCTAATTTAAATTGTGATTTTCTGATTTCCGTACTTCTAAAAGTTGTGCTTCAAATTAATGTTCAATAGTTTTATCCGAAAGAAGTAGGTTATTTGAAACAATGAAAAAAGGATAATACAAAATAGTACAAAATACGAATCATAGCGTATTTTACGCGAACTTCAGAGATCTGGCCGCTTTACTCGCTTTTGGTGAGAATGGTCGAGGAGCATGTTGTTGCGAGGGAATTGAGTCGACCATCGCCGCCTTCTGAGCATTCTCGATTTGTTTTGTTTGTTGAGCAATGGAAGCCGTAACTGATGATAATTGTTCGCGAACAATTTCGGAAATCGCATCATAATTATTATCAGTTATTCGGAGATATTTTCGACCCATCATCGAGATTTCCGACATATACGAAGATGCGATGGAGCACAGAAGTTCGAGGTGTGTGATGACATCAGCTGTAAGTTTCAAAGGTTTAGAGCAAAGCTACTTTTATTTGAGAAAAAACCAAAGAGACTAAACTTACATCTTGAGGTAGCAATAGGTGAACTATATACTAATTTATCGGCAACGGTATCCAGTTCCATTGACTGTGCTTTTTTGGTAGTGTAGATATTGCACAATGTGCTCAAATATCTTTCATTCAGAAGAGTCAACTTATTTCTTCGAGTTTCGAGACTTTTATCGACCAATGATTCTGCCACTTTTCTACACGCTTCTCGAGCTCTTATCTGGAAAAAAGTATTTACAATTGTTTCAGTATCAAAAACTTACCCTTTCTAGAAGTGACATCCCTCCTTTACTTTTTTGTTCAGCTTGCATTTCGGCAAACTTTTTCGGTGACAGTGGAACTGAGCCAGATGCTCCAGTCATTGATTTCACCGGGGATTTCAGATCATCAATGGCCTTTTGCACAAACGATGGCAACTCGATTTGTTTTGGCTCGAGATTTGCTTCCATATATTCTCTCATTCCAACATGTGTGTTGTTTTTGACGATCGGTGCTTTTGGAAGGGGTTTCAACTCAACCGGTGGGCAATGTTGATCGGGACGGAAATGGGGATGCATTCGATTGACCGCGACTTTTACTGAAAAATGAGATTGTAGTACTCACAATAAGTTTCTGAAAAATGTAATCTTACTTCCTTGAGATTCCAAAAACTTGGTATGATGTGATTTGACAAGTTCAATCAATTTATATCGGAAAATATGGGATCTGTCTCGCATTCTTGCCGCATCTAGACGAATTCTCCCATCTATTTCCGCTTTTCGCAATGCTGGTTGAGCCATATTTTTCCTCGGGCTTTTGACTGGCGATGCCATCAATTTTCCAGGCCGCACAAGTGGAATTTCTTCAGTTTCAGCTAATGAATTCGTATCTTCTTTAATGAATCCGGTCAGATCATCGACTAGGTTTGGTCGAACTTCGAGTTCATATTTTCCCGCCTGAACACCTCCAAATGCTTTCCATTGCTCGCGCATTTCAACTTGATAAGATTGTGGATAAAGATGAAGAATTTGTGATAAATGAAGTGTCGAAAAATCCTTTTGTAGAGTGTTTTTGACATTTTTGAAAAGCTCGGCCGCAACACAAGTCCGATGTTGGCCATTGATAATCGATACTATCTGAAATGTTGTTCAAGGTTTTGTTGTACACTATTTTAGTGATTTTCTACAGAGGTTTTGAAAAGTCCACAAGCCCCGAAATTCTGAAATAATCTTGACTTGTTGGTTTTTCGCGACGAGAAAAAATGATCGTGATAGAAAATATATGGAAAGAGAACTTACCTTGTCAACGTGTTGAAATGCGTTAGCCAAATATTCGTAACTTTTCGGAAGCTCAACATCTGATTTAACGCTATTCTTGACATAATCAACGAGCCTCGATGTTTTGAGAAAATCTGCAGTTCGTTTAGTTTCTTCCGCTTCTTCTTTTTCATCATAGTCTTCTCTCATCTTTTCTGCTGATTTTAGAACATTTGCATTCGGAAGCACATAATCTGGAACTATTTTGGCTGTTATAGAACGAGCAGCTTTCGACTTCGGAACTGGGCCATCCAATATAATTTTCTTTACTGGCGATTTCAACAATTCTGCATGTTGTTCTACCTGAAATTATTCTCAGTTGTATGATTTAAAACTTTTCTCTGCATACCTTTTTACTTTTGTTCTTCAAATTTTGTTCGTGAATCGATCTGGCCGCTCCCTTTTCAGCTAGTCTGGCTTGCAAATCAGCGACAGTTCTTATAGTTTTCTTCTTTTTTTGAGCAGCTGCAGCATCCATTAAAGAATCTAACGCGGAAGCTGAAGATGATCCACTATCCAAAACTACTTCATCATTTTCTTTTGACAATACAGGAGCTGGCAAAACTATTTCATCCTTCTGTTTCGACAATACAGAAGCTGGCAGAATGACTTCCTGGAGTTTTAAAAATAATTCATTGGCCCGCGGTAGTATCAGACTTACTTCTCTAGCTTTCTTCGGCGGTGATCCAGAAACATCAGGAGGAACTGCTTCACGAGTTGGTGTTCGATGTCTTGTTTTTGTCTTAACCTCTTCTTTTTTCACAACCGTCGGTGTTTCGTCCAGCAACTTTTTTTCTCCTCTTGTCTTTGTTGGTTTTCGTGTAGTCTGAAATTCAGTTTTTATGTCTATATTAGTTGCCTTTTCTCATACCTTGAAAAAATCTTTAACATGTGTCTGCGACTCCTCTCCATTTTTGGCAGTCCTAGATCTAGTCGTCCTAGCAGACATTTTTGACTATTTACAGAAACTATAAAGAGAAAAGTTGTAGCAAAATATTCAAGGCGTGAAAAATCAATACAGAACAGAAACGATAGAATAATCGTGAAAAATTATTTTTTTCAAACGACTTTTTCTGAAATATATTTTCTTGGAAAAAATTAAATAAATGTCGTGAAATAAAAAAAAACTTTAAATCTATGGTTAAGTAAAATGTTTTTTTCAGAGGAAAATTTTAAATCAATTTCAGGCTCTTTTTTTTATTGAAATCTGTGAAGAAACAATCTGCGAAGAAACAAAGAAAACAAAAAAGCGTTCGTCTTTCTGGTTTCCCGCAATTTTTCTTTGTTTGAGGTAGAGCGTAATTGTTTGTTTCTCACTGTCTGCACACTCCTCTTACTGTGTGTTCTTTCATTTAACAAGAAATAGTCGACTCCAAAACGACGTGCATGCAACATAAATATGCTGATATGCATGAGTTGAACAAATGAAGAATCAAAATTCAATCAGGTCTCGCTGAAAAAACAATAGTAAACATATTTAAAAAGTTGGACCCAGACAAAAGAACACAATTTCAATAGTTGTTTTCGATGTGAACGAATTACCAAGAAACCTTTTTCTGGGTGCAATTTCTAAATCGTCATGGGCAGCCGAATCAAGGGATTTGGTCCAAAGAGAGCTGTCGAAATGGGAAAAATGTGGGCTCCAGATAGCCCAGATAGAAATGCCCATTCCATCCCATCCCACTTCAAGAAATGACCAGATAAACTGGGGTGGGCTGGGCTTTCCCAGTTGGGAAATTTTTTTTGTAAATTTTTGAAAAAGTTCACGTTTGCACTTCTTTTTTCTGACGTATTGGTCGTTTTTTTGTTCATTTCATGAAAAAATTAGTGTTTTTTTAAGAAATGAAAGAAAAAAGAAAGCCCACCTGGGCTCCCATGGGATGGTAATGTTTATTTGGAATTTCCCACGTGATAAAATTTACTCATTCTTCCCAGTTAATCTGGGAAGCCCATCTGGGGTACATTCCATTTCAACAGCTCATGCAACATAAATATGCTGATACGGATAAGTTGGATAAGTTGAACGAATGAAGAATTAAAAAATTAAAATCCAATCAGGTTCTGCTTGGAAAACAATAGTGAGAATATTAAAAATTTTGGACCCAGACGAAAGAACAAAATTTCAGTGGTTGTTTACGATGTGAACAAATTACCAAGAAACCTTTTTCTGGGTGCGATTTCTAAATTGTCATGGAGAGCCGAATCAAGGGTTTTGGATGAACCTAGATCTATTAGAACATCCTGATCATAACATTTTCTTCATAGACAACAATATTTTTTTCATTTACAATAATTTACAATCAGGTATGAGAATAATATGAAATGCAAGATCCAATATTTAATCATTTTTGAATTTTAATCTTTGGTGGTTTGAATGCGGCACCTCGCAAAGTTTTTCCTTTTTCTTCTTTTTTCGCTTTTTTCGCCTGGAAATTTCTCCAACTTCCACTTCGTTCATCTCTTGATTCTTCGTAGTTTTTGGCGAATTCTTCGGCCAATTTCCGTTTTTCGGCTACTTGATTCAAAACCTCATTGTTCCGTCGCCTGAAACAAAAATTCAACGTTGAACCTGGGTCACCACGGAACTCACTTTTCTTCATCGGCTCGTTCTTCAAGCATCTTTCTCTTCTTTTCACGATCAGCGAAAACTTTACAGACCGTAACCCAAAGTGCTTTTCTGAACCCAGCTGGGTCGTCTTCGTCAATCGTGTCGCTTTTACCTTCTCTTCGAAGTTTGCGTTTCTTTTCGCTCATCTGAATTTCATATTTCAAGATCTAATGTACGTAACACAGGAGAATTTTTAAGAGGACATTCCATAAGTCAAACTCACAACGATACTCAATCTCGCTCTGGCTTCGCTGTAGCAATCCTTGCATCTGTTTACTTCGACTGGATCTTCGATTTGTTTCAATGCTTTTTTGATAACTGTAATTAATAGTAAGGGAATTTGGATGGAGACTGAGTTGAATTTTCAAACAAAATTTATTTTAATGTTCTTTGTGGAATTGTTTGATGTTGCCCTCCCAAAATGCAGAATATCGAGCTATTTGCCAAGTTTTTGTAAGAGTTCTAACTCAAGTATGAAAAGATACTATAAGCAAAATTTGTTTCTCGAGAAAACATAAAAAAATTGTTGAAACTGGGTTAGAACGAAAGCTACATTTTCGAAGTTTCATTAATTTCTTATTTCGAAAAATAGCAAGGGAAAAAAGTTCTTTCAAGTTAAAAAAAATTCGATAAATTAAAGTTACGGTTTGACTGTTTTTATAATTCTCTAACATTTAGAATCAATCATGTCCCAATTAACTTACTGTCGAACGCTTTGTCAGCTCTCTCGCGATCATCTGGATTTTTATCCGGATGCACCAATAATGACAACTTTTTATACTTCTTCTTTGCTACATCGATATCTGATTCTGGATCTATTTGTAAAACTTCGAACGGATTCAAATTCAAGTACGTCGACCCGGGTTTCAACAACCGATCAATTTGTTGCTCTGAAGTAAGAACAGCATCTGCATTTTCAGTATTTTTCAGCTGAAAGTTATTAATTCGTATAGTAGTGAAAGACTTGAACTTACATCTTGGTAAAACGAGTCAAAAACCGACATCTCTCTGAAGCTGAAATGATTATTATAAGAGACGTCGAAGGTTTAAAATTTCAAAATATTCGGAAGTGTAATAGTAACACTTTGAGAACGAGAGGCACCAATCATCAAAACCATACTATATTTACATTATTAATACATTTCAAACTGTAGTTTATCTAAATGGGGCTCTAATTCCTCCAATACTGGTACTAATTTGAACTTTAAAGCTGAGCATAATGGAAGTTCATATGACAATATGTCACTCTTTGATTCTCGTAGTTGATCTTCAGCTTGATCGATATATTCTCGTATAATTGTTTTGCTATAATCATTCATTTTCATGGCAACCAATAGACTTGCTCCAGCAACGCATTTCCTATTATCCTTCGAGATAAGTCCTTGTGATACGATTTTCTCGAAATAAACGTATGAGCACGCCAATGTATGATGGTCAATGCTATGAATTTCGGCCAGTTTGAGCATTTCACGCTTTATGCTGAAACATATAAATTTATTTAATAAGTAAAAGCGAAAGATTGTTCGAAAATGATTAAACACAGAAAAATTTATTTAACAGTGTCGGAAAACAATTCCTTTTCGAACCTGTTTTTCACAAACTGGGGAATTGAGTTTTTGGTTTTTAGATGCAATAAACTGAATAACCCCATGTTAGAAAGAATACCTTTTGAGTTTGCTCAATGTCAGATGAATGTGAGGAAACTTCTCAACAAAATTTTCGTTCATTGTAGTTTTCGCGCGATCGTTGTGTTGGAAATGTACGGTGCTTCCCTGTAAGAATGAACAAACTATACAAAGAAATATTATTTTTGGTCTTACAATAAAACAATTGAGACGAATCACAGTGCGTTTTCCACTTGCCAATTCATCGAATGCTTGTGGATCATAATCTTCTACAACATCCGTGTCGTCTATTCGAATATTGACCAAATCATCTGCTCTTTCTTCTAATGATGCACCTTTCTCACTACTTGATTCTCGATTAAATACCGATTGTGGAATATCGATACTTTCAGAGAATAAATCTTCTGATGGTTCACGAAAACTCTCTCTTCTGTCTTTTTTTGGTTTGTCAAAAAGTGTGAAGAATGGCGATGGATTACGTTTTCTCCGAGTAACTCCCAGACTTATATATTCTTCTGGATCACGGAAAATGAAGGGGCGAAGCTCTTCAGATGACAAATGATGGTGATGACGAATTCGATCCGCACTAAAATGTGAATAAACATTAAGAAATGCAACATAGATAATGTAAACCTTCCAAAAATAGATTTTGAACGTTTACTTTTACCACGTTGTATAGTGTTACCAAACGACGTAGACAGGGGGTCAATGTAATTACTACCAGTTGGTAAATAAGAAAACACTGCCAAAGGATATTTTGTTGGTTCACTGCACACATACCATCTATAAATAGGATAAGTACGGGTTTACAGCACAAGTGTTAAAGCTCCAAGGAAGTAAGCTAACCTGTCAACATGTGTTATTGTGCTTTTCAATCGTTTCAGAAAACTGAATTGATTCGCGCTCAAATTAGGTTGGAGACTCGGTGATTCTGGTGGTACTTCAACATATTCCGCTATTTCTTCTCTTGAAATACGTTCTTCTAGAATAGGAGCTTTGCTTGAACTTGCAGTCATTGTACAAATAACATCATCCGAACTGACGATTTTCGCCAATCTTCGAAATAGAGATTTTCTGAAATAATAAGTTGCTCAGGTGTGACTGAAACAATAATGAACTAACTTTTTCGGCGGAGTATCTTTGTACAAACGATGATCATCAAACAATTCTTGGGGAATACTCTGGAAAAAATATTGAGTAATGCACAGAAAACTGGAATGTGCAGAATTTTTCGGAGCGGTGAAACTATTTTTCTTCTGTACTTTTATGTGTCTAAAACGTCGAAAATATTGAACTTTACAAATTTTTCTGACAACGAGTGATTTAAATTTTTTGTTTTTTAATAACTTTAAATAATTTTTTTATTTGATAAATAATGTTTTTTTTTAATTCAAATAGAAGACTTAACAAAATATTCCAATTACACGAAGTTTTAGAAAAATATTTAATGTTCTATGCCTTTTTTTACTTTTTAAGTTCGTCCAAATTTCTAAATGTAATTAAAATCAGAGAGTTATTTTGGTAATTTTTTTTCGTTCAGTTGAAATATATTGTTATTGAATGAAATAGCCGGCAAATAACTTACCGTGCTAGTTGTACCTATTGAAACCGCTGATTCGTTGAATTTCAAAGACGGACTGGTCAAATCTCGGGAAACTTTTTTGTCGCATGAACCCTGGAAAAAAATGTTAGAATTAAAAAACACCCAGAAAGTTATTTAAATACCTTCGGTAATCCTTTTGTTGAAAAAATATGCAACTTTGTATCATTGTGAGTTCCATCGATACTTATGTTGGATAAGAAATTCTGGGCAACGAGCAGGTGATAATCATTTTTCTTTCGAACCATTGAGAATATGCAGTTTTACAACATTTTGGTAGCGATAGTCATTTCGTCAATATTTTTTCCAAATAAAAAAAAGATTACGGTCACATTCGCATCGTGCAAATGTGAGAAAATTATGATGTAAACGATGTATACACGGCGGCGCACAAATGCACAAATGGCATTTCGAAAAAAAAATTCTATCGACGCCGTTTTTAGATTTTCTTTTTGTCTACAGACAACCATTATAGCACAAACCTTCTTTATTATACTTGCAGAATGAGCAAAACACATCCACCAGAGTTGAAAAAATACATGGACAAAGAGATGGACTTGAAGCTGAATGGAAATCGCCGTGTCTCGGGAGTTTTGCGAGGATTCGATCCATTCATGAACATGGTCATCGACGTAAGTTGAAATTAGTTCAAAGATAATTATTTTTACTTTCTCAAAACTAATCTTTATATTCAAATGAAGTTAATAATAAGTTATGTAGACAATCCTGAATTGCGGATCATCAAGTAATAGTTGTTCACAAATCGCTGCCATCGGGCTACGGTATTTTCATTTTTCCTATTCGAAAATAAGCTTTCCGGGATAATAAAATCACGAAATAAATAGTTCCGTAGAGTAATTTCACACGTAGAATTCGAATTTGATAGTGAAAATCCACTTTCATTTTCAGAGCAAAAACTTATAGATTATCAATAGAGCGCGTGTTACCGATCTGTGAAAGGCTTATAGCGCAAGTAGCGAGGGACTGCCGGGTTAAGTCTAAATCCTTTAGAAATACCGATTTCGTGCAGTGAATCACTATGATCCATTTAAGATATCTTTAGACCCTGGACCGAAATTCGAACCTCGCCGGTATTTTTTTTCGACAATGTTTCCACTTTATAAATATCATATTTTAAGCTAATTTTGTTTGATAAAAATCTCTACAAAACTGAAATTTTTTACGACAGAATTATTTTTCAGGAAGCTGTCGAATATCCAAAGAATGGAGAACCAATCAACCTTGGAATGACAGTCATTCGTGGAAACTCAGTCGTCATCATGGAACCCAAAGAACGGATCTGACCCTGTCTTCTGTAATTAATTATCTTTGTTACATGTTTTCATTTTATTAAAATAAAATTGGATCTCTTCATTTTCTGACGCGTAATCAACTTAAGGTCGGTTCAAAATTTCCGCCAACTATTTTTTTTTGTGAAAGGAAAAAACTAATTAGTGCAAAAGCCAATTATGCTGATCTACCAACGTTTTATTTAGTTTCAAAAGCATACATTTCCATCAGCGACCGAAAAAGATGTGAACTAAATTCGGGAGTTTCAATTCCTCGGCTTCATTTATTCGTTGGTTCGGATTGTATGATAATTTTTCGACACTTCATCGGAATTTTCAATTCTTTATTCGTTTGCATTTGAACTTTTTTCATAAGAGAAAACCATTCCAAAAAAAAATCACAACTAGGATCAAAATATGAAATTTGTCGATTACTTTTGATCTTCCAAAACTTGAGCTGCGCGCGTGCTCAGTGAATTAACCGCGAAAAGTCGAAAATTGTTTTGTCATCAACCCATATTTCAGATCTTCCTTTATTTGTTTTCTATCATTCAATTTTCTACTTGAACTCCTCTTCCGAATATGTTTTTTTAAACTTCAGGTAATTTAAACTGAAACATGTTTTGTTAACAATCTTTCTTACATTATGATTTCAATTTTTGAATGTCTCGGATTTTTCTTCTGATCATCCCGAATTGCTTCCGAGTTAGAAAGGTATCTGTTCGAAAAATTAGTTTTATTATCAAGGCTTAGGCAGAATTTACTAAAGTGATAATTTTCCTTTTTTTTTCTTTTTTTTCACTTCTGGATACGAACCACCGGTCAAAGTTATAGCTCCAAAATATAATTTGAACACATAAGAACACTTCTATCAGAACAGTTAGAAGAGAAAGGTCAAAGTTCCCTCCTGTTTGACCTGTTCATCAGCTTTAGTCTAATATATGTCTCTGATACGAGTATAAGTTGTAATTGTCTGCTCTCTCCATCCCATCTCTCTCACCTAATCGAACACTACGCGTAGCTTTTTGTTCGATTGTCTTTCGTATATCCAATCAATTCGCACTCATCGATTCATGTGAATAACATGTGCGACTATAGTAAGAACTCCTGTTTGTTTTTGTTCCAATTGATATGATAATTTGATGATCAATTTAGTTTTTTTTTGTAAAAATTAATGTTCTTTGTACCTGTGCGATAAAAATGTTTCACTAACATTGACATAACTTCTTGTGGTCTGTGTCAGCTGAATGTATCGTGCCTTGTGTTGTTGGATTGGAGAAACAGTTATAAATATTGCAAACATATAATTATTTGTGATCACAAGCCTGAACCTGTAAACCTGTTGGAGACCAACGAGCAATTGGAACCGAAGCAGCCAATTTTTAGTAAACCGGAATGGAATTGGTCGGTTCGCAATTCTTGACTTTCTTTCCTATATTTATCCATTGATGAAAAAATGCACATTTTTCACTTTTGCAAATGTATGTCTAACGAAAATTAGATTTAGAATTGTTCCTTCGAACACACTTCATCTTGTTTGAGCTCAATACGTTGCCTTTATTTTTGCCGGTTTTCAACCTTCGAGCTATTACTCGAATTCTCTTCATTCGTCCAATTTCTCGTGCTTCTTCTCTTTCTCTTTTTCTTTATCTCATACACGCACATTCACAAAACAAAAATAAAAACATGAAAATAAGCAGAGAAAAAGAAAGAGAAAAAGAGTCTTGTTTGTGAAAAACGAAGGCGAAGAGTGTGCGTTTCTGTTTTTTTTTGTTCGTCCGCCTTCTCTTCTCGTTATCTTTTTGTCGTTCTCTCTTTTTTTTCGTACTCAATTTTCTGTTTTCTGTGCTTGCGTGTAGTAAAAGTGTTGCGTTTGTATTATGAAACTCCAATAGAAAAATTTGAACAAGAGCAAATCTTTAAAAATTGTGCATTTGAAAAGAAATCGCAAATATCTTCACGACTTCAATTTTGATACAGTTGACTTACATTGATTTAGAAAAAAACTTCGAAACCGAAATATCCTCTGTGCGACATTTTCAAATGAACGAATTTTTCCTGTTCTCTGAACACTTTGTTTTACCAAATAACCACATCAAAAAAAACTTCCCATTCTAAATTCTGCGCAGTATTTTTTGCTTGAAAAAACCTCATTCAACTGAGACTCAACCGTTGTTGCAGAAATTCAAATATTGTGGCGGGAAAGTGTGTTTGGCGGCGCCCGCCAAAATAGAGGCGTTGCGCGCTCTGTCTCATTCTCTCACTCATGCGCTCACCGTCCGTTCGTCTGTCCGGCCAGTTGTCTTTTTTCTTTCTTTTTTTCTAGTTTATTGCGAGTGGACCTCAGTTGATCGCACTTGTGGTTCTTGTGATATTAATCGAGATTTCGTATTTGCTTGGCTATTCATAGATTGATTCTTTGAGGTGTAGACTTTTTTTTCGAAAACGAATTCCTCATGAAACTAAATGTAGTTGTACCTTCGTTTTTTTTCACATGATGCAAGTTTAACCATCATTAATTTTGAACATTTTCAAAATACAAAAACTACGCATTTTCTTTAATTTTTCTGATAAATCAATTTTTCTGACCTTCAAAAAAACGTTCGAGATACAAGTTCGAGATAAATTTCCCAAGACAGTAGAAGGTAAATGACCCATTTGCACAATAAAAAAAAGTTATTTGTAAGAATGCGTTTTGAGTGTGATATATTTATAACGTTTTGAGATATCAATATATTCAGTTGTGAACAACTCTGCCCTACTCAATTTCAGAATTTTTTCGAACAATTTTGTTTTACTGTTTTCGAGATGCACAATAATTTTAATTCATGATTCGAGAAGTTCTCCGTTATCGAGAGTTACCATTGTTCAAAAATCCTTCGTAAACTATTCTGTTTTCTTGCTTTCCACGTTCCCTCTTATCAGAAAAGACTGATAAAACTATTTTCGAAAATTTCCAAATTGAAGGTTTTTCTTGACCATAACATAAAAAGGTCAATGTTTTTAATCTGCGAAAGAACATCATCTAAAAAACAAGTTTACCATTTCGCAATATTCGAAAGAAAGGCTACGTTGCATTAGTTCTCTTCAATTTCATTTATTTTATGTATGAGATGTAGGAAACACAAAGTTCAAACTTTTTGTGAAAATTGTGAGCTACATTCGACGTTCAGCGTTCTAGTTTTCTAGATGTAACAACTGAAACTTTGTGTATCTTCAGTTGTTTTTTGTTAGCTCTGATCTTCCATCTGATATTTGATACTTTACACATTTCCAATCGATACGAAGTTGTTATATACTAATATACTTCAACTTTGCACTCTTCCAAATACAACATTATTGATATTATTTTGTGGAGACCAGTTATAAAGTGCAATATCGAAATAGTGTAATGCGATTGTTATTGGTTGAAAATAGTTCACTTTTGCAAAAATGTTATGCCGAGATTATTCCGTATTTTGTATTATAAGTGTTGTGTTCCGAAAAAAACGAAAATTCCTATGAAATAGTTTGTCTTCCTATTCAACGTTTTTTTTTCGCTTGTCGCCCCCTTATAAATATTGATAAATAGTCATAAATCGAATATGATTCATTCCATCGACATTTTTGTTCGTTATTTTCTTTTTTCATACTCTAAATCGATAAAATATTATCATCCTTTTATTTTTTCAGAATGCCGGTTCCACCACAAGTTCAGAAAGTTTTGGACGATTTTGACAAACAATTGCAACAACCAGGTCCATTGACCAATGTTTTGGCCACTGTCGAACAAAAAACTGGAGTCAAAAGATTGCATTTGGTTCTTGGAGTCCTTGGACTTCAAGCTCTTTATTTGATCTTCGGACACTCAGCCCAATTGTTGTGTAACTTCATGGGGTTCGTATATCCAGCTTACATGAGGTAATTGGTTTTTTTTTTTAATTATCGATCAATTCTCAAACTTTTCAGTATTCGAGCCATCGAATCATCCAACAAGGAAGATGATACCCAATGGTTGACTTATTGGTAAGAAAGTAAAACTCAAATATCATACGATTCTATATCGATTATAGGGTTATCTTCGCAATCTTCTCTGTACTGGAGTTCTTCTCGGTTCAAATCGTGTCTGTTTTCCCAATCTACTGGCTTTTCAAATCCATCTTCCTTCTCTTCCTTTACTTGCCAGCTTTCCGTGGAGCCACCAAGCTCTATCACAGGTACGAACTTTTGAAAACGTAGAATTTTTAAGTCAGCTTCGCCGTGTTTCAAGTTTTTTTGAAAGCTGAACGACAAAGAAAAATTGTTTTCAATCATACAGAAACAATAAATAACATAATTCAATTTTCTAAATTTAGATTTGTTCAACCATTCGCTGCCAAACACGGACAATCGATTGATTCTCGCCTCGGAAACGTTGCTGACAAAGTCAACAATGGTGAGTTTAATTCCAATGTGTTCCGATTCTAAAACAATTTTTTTTCTAGCCGCAAACAAGCTTGTGAACGAAGTTCGTGATCATCTCGAATAAATCTACAGTATCCATTTCCTTTTTTCTCATTTTTGGTATATTTTCTTACCTCTCAATTCTATTTTAGATTTTTTCGGTACCCCTTGACTTTTCTTATTTATGCCATTTTGACCAAATAGACATAATAAAAAATTCGCAAAAAACGGTGAACAAATCTTGAAATCTTGTTCTTTCCTCAGAAGCTTATATCTTAACAAATGATTTGATTTTGATCGAAATATTGAATCTAGAGACGGAGAAAACTATGAATGAATATAAAGAGCTGATTGGAGTATTGCCTCTGAACACAATTGATTATGCATTTGCGTACGGGTCTGGTGAGTTGTGCCAATTTTCAAAGGTCCATTTTTGCCAAGGGAATTGTCGATGACTGGACTTGAACTGGAAATACATAAATGGGGGATCGTGATGACATTGATTGAGGAAAAATATTTAATTTTAAATAAGATATACCATCAAAAAATGCGCTTGAGCTATCGTTACAAATATACACGGTTTTTATGTTAGATAAGTCTCAACAGCAAAACTCCTACGGATGGAGTCATGGACCACAAAAAGTAGCTAACCATGATTATATGAACTTTAAAACTAAAACTCGATATCAAAAAACATTCGACAGGTAGAACAGATAAATCCGAAAGTTTTGAGCTATTTTTCATTGTTAGAAAATAATTATTCTTTGAAGTCCTATAGCGCTGATTTTCAACAGATTAGTATCACGATCTCTAGAAAACTTAGCTTTTTTTTAACTTCAAAAAAAAAGTGTGATTTTCGAAATTTTTTAAAACCCCACCTAGTGTTACTTTTATGTTAGCAGCTCTCATGACAATATTTCACGGGAAAAACTATTAATGACTGATAACAACTACAAAACAAACTATTCGAAATTTATCGAATTTTTCCTCGAAAATCTTCATTAACTGAAAAATCATGATTAACTATTCCAGGAGCTATCCAGCAGAAAAACGAGAACAAAAATGAAAAAATGGTCGATTTTGTCGTAGTTACGAACGATGCCAAGAAGTTTCATGCTGATAATTCGAAGAAAAACCCGGCACATTATAGCTTGTTGAGGTATAATCCATAAGTTTCGATAAATCAAAAATTGTAAAGTTTGTCAGGTTGATTGGCCCGAGTTTGTTAGAAAAAGTCCAGTGTAACTGGGCTGCGCGAGTATATTACAATACTCACGTAAATGTTGGAGCAAGGAAAATCAAGTATGGAGTTATATCTTATGAAAATGCGAAACAAGATTTGCTTGATTGGAGATGGATTTATATTGCAGGAAGATTGCACAAACCTGTGTTAGATGTAAGAACTCAAGCGTGAATTCAAAAGCCAACCACATTTCAATTTCTAGATCATAGGACCAGATGAGAAAATGTCAGATTTAGTAACAGAGAATCGTCGATCTGCTTTACATGCATCTCTCTTGTTGCTACCGGACTCTTTCAACATGAAACAATTATTTGCTCAAATTGTCGGATTGTCTTATACTGGAGATTTCCGAATGGTTGTAGGCGAGGATAGAAATAAGGTTCATGTTGTTTTTTTTTAATTCAAGAATACGTATACGTTTCTGAAAAGTGAACAATTAAAAATAAATGTGACCTTGGTGATTTCAGATTTCGAAAATCGTCGAAGGAAACTACGAAGAATTGCTCAAAGTGTATGAACCATTATTAGGTGAAGATGCGCGACTATCAGTTATCAATCATGGAAAGGTAGGGTACCTATAATATGATATCCCCTTCAAATTTTTTTCAGATTATTCAAGACGGTGGAACTGCTGCCATATATCATCGTTTGAATTTGCTCCCATCTGAAGTCCTTCAACGGATTCAACGAAAAATGAATCGGGCACAAAAACGACAAAGAGATACTGAGGAGGTCAGTTTGATTGACATTTCTATACATATGTGCATGCATTGCATAATAATTAGGAATTTGAAATTCCCAGCGGGTGGGATTTGTGAAATTGGAAAAAAGGAAGATTAACACATGTAATTTTTTTCTGTTTTTTGCTGAGTTTCATGAAGCTTATATTTATCTTGGGAATTCGAGAATCTGAGATGAGATCTGTTCCAAAATTGTAGAGAAATTTTTTTTTCAAGCTTAATATTTTTCAACAGAAACTTCATACCACGATTTTTTGAAATTGAAAAATTGAAATCGCAATTTAAAATTGCCCGAAGTTTTATTTTCTTAGATTTCTATGAAATTTTTTATGTAGACCAATGGAATGAAAATCATAATCTCACGTTGTATCTATATTTAGGTCATCTTCGCATTGGCTCATCGACATGACGTTGCCGATACCGTATCCTCAGCAATCGGATCAATTATACGACCCGTTTCAATATCTCAAACAACAAAAAATGCATTATCCGCTGGAGTTACACGATCTATTGTTTATAGTATGGCAAAAATGAGCAAGTTTTTGAAATCGAAATAGGACTTATAGAGTATTTGACATAATTAGCATTTCTTAATTTTTTCTGTGATAGATTGCAAATAGTAATAAGAAATTCAGAATAATTATTAAATTGTTTATTATCGATTATTAGGATGAGAAAAACACAACCTGAAAGAGAATACCTCGTATTGAATAAAGTTGAAAAACATAAAATAAAATGGCAAGTTATGGGAGCAGGAACACCAGTTTCTAAAACATTACCGGACGAAAATCCATATCTATTTACAAAATTGTCCAACTCATAATCGAGTTATTGGAACTTTCGGCACTAAATATGGATCATGTGATACTAAAGTGGGCACACATGGACTGGGAACGTGAGTTGGGCGAGGAAGGGTAAGTCGGGGTGGGGGTGGATGAGATGGTGGAGGATGACGGGGCATAAGGGCAGATGTGGGTGATTCGTAGGCCGAATCACGAGAATCTTCAGATGACATTGTATAAGGGGAATGACAATCGAATGAATAATCCTTGTGAGAAGATAGAGCTGCGATAAGTTGATCATTGTAAAATGCTCGATTCTTTGAAGATTTTGAAGATGGCTTTTTGCATGCGAGAGCTAAGATAATCAAAGCGAGGAGAAGAATGAAAAGAGCAAGAAGGAATGGAATGAGCAAACCACCAAAGAGTGTGCATTGAGATAGACTCGAAAGTGGAGCACCTAAAGAAGTAATGTATGAAACTTGTTTCTAAATGTATGATAAAACTTACCAATCAAGTTCTCCGGTCCAACACATTTTGCATCATCGGTTGATCGAAGTTCCGCTGATCTCAAGTCACATCCACATACCCATTGATTATTCTTCAACAGTAATGTCTTGATTAATCGCCATTGAACTAAATCCTTCGAAACAGTTCGAAGTTCATTATTCGATAAGTCGAAATAAGCCAATGGTGGCGAAGGATTGAAAGCTGATGGATGAATATAATTGAGAGCTGACGAAGAAATCGAAAGCCAATGAAGAGATGAGAGTTGAACGAATGAGGCCATCTGAAATATTCTGATTCTGACTCTTGAATTTCGTGTGAACTTCAGACACACAACACTCTCATGTTCAAGGTTCTGAATAGTTTTACTATTGAATGTTTGAAAAGTTATGTAAACTTTTCACTATTGTGTCGTTTAGTTAAAAAGACCATAAGTGGGGCTCAAGTGGTCTCCCTTACAATTACCTGAATTGACTTTAAATTCCTCGACATTGATATATTCAAATATTCAAGTTGTGGTAATCCGTCAAAAGATGCAGTTTCTAATGAAACAAAAAGATTTGACGACAAATCGAGAACCTTCAAAGACGGCAAATTCCATGTGTTTCCAGGTAATCTGACAAGTTGATTAGCTGCCAAATTAAGTGTTTCAAGCTTCTCGAGTCCATAAAGAGCTCCTTCTTCAATATCTCCAATCAAGTTCTCACTCACATCCAATGATCGAAGTTGCGTTTGAGCCAAAAACATTCCAGTGTCAAGCTGAAACATAGATTTATAAATATCGAGAAGATATCTAATGACTTACATTTGAAATGAGGTTTTGTTTTAATTTCAATGAATGAAGTCCAGGAAGGCTTGAGAGAATAGAAGCAGGCATAACAAGAAGTTTGTTGGCAGAAAGATCGAGGTTTCGAAGATTCTTGAGAGGTTTCAAAACAGACGGTGGAAGGAAACTGAGACGATTGTCAGCAAGGATGAGAGTTTCGAGGTTTTCGAGGCCGGCAAAACATTCTGGATTCACTTGGACGTCATTCGATGAGATGATGAGAGTCTGAAAATGAAAATATTTGAAATCTCGCATATAATTAAGTTTTATTAAACTGCCGTAGTTTTTAAAACTTTCTAACCACAACGATTGCTTTTGGAACTTTCGTTGATGCTTTCCCATCCCGATTTAGCTCGCATTATTAGAAAACGCAAATCACTTTAATAAACATCAGAAACTGAATGTCTAGACAATAGTTGGAAAAATCTACTTTTTTTCAAAATCTATTTTCAATGTTGTGAACTCTTTTTGCATTCAAAGTTTTTTACTCTGCCTCGGACCCACATGTTCTTTTCTATGCCTGACCAATCTTCAAATTATAAGCATAATTAATAATTAGCTAGCTAGTGCGTTACAAATTGGATTAAATTAGTCTGAACAAATAAGATTTTGTTTGGTCTCTTGTTATTCTTATTCCCTCGCAAAACCCTAGAATTATCCATTCACTGTTTCTTTTTCTCTTCTTTATTCTCCATTTTTTTGACTTGTCAATCAAATGACATAAAGTGTGAGAATGAAACAATGAACATCTGCAAAAAGTGGCAGATGTGACAATGAAACCAATATCACCTTTTCCTTCCTTTTCTGGCTTCCCTTTCTCATTAACATGTGTGTCAAAATGAGACGAGGTTCATTAAAGTGACACGAAGCAGTGGTTGAACTAACCTTCAAATTTTTCAACTTTCCAAAAACATTGTTTGGAAGTGAGAGAAGACTATTCGACGAGATATCCAAGAGTTGTAATTTGTTCAATGAACTGAAAACATCCGACGATAGATGTGCAATCGAGTTGTTGCGCAAAACCAATTGCTCCAAATCTGCAATACGATACTCTTATTTTTTCAAATATATAAAAAAAACCTGCATCCATAATTATTGTATTAAATCATGAGCGCAGGTGGTTTTTTTTTCTATTTTTTATGGCTAAGCCATAAATTACTGTAGGTAGCAGGCCAAAGGATTACGGTCAAATATATAATTATTATTCTATATTTGGTTGGGATGCTCCCCATTTTTTGCGATTGTGTAATTCGATAATTTGAACTGTCGTAAAGAATTTGAAAAAGAAAGTGGTCTCTGGTGACATGTATGTATTTTGATAAATTGTTTTACATGCATGGTCAGACCCTTGAAGTCTCGTTGTTGACTTTAGAAGTATACTGTAACTAACAGAAGGTATTAATACCATATGACAAAGGAGACTAATGGATTCTAAGTATCTTATCAATCATTCTTAAGACAGTCACCCACTCAGTTGGAATTCTACGAACAAATTTATAGAGTGTCTTCTTCTTTCTAACCATTCATTAACCATAAAAGGTCAAGAAACACAAAAGAAAAAAGAAACTAACAGGTGCGAAAGAGTATTAAAAAGTTGCGCAACTTGTATTTTGTCGGCGTTCTTCTATTCTATGTACCACTTTTCTTCTTTTTCTTCTTAGTCTTCTTTATTTTTTGTGGATTTTCTGAATCCGTTCGATAATCGCCGAAAGCGAACGCCCTTGACCGTATAAAAAGTCAAGTGTTGATTAAGAAAATGACAATACAAATTAGAATAATAATGGAGAAGAAAAGAAAAGGATTTGCGAAACAACTTTTTTTGTTGTTATTTGTCACTAGTAGTAGTCCTTTGTCCATCTAGTAGATACTTTTAACCACTTAAAATCGACATATGGGATTGAATGGATAGAATGAATGGAATGGATGGATGGGTAAACGGGTTGACATTTCATACATTTCTAATTTATTTCCTGATTTATAGACACATTATGTTGGATGAGAACTTGTTTAATTACAAAGAAAAAAGATGAAAAAATAATTCTGGAGGTATGGGGAATCGAACCCCAGACTTCTCGCATGCAAAGCGAGCGCTCTACCCCTGAGCTATACCCCCTGATGTCATCAACTCATTCATTTTCTATGACGTTTGTGTATATCCAATTAATATTTATCTACCTAACACGATCTTGACACGTGTCAGATAAAAATCTTCGAACATGAAGAATTTAGGTACTTATTTATATATGTCTTGTTTTTTATTTTCAAATGCATTAAATATTCGAACCGAATTTGGTGCTGTTTATCTATTCAAGTGCACATATACAAATTCTCAATTCCAAGTGGATAATGGAATTTTGAAGAGAGAAGGAAAAGAAGAATTGAAATGAATGTTCGGAAATAATTCAATTCCCATGCTCAAGTGGGGGTGAAATGTCCTCATGGGACCCTAAAACGATATCCCGAAAAGATATAAATTTGTTTTATTTTGTTCTAATAAGTCGGGCCGCTTTCATCTTCTCTAATTGTTTTATTATTTTTATTGTTTTGATTGAGTTTCCCCGTGAGACTTACTCGGATAAAGGCTCAATTCATCAATTGATAGACGAGATATTCGATTGTCCGATAAGTCCAAAATTGTTGTTCGTGGATCGATAAGAATTGGAATTGACCGATGAGATGCGCCTAAAAACAAAAAATCTGTCTATTTTCACACACACGACTTGATTTTTTTCTTAGTTATGCTAATTTTGAAGTAGGATTAGGCAGTTGGATGTTTTTTGGTGGATTACCAAAAAAGGTTTTTTTTTATTGCAAAAAATTCAAACTTGTTAAGGGTATTTTTTTCTCACGCTAAATAGGATGAATGTTCGGATAGAAAAAAAGTTGGTCATAGTTTCTTATTGAGTACAGAACGGTTTTTTAATTCCCTTTGTCAGTTGTGGCCCTTTCTTGATCTCCTCGAAAAATGTAAATATCCCAACAAGCCATAAACCGGTAATAAATCTAATCTCAAAGAAGCGCGGCTCGTGTCGGTATCATAAAAAGCTCTTGTTTCTAAAAAAAAAGTGCTCCCTCTTGTTTTGTAACATTGTAAATATTGCCAACACATAGACATACACACTTCCTTTCCTCAATTTAATGTGAGAAAATGCCTTCCCTTACCTCTACAAACAGCCGACATAGTTTTTGGATGACATTCACACCCATTTTGGCATGCTCGACATATTTGAAACAGTAGGAAAAGGCGCCAAAATGCGCCAAAAGGAAACTGCATTTCTGAAAAATAAGAAGAAAATGAAGGAGATGGTGGGTGCAACAATTTGAAACTGAATTTCCCAAGGGAAAGAAACAAAAAGAAATCTTGATAAAAAGTGTTCAGGAAGAGAACTTTTTGGATGAAAAAAGAAAAAAGTCAAGGGCGGAGAATTGAAATTATAGGGTCCAAAAAGGAACTGGTTGAGATGGATATTAAGGGAAGGGTGAAATGGCTTTTCCCCTTCAAAAAGGGTACTTTCAGAGTGGAAAAATTCGATTCAAAAACAAAACATTTATTTGCAAGCAACGAAACGTGTTGTTCTCAAGCAAAAAAAAAAAACAAAACGAAAAACGTTTCTCATTTTTCTCTCCCTCAAAAAAATCGTAAAATAATCAACAAAACATATAAAATGGCTTATCGTCAACGATGTTCTCATAAAAAGTACATTGATATTTACTCGGAAAAACAAGAATAAAACTACCATAAAATTATTCATATTCGGGGGCAAAAAAAGGCCATAAGAACGAGGAAGACAAGATGTAACGGGAAGATAAAAAGGGGCGGGGCTTACCACACTTTTCGACTCCGCCCACTTTTTCAGGATCGACATGAATGAATGAAAGAATTGTTTTTGGTGTGAATTTGGTGTTAGAGACAGATATAAAATAGATGGATATAATTGAATTAGTGATGATCGGGAATAGCTAATTAATTAAGATATGTGGTTTTTGGTTCCCCGAGGGAAATGGACTGGGGTTTTTGAAAATCGGTTGTCTTGGATGAGGGTTACCGTCTTTTGGGACTCACCATTTATCTTTTTTCGTTTTTTCCTCAAAAATGTGTCATTCGGAGAAGTTTTGACATTTTTTTGTCGAACGAACGCGTTGAGAAAAATGAAATTGTTTTGGGTGGTTTTGGACAAACAATTTTTGAAGTGTTGAGAATGGCTCAGACAAACAGGGGTGGTCAAGCGGAATCGAGACAAAATTGATTATTATTTTGTCTGTAAACAGGATTGTGATTTCGGGCGTCGTGGCCTCTTAACTAAGGGATCAAACCGTGTCATCATGTTTTATTGACTGAAAAATTACTGTGATTTCTTACTGTGACTGATTATTGAAAGCCCACTCGCTTGAAAGCACAACCCTATTATTTCAGCACAGTAAGAAATAGCTGAAAACGGGTAGAAAATTTCAAAAATAAATATAGCAAAAATTATGTCGCTCTTCTCTAAAGTGAAGGATTAGATGAGAATTTTTCAACATTTCAACGTTCCAAGAGTTTTGTTTTATGACTGTTAGTATCGCTTTTGAACTACTCCCAGATGCGAATAAAATAAATGTGCTCCGCAAAATTTACGGTCGGTTCAAGGTATGTCCTCTAGTCATGGCAGTTCAGTCAAAATGAGTGTGAACATGCGGAATTACTTGAAGTTGTTCAAATCAGACCTACATAACCCGCTCCTATGAGCATTCTCCCTAACAATCAAAACCCTTGTTTTCCCAACGATTTTCTAGAATTCTAAAAATACTTGTACAATTCTCCAAAGTTCATTGACAAACATTGCATGGCTACAAAAACATCTATTCTTTTTATATTTCCCTACCTTTTCATGTTTCAAAATGTCAACAGTGTCAATTTATTCAACTACCGGAAGAAATTGAGCTGTCAAAAAAAAAGAGAAAAGAAAAAAGAAGAAGCGGCAAATACAGTAGAAAATGAATTGCGCGAGCAAAACAATGTGTGTTTGCTCATCTTGCGCACAGGTACTTGAAAATTCAAAAAAAATTGTATATTCATTATCCGATTGAAAATCCTCCTGAATATTATTTCTTTTTGTTTTTCGAGAAAAATTAGTTAAATCATTATTCAATTTAGTACAAGACAAAGGGTCATTTCAATTTCTTGTTGTTTCGAAAAACCTTGGATTGATTGATAGTTGTTGAGAAGGAAGAAAGGATTACTGTATTTTTAATTGGAAAAAGGGCATGTTGCCAATTGTGAAATACAAGAACAATACAAAAAAAGAACGGCTGGTGGATAGATAATAATTGGACCAAAAAAGAAGAAGAAGAAGAAGAAGAAGAAGAAGAAGAAGAAGAAGAAGAAGAAGAAGAAGAAGAAGAAGAAGAAGAAGAAGAAGAAGATGGATAATAGTAGTAATAATAATAATTATTATTATTGGTACTTCTATTATTATTCTTATGAGAAGGATGCTCATCCCTTGTTTTTTTTTTGAATTTTTTCGACACAACAGGCGGAAATATCTGGGAAATGGCTGAACCCAAATACAATTCAAAAAAGTGAAATTTTTTGTAACTATTCAGAACGAAACGAAGAACTGCAAGGATAGCGAACAAATTTATCCGAAAAGTGTTTTCCAAAAATGGGAAAAGAAAATCACGCAACTTACACGACACGATAGCCATTTTGGGGTAATATAGCAAGTGTTCAGCGATTATTGTGTGATTTTTAAGTGGGACATGTGGCATATTTAGAAAACTTAGAAAAAAACTTGAACAGCAGTACAATACATTTTTAAAGACATAATTCGTGATAATAGATTATTACAACAAATACGCTCCACCGCACTTTGAAATGTCTGAGTGTATGAGCCAAAATTCAACTGGTAAAACGCGCTTTATTGAGAATTTTTTTTTCATACGTTAGATGAATTTTCTTCTGATTAGCAATATCGAAATTTATTTTTACATTTGCGATTATCCCAGAGCGCTTGGAACAGATATATTTTTTTCATCAACATTTGTGAAAACCATACAATCCATTTTAAATTTTTGCTTAATATTCTCTTGAGAAAATAGTTTTTCTCTGAAAAATTTCTATCAAACGTTCACTGCCTAGATTTCATAGAATTTCGGTCAGTTGAAAAGCTTCAAATCACAATAGCTGTCCTTCCGATTTTTTCTAAAAACATTACTGTTTCAAATGTTCAATTTCCGCCTTTTTTTTGTGTTCAAAAACACAATGCTTTTGTTGTATGTAATGTCAAAATAAAAAGGAGTCAAACAGTAGGACGAGAGAGAGGGCCGAAGTATTAGTCAAACTACGATTACTAATCATCCGAACTTTTCTCGCGCCGACCGACACAAAATATAAAACAAAAACGACATCTAACAATAAATATTATGTATTGTTGAAAGATGGGGGGGGGGGTCAATTCGAAGCGGCACAGTTAAAATAGTCTCCCGAGATAATTGGAGCGGTGGTGTGAAATACAACAAAGAGGTGCTAATTCGTGTATTTACTATAAATACGATATGTCAATTGGGTCATGAATAGTTTAGATAATTAGTTATTTTATGTATTGCGGTGAATATTGTTGTTATTATTGTTATATGATTCCTGGATTTATGTCAAATAAAAACGTTTGGGAAAATTCACAAAAGTTTATTTTTTTGGTAATTTCCAGTCTATATGACTAAAAGCATTCTCAAATTTTCAGTTGAAATGTAGAAAAAGAGCAGGTGTGAGCTATAGAACATTTGAAAAAGGATCAAAAGAGAAAGGAACAGTATTCTATTGGTTTTTTTGTGCATGTTCACCATCTGTACTCGACCGGTATAATCCTCTTTAATTAGTCTTCCTTATGCACATCCATCCATATATCTCAATTTTCAGAGCCACCCTCCATTTTTTGGCCCGATAATTACTACCAAAAAATATGACACTTTTGAAAGAATGTCGGCAGCACCTGTTAGAAGAATTGCGTATATATGTAGGTTTGCAATTCGAGAAGAGAAAACATAAAATACGATATTAGTTAGGGAAAACATGGCAACATACATGAATAGTTTGAAAAAAAGAAAAAGGGTATTTAGAAAAATCTATGAATGAAAATGTCATTTGTCAAAACCTTATCAATCTCTTCTCTTTCTTCATTTTTCCCTTATTTATCATCAACCGGTTCTTTTGCGCAAAAAAATAAAAAAGTAGAAAAAAAGAAGTAGAGAGAGAATATAATTAGGTATAAATCAAAAGAAAAAGTAATAAGCAAAAACGAAAACACATAAAAAAAGAGAAATAAATAATAAGAAATCTAGGAAGTTGTAGTTGAAAAGGGTACAAAATAGAATTGTAACTCGTGATGATTTGCAAAAAAAAACCGGATAGAGATTGAAGAAATGAACTCCGCATCAAGTAAGAGTTGGCAAAAGTCGATGAGGTCTTTTTGAACCTCGTCCGAACCATACTCGGCATAAGAAGGTGCTAAAGCCCTGTTAAACCACATGTCGATGTCAGGCATAGAAATAGGGGTTTCTAAAACATACAAAAGATTCTCATGTATGCTTAAATGTGGGGTGAAGGGACTCGACAAGTTGTTCTTAAATGAAAGAGCACATTTTTTAGGTAGTACCATTGAGGGATTTTTCACAGAAAGTCTAGTATTCGAGAAAAAAATGTTCAAATTTCTATTTTCAAATGAAATTTTCTCGAAAACAGGACTTTTCCGTAAAAAATCCTTCGACGATTCCACTTTAAAAAAATGTGTTCTTTCATTTAAGAGCAACTTGTCGAGTCTCTTTACACCACCTAAATTTTTCTTTCGGTCATCATTTTTTCGAATTTGAGTCCGATTCAGAAAATGTTTCAATTTTCTGGCTCATTTATGAGTCATGGGCTTTTTTTATCCAGAAAGGTCACTTTGGGATTCAAATAACTTTTTGAAAAGTAGTTGTCATTCGGAAACATATGTCAGTTTTTAAAAGTCGGTACAGATTCAGAAACTTCGTGAAAAATCATCTGACACTTTTCGACGAGTCTCATTTCACGCAAGCCGTTGAGCATCACTTTTTCTAAATATTTTTTCTAAAACTTTTAGGTGTAATATATATTACCAACATTTTTTTAAAAATCTATGGAATTTCAATTTCAAAATCTGCCGAAACCCGTTTCAGATACATATTTGAGACATTTTTTTTTCATGTTCAAAACTAATCACGTTTTTGAAATGTGGAAGAAGATTATTATACATTGTTGTTGTCTATTTTTCTCAATTTCAAAAATGCCAAATATATCCCAAATTTTCATTTTTTTGACAACGTCAACAAAAAATGATATTCTTGATCCACAAAACAACGACCGAAAAATAGTAATTTTAGAGGTTAATGAGTGCGGACGGAATGGTCATAAAAATATTGGAATATTTTAATATTATTAATATTATCGTCATGATAATAAATAAATAAAAACGACAAGAAAGTGTACGAATGTTACGTAATTTGTTTCGGGAGAAGAAAATATAAAAAATCGACGAGGGTGGAACGAAAAAGATAAGAAGTGTGGCAAAATAAAATGGGGAATCTGTACGAATATAATTGAGCAAAAAGTGTTTATTAAGAAGAGCAAGGAATATTTCGATATGTTTATGAAATCTGAGAAATATACAAATGACCTGAACCAAAAATGTGTCAAATTTATACGAACGGAAATGTGAAAACGAGCAGAGTAGGAAGTTTTACTGAACAAAAAATTTCGCTCATTTTTTCATAGTATTTTCCACCCTCACCAACACACCAATGTTGTTGACAAAAAGAGGAGAAGCAAATGTTTTCATTTAAAAAATTAGTGCAAAAATTAACGTGAGGGCGAGGGGAAAAAGTTGTGATTACGGAATTTCGGAGTCTCTCCGGACTATAGACTAATTTTTCTTGAATAGAGTTTTCAAATTAGAAGATCTGGAGCACGATTTGAACATAGTAATTTCTCGGCTATCAAAAGATTATTACCAGGAAATACTGAAAAAGGGCAGAATTTAAAAAGGACAACGAGATTTTATCAAAGTGAGCATCAAACAATGAATCAGACTAGATTACCCTTAAACTAATTTCGTCAATTCTGAACAACTTTCTTAATTCAAAAATGTTCTAGTATTTAAGACTTAGAATTCATCGGCTAGCACTCCTAACATGGTTTTGCAACAAAGAAATCTTTGAAGATAAAGAACAAAGCAGTAGGGACCAAATGAGCCGGTCCACGAGAGCATGTTTCGGTCCAAGAACTTCACCGTCTTTGAAACTATCATTCCAAAAACTGGTCAAAAACAATCCATTCTTGAAAAAAACTTTTCCAAGAGTTTTTGACGTGTCTTTCTTGAATCAGAAAAAAAGTACTTTTTTTCTAATTAATCTTCGCAGAACTGAATTTTTTCAAAAAACCATCATATTTTAAAAATTGGGTACAGGTTTTACGAAAAAAACAAAAACGAAAAACTAGACACCGTTTGTTCCTTTAAGTTTGGGCCGGTCCTGAATTGATAGAGGTAAAATTTTGGTTTTTTGTTATTGTAGTATAAATGCAACAAAAATAAGGAATGGACAAAATTGTTGAATCAAAATAATTGGAGCCAATTAATAATTAGACAACCAACACAAACAATTTCAAATTTTCGACAATAAAAAACCAGTTTGGTTTCGACAGATTTTTGACCTAAAATTAATATGAAATTTTGATGTTCATGCAACAAGAAGCAGCTGCAGTATATCCAGCCAAGGACAACTGCCAAATAACAATAATAATACATCAAAATATACTTAAGAAAGAAAGAGAAGAACAATAAAATAGAACTTGTAAATGTCAACTAATCCATCATAATATTCCAAGCTGTCGATCCAAAATATTTAGAGCGACACCTGCAAAAAGTAAACACACTTAAAAAAAAGAGCAAATACGGAAATAATATGGCAAGGAAATTGAGGGAAGCAAAAAAAAAGGGCCTGCCTAAGGGGATTATTAGAAAAATAATGAGAGAATGGATATTTGTTTTTTGGTTTGACATGCATAATTTACGGTTTCTCACAGAATCTACTCCGTTTCCTTACCTAGTGGAAGACTTTTTTTAATCTCAAGGGCATCTTAGTTATTTATGTATAATCATATGGTTGTTCATGTCATTTTATGTATATGACACCTGCGAGATAGAAAAATGAATGCAATCTCCACAATATAGTTATGCAACAATACGCGTTAAAGAGAAGGGGTCATCGTAATTTGTGGGGTCTGTGTGACTTTCGAAAAATGTCTCCTTATTTGACCATGATTTCAATATTTTTCGATTTTTTATTTTTGGGATACCTGACCTAGATACTGACTGGACCCAATGAATTTGGACCAAGAACTATAGTTCCTGGAACAAACCGAATTAACCTAAAGCGAAGATTCAAATAGTCACCTAAATCATATCCAATATAAAAAATTGAACCAGGGACAATTTCATTATATTTGTTTTTTGAATGTTACTCTGAAAACGGGTTCCGATTTTCGAACTGGTGCCTATTCAGTCAAATTTTGTGCTACATGGAACCGTATCAGAAAATATTTGTGACCTGTTTCACCTAACAATTTTTGATAGGAATCAAGATCCAAACATAAAATATCATTCTTAGTTTGCCACTTTTAATTTTAAAAATTGAGAAATACACAATGTCAGTGTCACAAGCAACTGAATACTGCGCTTTTGAAAAATCTGTTAGTTATGTATTTTGTGAAACAGAAAAAAAAATGGAATTACAGATTTCCAACAGTAAAAAACCGCTAGTAATAAATTAGAACAACATTTTCTAACTGTGCGACTAAAAACCATTTTAAAAAATAAAAAGAAAAAATGCCTCGCGTGAACTTGATTCAGCTAGACGTCCCTTACATAATGTAAGTTTCATTTCCTAAAAAATTATCAAGACTTACAGTACCCTCCTAACATTCAACAAAAAACCTAAAAACCATAAAATCGTACCACCACGCATATATTTCTTTCATGAGTGCCTAATCCTTACCAAAAAAAAACAGATGCACAAAACCTAAAAACGTTCGCCGACTGTCAAGTCTCCCTCCTTTCTCTCCCTTTTTCTTAAATATATGCAATATCCTTGAAACAATGACTAATTGAGAGCCTTCTTCCAGGCCATCCCTTCTATATTTGTTCATGTTTTGTCGTCCCTTTAATTACCCGCGCGCATGCGCAAAAAACCAACTGTCACTGTTAGTTTTTCAAGTGGGTCCGAATGAAGAGACACAGACGGTTAGACGACATATGTACCATACTTGATGAATCGATTCGGAAGAATAAGAAAATAATTAGAAGTGAAAATAACTGAGGACTTTTTGATGATATACCAAAGAAATGAATAATGATAAAACAAAAGTTTGCACAATTACAAATGGTCTCTCAAGTATTCCTTTTACGGTCTTCTTTTATTTATTTGTTTATATTTAATAATAACAAACAAAAGAAATATATGTAAAAGTACTAATCCTGAGAAACCGTTTGATGATATGGGAAAATACTACAAAATCTCAAAACAAGTGGAAAATTATATTACACAACAAAAAACGGAGAAAACAAAATCAAGAAGAAGAAGACGACAAGTTGGCTTGGCATAGTACTACTCAAAAAAACGGAAATCTTCTCCTTCTTCTTCTCCTTTTTTCAAAATCGAAAAGAGTGTGAAAAGGTGAGAGAGAGAATACTGATACGATTTTGAAATTTCGGAAATTCGAATTCAATTCAAAAAGAAGCAAAAAATGAACCTCGGCTGGCGATATACTAAAAAGTATGTCATTTTGAAAAATAAAGATAAGTAACAATGACCTCATAAAATAATTGTTTTATGTAACCGCACATGTGCCACAAAACTAACAAATATTATATTTGAATAATGAGTTACTGTGGTGGCATCTATAAAAATATACAGCACACTTATGATAATCATGTGAATTTGTGAATTTTTTCGAGTTTCAATATCAACCCTGCTTCATCGAACATAATAACATATTCAGGTGTTAGTTCATAACTTCAGAAGCTTTCGATTTTAAGTTTCAAATTTCTGTGGTTTAGCTGCTGTAGTTTCAACTTTTGTGATGAAAATTTCTAAAATGAGTTTCAGCAGTTATCTAGAGAACTGAATATTATATTTAAAAACTCGGATGAATATTGAAAAACAGTGTATATAACAGAGCGCGTGTTACAAATTTAGTATTGACTTTAATTTTTCCAATCAAAACACACACAAACTCCCAGAATCCTCTTCGCATCGTCTTTCAGAAAAGCACACCACACATGAATATATAATATGTTAATCTATTAAATTACACTATATTATATTGTTTGACCGTATACGTTCAGGGGACAAGTCGGACGAAACAGCCACATAAATTGTCCGACTGGCGACATTCGGCTGTCACAGATCTTGCGACGTTCTTGAATTGTAACGACCCGTTTCCAACCCCATAGATACACATACATTTCAATGCATATTAAACCCATATCAAAAATTTTATCAATCTATTTCCTTTTGAATTTTGTCTACTTTTTTTCATCTTCCTTCTTTTCTTCTTTCTTTTCTCCTCCTTCATCCTTTTTTTCATCTTTTTTCTCATCTTCTTTCTTTTCTTCTTTCTTATCACCACCTTCTCCTTTTCCATCACCATCTTCTTTCTTTTCTACATCTTCAACTGTTGCTTGAAGTCGAACAACTCCTTCCGGTTTGGTATCCGCAGTCCAGATCTGAAAATATAACATGTCAAATCATAATATATCAAATTATAAACATACAGCTCTTGCAGTACTCTTCATATCATTACAAGTAACATGATAAATAGCAAAGAAATGACGTTGTGGATCCGGAGCAGCTTTCGCCTTCAAAGTGATTTTGACTACTGTTGTTTCATTTGGTTTTACAAATCCAAGAGGTGGTCGAACTCGGAAAATGTCATTATCCGTGCATTTAACCTGGAATAACAATAATGATATATTACAGTACCCTTTAATATATACAGTATACCTTGAAACTAGCTCGGTCTTTGAGTGGATTTGTTATCTTCAAATCGACAGTAATCTCCTCTCCAGACTTATATTTAAAGCTTATTTTATCAGCTGGTTCGAGTTTCAATTTGAAATCCGGTTCTCCTGCTTTATTCGGTAGAGGCATCTGATATCGAAAACACAAATTACAGTAATCCTTTTTTTGTTGACTACAGTACTCACCTTTTTTAACTCTTGAAAACCGATTTACAGAAAGTGTTTCAATCCTAAATGAAGAGAAATTGTTTGATTGAACTGACGATAAACATCAGCATAAAAAAATAGGGTCACGTTTAG